>JAJJWX010003083.1:0-443930 GCA_023529315.1 Papaver bracteatum
TCATTTCTGTGTGAGTTGAAATATTCTTTAAAATCTTTTGAAATCTTAGAAATATTCTTTGAAATCTTGCGACTGTATCGCATTTGTTAAACCAAAAATCTCTTTCTGTAAAAGAAATATTCTAGAGAAATCTTTGAAATCTTCTTTGAAATCTTGCGATTGTATTGCGTATTTTGGAAATTTGAAATCTTAGAAATTTTTGCAATAATTTCATTTTCTGTAATCTTTGAAATCTTTGAAAATTTTGGAATCTTTAAATTTTTGTGGATGTATCCCTTTTGTCAATCAAATAAAAAATCTTTGAAATGTTTGGAAATCTTAGAAATTTTTGAAATCTTGCGATTATATCGCTTTTGGTAAAATTAAATCAAATTTTTTGAAATCTTTTGAAATATTAAAAGTCTTAGAAATGTTCTTTGAAATCTGGCGATAATATAAATAAAAAAAATTCATTTTCTGTATGTAAAATATTCAAGGAAGTGGTACTTAGCTTTTTTGCGAATTTCTGTTGCTGCCGTGTCTCGCGAAGTATTTGATTCGCTTGTGAAATTGGCATCCAATTGTGTTAACCCTCTTTTGCGTAATTTCTGTGTGAAACTGACTTTCTTTTCTTATTGGCGAAAAAATGAGACTTGGCGAGTACTATGGCTGTTTTCACATAATAGAGCTCCTTCATGTGATGATATCCGCAAAATGGGACAAGCTTGACGAATTAGGCTCTCAAGTTACTCATTTATTCTTCGCAAGTAATCTGCCTTTGTTGGGCTTAATGATTCGCTGGTATTAAAGTTGCTTCACGTTATTAATTTACTATCCAAAAAATCCCATGGTGTTTGCTTCACATGTTGTGAGAATTAATGGGTGGTGATGTCTTTGCTGTTGACGTCATTTATTCTTCACATATTTGTCTTCTTCATTTCACTTGAGAATTTGTCTTCTTGGCAGAGACTATTTTTCATAAAAACTATTGTATGGTGTAGCTTTCCTTTTGTTTGTGCCTCTCTGGTAATAACACTTTTTCCATGTTTGCGTTTGTTTGTTGGTTGGATCATCTTTTGTCTTCACATGAAAATTAGTTCTTTTGTTGACAAAGTAGCATTAATTGATCCATTTTTTCTCCTACTCCGTATCGTTGTGGCTGAAATTGTTGCGATCTTGTATTTGCTTTGTGAGAAAATCTTCTTTGGTTGGCTAATGTTAAATTAGTTTACCTCTTCGAAGACTTTTCTTCACAGAATGAACAACCATAATTAAAATGGACAAGATATTAATTATTACTTAATGATTTTTTCCTCCCACTACTTAGTTGATTGTGGACTTGTTCTTCGCAAGTGTTGCTATTTCATCTAGAATCTCTGAGCTCGTGAATTTTTCCATCTTATTTTTCTTTCCTTATCTGAAGCTCATTGGTTGTAGTATATTCTTGTTAACTCTCTTCACACAGTGCTTAGATGTGTTTTCTTCGCTGGCGATTGATTGGTTAAACTTTTAATTTCCATAAATTACTGCTGCATATTTTGATTGGCGATTGTTGTTGCGAACTGATACTAAACTGCTGCTGCTGTTCACCTATTCGATGGTACCTAACATGATTATTTTGCTCGCAGCTTCTTTATTGATGCAATTCTCAGGAAAATGTATGTGAAGTAAATACTTGCGAAGAAAATACTTGTGCTGAAAATGTTTGCAAGAATAATACTTATGAAAAATATTCCACTTTTCTCTCTGTACTTAATTCCATTCTTCGCTGGTTTTAGACCTCGTGAATCATGTGCACTTCTCATTTCACTATTAATTGATAATATAATTGGTTTTGACCTTAATTGCGAGCACTACACCTACTACACCCATTATATCATCCACTTGCGAGCACTATACCCATTATAAGATCTTCTTGCGAGCACTACACCCACTATACCCATTATATCATCCACCTGCGACCCCGTTATAACGTTGGTACTATTCCCATCTAATCATGAATAATCCCCATGCATCGTCGTCACCAGGATCCAGCAGAACTAAATTAATTATAGGAACTGCGAGCCTTCCTCTGCTTGCGAGCTGCACATTAACTCTTAGTTTAAAGAACCATTAGATGTACGCAAAACAAATGGAAGATGAACAATCGCGAATCTATATTGCGAGTACCATCCATTAATGTAGCTTATAAATTTGATGTAAGTATTAATTAATTAATTACGAGTGTAAATATTAACTAAATTAATTAATTAATTGGTTTCATATCCTGATCCACTAGTACATAAGAATTAACTAAATTAATTGTTTGGCTTCTGTTGTTGCGGTAATTCTCGCAAAAACTATTCTTATGTTATCGCAAGGTTCAAAAGCTTTTCCACTCTATTTCTTCATAACATTGGTGATAATCGCAGGTGCCCTTCGCAGATGGTAATGATTCTCCAGTAGCGGCATTTAAAATGTTCAATAACTGTTTATATCCTTCTGATCGCCAGGAGTTGATTTTTGATTTCAAGATTAAATTGCTGCGAGATTCATCCATTTAATTTAGTGAGTAGTCTATTAAGCTTTAAGAAAACATTGTCGCTCAACAAATTAAATATTTTAGCGATATTCTAATGATTTTATCCTCATAAAAGTTTGAAAGTTCATGAAACGGGTTTTTAAAACAACATTTGTAAATCTTTATTTCGCTAATCTTATTTTGAGATTTTAAAACGCAATTTTAAAACATAATTTTTGAATATAAAATTAGAAAAGAGGAGAGGGATTTTTTCCTGTAGAATTATTTGTTGGTGTAACTTCATTTGATTTCTTCGCGATTGTTGATGAAGTACTTGGTGAATAAATCATTAGCCTTCTTCCTTTATCCACTGTGTTGTCTTTGTCCTTTGTGCTTTCCCCTCCGTTGGAATCTTAATTTTCTTGTTAAAATGTTTGTGTTGGTGGATGCATCTTATCGCAAAAGAGAAATTTCGCTGGAGCTTTTGATTCCTTCATCTGTGACTTCAATCACAAAAATCATGTTCACATTAGTTGTCAAAATTATGATTAAATTCAAGTTATATGGACGTAAATTTATGATCAAAACTCTTTTGAATTCAAAATATCAACTAAACAGCAATTTTTGTGAAAAACACAGTTTGATAGTTAAAAATTTCAAAATCTTCCAGATCCAGATTATTAACATATAATTAAAGAGATTAGAAAGAATTTTCCCTGTTTAAAAAATTAATTGATGCCGATTCATTTCATTTCATTCCTATAAAGATTTCTTCAAATCTGCTCCTGCTTCCCAATATTTTCATGCTTCTCTTTCTCTGTAAATATTTCTCTTAAATTGTGTTGGTTGTTCTTCATCGTTCTTTTCCCAAAATTTCCATATTTTCCCCTGTATCTCAAAAATCCAGCCGAATTCATCATTAACAATTGTTAACTTCTCTTGATATTCTTCAATCCAACAAGCAGGTCCCTGTTTCTAGCGCCAAAATGTAGTTGCAGGTTTTCTTACAACACACCCCTTATCATATCTTGATATTAATTTCTAGATCTACATATAAAATTGGTCGTAAATTTGCTAAAATTATAAAAGGACACTAAGATTTTTTACATGGTTCGATCAATTTGATCTACATCCATGATTTTTTACTATGATTGTTTAAATTTACATTTGATTTACATTGATAATCTCCATTAATGGAGTTCTAAATCTAGTTTTGAGGAAGAAAATGATAAAGAAAAATACATTCTCTCTCCTCAAATCTCTCTGCAAAATATCTCTCTCCTCTAAAATTACTTCTCCCTTTCTCTCTCCTGCTCTTCTCTTTATATAGGTATCTTCATGATGAGTGACAACTCATATTCAACTCATTTTTTAGGATTTTCGCTATGCTCCTTGCAGGCTCTGCTATGCTCCTCGCGAGATCTGCTATCAGCTCGCGAGATCTGTTATTGTGCTCGCGAGATCTGCTATTGTGCTCGCGAGATCTACTATAACCACAAAATCTTTATTTCCTGCCTTACTCTCGCGAACTCCCGCCTTGTGCTCGCGAACATTCTCTCTAACTACAAAATCTTCACATCTTTCTCATGTTTTAGACTGTCGTTGTTTATTACGTCATTCTTTAAACTACTTTGTGACGCTCGCGAAATGTCGTTGTATGTCGTTAATCTCTCGTGAATATAATTGTGGCGATATTCTAGTCCTACAAACAAAGAGGAGCATTAAGTCTGGATAGCAAATTAACAGACTCTCCTGCTGAGGTAAATAGTTATGCTTCGCCTAATTCATCAGATTCGATTGCTCGGGACACCATGGATTTAAATGGATCATAAAATCATATCTTGGAATATTAGGGGTTTAGGTGATGATGCAAAAATAACTGCAATCAGGAATGCAATAAGAAGAATAAACCCATTAATTGTTACCATTCGGGAAATAAAGAAAGAATCAATTAATGAATCATTGGCTAGGGTTTTATGGGGGAATAATGGTTCTGATTATGTTTATCTTCCATCTGAGGGTAGATCTGGTGGTATCCTTGTCATGTGGAACCCGACAATTGTGTCCAAAGAAGAGGAACTAATCGGTGATTTCACGGTCACTTTGAAGTTCAGAAACACGACTGATAATTTCACTTGGTTATTTACAGCTGTGTATGGGGCTTCAGATCCTTCTGATTTTGAACAATTTTGGCAAGAATTGTTTGATATAAGGACTATTTTACATGATCCTTGGTGTCTAGGGGGGGGGGGACTGGAATGCAATATTATATCAGTCTGAAAGAAATCAAGCTGGTGGCTGAGTCACAAATAGGAAAAACTTTAGAAAATTCGTCAATTATAACAATTTGATGGATATTTCTATGTCAGGTGGTGCTTTTACTTGGACCAACTCTCAGAATCCTCCTATTCTGAGCAGGTTAGATAGGTTTGTATTCACTTATGACTGGGAAGAAAGATGTATCTCTATTGTCCAATACAGATTAAAGAGGGAAATTTCAGATCATGCGCCGATCCTTCTTGATTGTAAGGCAGGTAATCAGTCTAAGCCCCCTTTTAGATTTGAGAACTATTACCTCTCTCATCCTGATTTTTTGAAAAAAATGGAAATTTGGTGGGCTAACTTAACCTTCTATGGAAGTCCTAGTTATGTTTTTGCTAAAAAATTACAAGGTTTAAAGTTTTTCATCAAAAAATGGGGAAGGGAGGTTTTTGGTTCTTTGCAAAAAGAAGTGGACAAGTTGGAGGTTAAAATTGATGTGTTAGACAGTCTAGAAGAAATCAATGGTTTGACTCAAGAATATTTCATTAAGAGGGAAGTTGCTAAAGTAAATCACAAAAAAGCTTCTCTTAACTTAGCAAGGAAATGGTTTGCAAGATCTAAAGGGAAATGGCTAGCTGATGGGGAGAGGAATTCAAAGTTTTTTCATAAGAATGCATCTTATAATCAAAGAGTAAATTCCATTAACTCTTTAATCATTGATGGTGAAATGTCACATGATAAGGAAAAGATAAATGAAGACTCTAAGAATTTCTACAAGAATTTTTCAGTGAAGATACTCCTCACATGCAAAAATTTGAAGGCTTAGTAATTCCATCTATTTCTGTCCAGCATGCTATTATGTTGGAGAAGCCTTTTGAGATTGAGGAGGTAAGGAAGGTAATATGAGGTTTTGTCTCAAACAAATCTCCAGGCCCTGATGGGCTCAATTGCACTAACATCATCTTAATTCCCAAATGTGAAGGTGCTGTGACTATGAATAACTTCAGACCTATAAGTTTAATAGGTGGTGTTTACAAGATCATAACTAAATTGCTTGCAAATATGTTGAAAGTAGTAATGCCAACTATTATATCTGAGTTCCAAGGAGCTTTTGTAGACAATAGACAAATCACATATGGCATTCTCATTGCATCTGAATTAATTGATTCAAGGGAAAGAGAAAAAATTCCTGGTTTGGTGGTGAAGGTTGATCTTCATAAGGCTTTTGATAGTATTAGTTGGAGTTGTTTGGACTATACACTTTCAATATTTGCATTGTGTATTAATGGGGGTGCTTCACCTTTATTCAGAAGTAGCAAGGGAATTAAACAGGGAGATCCACTGTCTCCTTTTCTGTTTATAACTGTTGTTGAAATTCTTTCTCTTCTGATCAGAAAGGTTGCCTCTCTTGAGCTAATTCATGGTTTTAGACCTATTGCTGGTGCTGAAGCAATACATCATTTGTAATTTGCAGATGATTTAATTGTCTTCTTGGATGATAATATGGATCAGATAAATAATCTAAAAAACATTTTACTTGCTTTTGAGCTTATTTCAGGGCTGAAAGTTAACTACAACAAAAGTGCAATTGTTCTAGTGGGAGATGCTCTTTCTGCAGCTGAGTTTGCTGCTGTTTTTGGTTGTCAGCTAGCTTCCTTCCCCATGAACTATCTTGGTATTCCTTTAGGTAGTAAATCAAAAGTTGCTGCTGTTTGGGAGGTGATTCTTCAAAAGTTTCAGAAGAGGCTCAACTCTTGGCAAAGAAAATACTTATCCAAGGGGGGTAGGTTGATGCTCATTCAAAGTTTTTTATCAAGTTTGCCTGTCTATTTCCTTTCTATTTTTCAATTAACAGTCTCTGTGGAAAAAAAGATGGAGAAGATTATGAGACACTTTTTGTGGGGTTCTTCTGTTTCAAAACCAAGGAAAAGTTGGGTAGGTTGTATGAATATAACTTTACCAAAGGATGGTGGAGGTGTGGGCATAAATAAGCTAAGACTAATGAATAAAGCTTTACATGCAAAGTGGATATGGAGATATGGTGTTGAGGAAAATTCTTTATGGAGAAGAATTGTTAATCAGAAATTTGGTGGCAATAAAAATTATTTTTATCCTAATCTTACAAGGAAACCAATTGGAAAGAGTTTATGGACAGGGATTTTAAAAAGTATAGAGTAGGTGGAGGCTGGTTCAAGAATTCATGTTAACAGTGGAAACAAATGTGTTTTTTGGAAAGACAATTGGGTCAATGGTCATTCTATGAAGGATTTGTTCCCTGCATTGTATAAAATCAGTAGATCTAAAGATGCTACTATTAAAGATCTTTATTCTAATGAAGGTTGGGACTTGAACTTTTGCAGGGCTTTAAAAGAGGAGGAAGTAGAGGAAGTGTCTCAACTAATTCCTCTCTTACCGGTCATTAACTCGAACGGTGGAGATGATCAAAGAATTTGGCAATTTGGTAACTCTTTTTCTGTTGCAGGTTGTTACAAGGACTTAGAATATGATGACCTTATTTCCTTCCCTCATAAGAGTTTGTGGAACCCAAAAATACCGCAAAAAGTGATATTTTTTGTGTGGTGTTTGTGTTATGAGGCTGCACCTACTTGTGATGAACTGAGGGGGAGGATTATGGTGAATGGATGTCTGTTGTGTAAAAAAAATGCTGAGTCCAATAATCATATTTTTCTGCACTGTAACACTACAAGGGAGGTTTTGTTATACTTCTTGAAAGGTTATAAATTACAGTGGGTCTTTCAGCAATCAGTTAGGAAGACTCTGTGGGAATGGAACATGAAAAAAGGATCGAATCGATCTAGAAGAACAAGAATTTGGGATTTAATTCCGTTTGCAATTTGGTGGGCAATCTGGATTGAGAGAAATAACGGACACTTCAATGGAAAATACAAGACACTAGATGAGATTCTTGACAATGTCAAAATTCTTATTTACAACTGGTTTAGCAATCTGAATATTTTAGAAGACATTTCTATCAGTCAAGTCCTAAGAAATTGGGAAGGAATGCTTGGTGAATTGTAAGTCTAGCTCTATTATAATTGAGCTATGTAAAAAAAAAATTGGACTATTCACCATCTCCTTATTGGTGATTTGTCATTTTCTAATATATTGCCCTTTTGAGTAAAAAAAATAATAATAATGTTATCGGTCCACTAATGGAAAGAATTGTACCGTGACTTAATTGTTTGGTCGGCCACCATTGTTTCATGAAAAGGTAAATATGGAAGCATGAGGTGGCGAAATGCATATGAAAATTATGTTACCTTGTGTACGAGATTTTGGGTGGAATGCCACTTAGGGAAAGTGAGTTAGTGGATTGATATAAAGGGAAGGTGAACAGGTACTTGGAGAGGGACTTAATTAAATTGGTTGGAATGATGATGTGGCAAATATGCATTGGTTGATTTTATGTAACATTAAACACATGGCACATTTTTATTGGGTGAAGTGAGGTGGAGGGAAAAGTTAAAAGAAGAAACTAATGTTCGATACGACCTATATAAGGTGTCCAAAAATAAGATCATCTCCAACAGTGGGTGCTAAAAATCCTACGTGGAGTTTTTATTTAGATCCTTATTTATGGAGTCATATGTACGTGGTAAAAATAACAATGTTTTTCTCATAGACTATCTTCAACAGTGAGGGTCTTATTTTGAGGATTTGTTTTCCAGGATAGTGATAAAATTGATTCTCTTTTTCCTATTGGTTAAAAAAAATTATTTAAAAGTAAAAATTTAAAATATGGTTAAAAAGATGACATGGAGGTCATTCCCAAGATCTAAATAAGACTTTCTCCAAGACCTTCATATTTAGTTTAACACCATTCCTAATTAATAGGACCTACTGTTGGAGATGAATTTAATGTAAATGACAGTCTAAAATCCTACGTGTCCTATAAAAATTAAAACCTTCACCCATTATTGGAGATGCTCTAAGGAGTTCGAGGGGGAGAGACGATACCGGCGTAATTTTAGATTGTTTTGTTTTCGTTTTTGTAATGGAAAGCTAATTCTCTATATTGGGGCTAAGGAAGAAGCCAATAAATCATGTAAGAAATTCTAGTACTCTTTGAATAAATATTCTTTTGGAGCTTAAATGTTTTAATTAATCTCTATTCATATTTAGCTTTATAATAATTGTTTTGGGTTGGTTATCTATCGATCTTTTATAAGCGAAGGAGGTTATACCGTTTTGGTTTACAACATAAGTTGTTATTTATTTTAACTATAATATTTTCCTAGACGTGAGATTGGGTTCGAAACTATCTTGAGTTATATCACGAACATTTTTTAGAGAGGAATGATTATATTACACAATTTATTTGGTGGAATCCCAAACCCTAGTCTTTTCTCCCATCAATCATCTTAGCAATTTTTTCTTTAGTATTTTTCTTAGTTAGTCTCAAACCAAATCTTTATGAAAGTCCGAGAATCAAACCCTTTACTTACCACTTCAAAACTACATCAGTTCCATTACTCTGTCGCGTTCTTAATGAGCTACATGTTTTCCGGTGAATCCGATTGTGGACAAACTGGATCCCGTCCGTGCTATTCCCAACAGTTTTAGTATTCCTTCTCTAGGGAACATGTAGTCGATGTAGATTTATTAGATCTATCCCTACAGGTAACTTTAAAGGTGTTTTCAGATAAGTTTGTATGTCGACCAAAGATTTTTCAAGATTTTGTTGAGTCTCCGGTAGTTCTCAGGTCTTTAGCCAACGTTTTTAGGGTTGGTAGTAGGTTTTTATGGTAGTAGGTTAATGGGACGTTTTATTATGCATGAGGAGATCCAGTTGATCTGGTTGCATTAACCTACTCAAAAAGATCAAACTCGAAAGAGAGAGAAAGTGCTGGCAGGGATAACTCTCTCGACTAATTCTGTAATGGATTTATAGAGACTGAATTAATGGAACATTTTTGTGTCTGGATTGGTGGAATCGGCTTCCTTCCTAGTAGTGACCATGATTGGAGAAATAGATGACCTATTTATAGTTGAATTCTCTAATCTCAGGTCGGTGAAAATAGGGATTGCTTGTCGTGCCGTGCGGGAATAGATATAGATAAACTAGGTTGGGTTTTTCTCATTATTCCACTGCCTTTACTCTCTTATGCGGTGAGAAATATGTCGGGTATTTCTCACACGTGCCGTAGACCGCCAGACCAAAATCCTAATTGATATCCCCCATTTATGTGAAGCTGAGTAAGCCTTTGTGATGATGTGTTGAGAGGGAGAAATATTCTCTTTAGCCGAGTTGGCCAAGATAGAGAGATATTTTCGGATTTGTGATAATGACTAGGATGAGTCACGTGAAAAGACATGGAATGCCTCAGGAATCGTGTGCAGAGTGTGAGAGGAGCTGAGGTTGAGCTCTGAAAAAGCGTGGGTCTGACAACCACACCCAATATTAAGATTAGCAATCTGTATGGACAAACTCCTAGTTACTTTCTAAAGAATCAACTAGACAGTCAGACTCAATCAATAGGAAATATCTCAAGGAGTTATTATCTCAATCTCTCGATTTAATCTTTACTCAAGAAAATAGAATCTGCGAGTCTTTATCAAAGAGAGATAACTTGGATGGTACCAAAGACAAATATTCAAGTCTCAATCAATTTAAATCAACAACCAAAAGGTCGGATATTCTATTTGATTGAACAACGCACAACCTGTATTATTTTAATTATATAACAAAATATAATGCGTAAAAGAAATAACACAGACACCAGAATTTTGTTAACGAGGAAACCGCAAATGCAGAAAAACCCCAGGACCTAGTACAGATTAAACATACAATGTATTAAGCCGCTACAAACACTAGCCTACTCCAAGCTGACTTCAGTCTGGACTGTAGTTGAACCCCAATCAATCTCACACTGATCCAAGGTACAGTTATGCTCCTACGCCTATGATCCCAACAGGATACTGCGCACTTGGTTCCCTTAGCTGATCCCACCCACAACCAAGATTTGCTACGACCCAAAGTCGAAGACTTTAATAAGCAAATCTGTATCACATAAAAAAGTCTAAAGTAATAGATA
This sequence comes from Papaver bracteatum, assembly GCA_023529315.1. Lineage (NCBI taxonomy): Eukaryota > Viridiplantae > Streptophyta > Magnoliopsida > Ranunculales > Papaveraceae > Papaver > Papaver bracteatum. The sequence goes on from JAJJWX010003083.1 coordinate 10,798, forward strand.
AATCTGTCTCCCACGAATAAACCTACAAGTTTTTGTTCCGTCTTTTGATAAATCAAGATGAACTGGAACCAATTGATAAAACCAGACTTATATTCTCGAAGAAAAACTCAGCTTTATCAATTACCTCACAATAGTATTAATCGACGCAGCTGTAGATGGGGAAAAACGGTTCACTGGTTTTTAAGGGAAGTGAATAATCAAGCGTGTTATCGAGACTCCTCAACCGAGCAAACTGCTTAACCTCACACAGATGCACTACAAAGGGAGTGCTTAGATTCGAGAGATCAATATGTAGGACTCCGGCCTAAACCAAGTCAATGGCCGTTCTAGAGTCAATTCGGTCGCAAAGAGGGAGATGGGTTGATCTGTAGGAGGGAAGCTGAGAACTGTGTGGGATCAATGATGATCAAGGATTGTGGATGTATTGAAGGTTTCTGCAATAATTGGTGAACTGTTGAGTTTGAATAAGTTCTGATGGATTGATGAATTCTTGAGAGTAGTTACTCGAGAAACTCTGGATGATTGCTGATAGCTAGTGATAATTCGTTGTCCTCAAACATGGATTCAGAGACTTATTTATATTGTTAGAGTCGTGAAAACCTTGATCCATGTAAGTGTGATGGTTTCATGAGTGAAAGAGTGGGCAAGTGGAAGATCGTGGTAAAGTCAGTTCCATATCATGTGGAGACTTGACGAATCATGCACCCACTACTTTTCTAACTCCTTTAACCGTTTACACAACTTACGCACATTTCTTGCCGTGGATGAATCCATGTGTTGTAGGCCGCCAGACCAAAACCCTAGTTGTTATCCCCCAATTTGACGTGATTGATATCTCACGAATCATGGAGTCTGCATGACAGACGTGTATTTAGTTTGTCAGTTGTTGACTGATTAAGCAATGAGCCTAGATTTTGTTGAATCGAGCATGTTTGACTGGTGCTCAGCGATTCATGAACGTAAATATTATAAATTCAACGAGTTGTTGAAATATTGAAGGGTTACTGAATTATTCGAGCAACTGAGCAAGTATTGCTTAATTCGACGAATTACTGAATATTTGAAAATTTGACGTGCAATTGAGCAAGTATTGCTCAATTCGACAAGTTACTGATGAATTACTGAATATTGATAGTTGGGTCAATATTCGAGTAATTGGGCAAAGTTTCTCAATTCGACGAAATATTTATTGGTGACGTGACCCAATAAAATATATAAAAATATTGGTAGATTACCAGATATTGTATGATTAATCCCTGTGGATCAATATATAAATTTACTTGGTGTTTCAACTTGCTCAGAATAATGATTTGTTAAGCGTTTGTTCGAAAACCCTAATTTTGATGAATTGCTCATTATTCGACGAATTACTAAAACTAGGTCATGAGCAAAGGAGAGACCGACCTCATGGGACCATGGAAGTCCATGTGATTCCAAATTTCCCGAGTGAGCGTGTACCATGGTTCTCAGTTGGAGAGTTGGTGAAGGAATGATGATTAAGTGCCGATTTCATCATTTATTGAATTACTGTTGGGTTCAACATTAGGCAAAACCTAAGTATGAGAGATAAGGGATCGACCAAGAGAGCATGGGACAGGCTCTTGGTGGTCACGTGACCAATTGTTGGTCATTTGAGCAATCTATAGGTTGGTTGGAGAGAGTTTGGGCCCAATATGAGCGATCGTGTAAATTAGGTCAAAAGTGTGAAGATGTGTGGGACCGGATTTGTGTAAGCCCTAAAATTAACCCTGGTCGGTCATTCAGGCATGCACATGTTTCCATGGTGTCCATGTCTCCATACTGAGAGTTTCGGTATAATCCGACGTGCGTTCGAGCAACATTGTGAATTTTCAGAAGAGTTTCGTCTTGACTGAAATTCTTGATTTTCGTTGGAATGAGCACGTATGCTCAATTGATCAATATTTTCTAAATTTTAAAATATGTTCAAGGGGAATTTAGGAGAAGATGAAGAGTATGAGAAATGTCAAGAGGGTTCTTATTGATAGCAACAACAACAATATTACATAGAAGAGTATTCTTTATATACAACCATGGGAAAACCCTAACTACCTAGTTGGGCCGCACACCTATGGGCCATAGGCCCTACAACACTCCCCCTTGTGTGTTCCAATAGAACTTCATACACAGTGATTCTCATATAGTGCTTCGAGTGTAATTCTTCAAATGTCGTCCTCTCCTTAATGACTTGTGCCGAAATCAATTGCCTCATTAAAACTTTGGCAAGGAAAAACCCAGTGGGATAAAACCTTGGTACAACTATTCACATGTAGTACTTCACATGTTATCTCGTACTTAACATGTAGTTCATCACATGCAATACAGTTTTCAAATACCGACAAGTCTAAGTTAATCGTCTCGTTAAAAACTTCGCCAGGAAAATCCAGAGGGACAAAACCTGACTAAAGAAAAATAGTACAATATTAATCAAACCTAGAGTATAGTTAGACTTGAATATGTTGCCTCATTAAAACCTTGACGAGGAAAAACCAGTGGGATAAAACCTTGACGAAGGGAAAAGAGTACAACAAGACAGATGCAAGTAAAAGTGGTCCGTTGCAGATGATCACTTTGCTCCGTTGAAGTTTACTAGTTGCATACAACTCTAAAGTCTTAAAATCCTCATGGGAAAGACAATAGCCTTAGCTAGGAAATTACATTCCCGGTGTTTGTTGTTGTCTCGTTAAAAACCTTGTCGAGCAACAAAACCCTGTGGGAAAAAGTAACCTCGGTGAAGGAAAAGAGTTCAACACACCATTAGATGCTCCCCCTGATGTCAGACAATTTTCATTAGTCTAATGCAGTCAAAAGGAGTTTATCACACTGTACCTTGGTGACTTGAAAGCTTATAGAACCATGTTGTTGATCCTGTAAGTTACGTTGCTTAACAGACTATCACGTTTCATTTCTTTGATTCAGATATTAATATCAACGCGATCTTTATGCCTTAAACGTTCAACATACTTGATGTTTTTAGTGTTGTCTCGCTAAAAACCTTGTCGAGTAACAAAACCCTTTGGGAAAAACTACTCTCGATCGAAAGGAAAAAGAGTACAACACAGCTTCAATTTCGAAGTAAAATATGTCGACATCATATCCTTGGATCCTACCCCTGATGTCGGCATCTCCCCCTGATTACTTTCAGAGTTATTCCAGACAGTTCCTTTAGTCATGTATTTTTCGAAATTGAGTATTGGTAATGACTTAGAAAATAATCTACCATATCTCCCTCTGATTTCTTTCGTTGCAGAAGAGATTATTTTTCCTTCATAATCAACAACTTTTGGATTGCACTTTCATTAGCATTCCTTTTAATGGCTTTGTATGGATAATTTTTTTTTATGTCAATGGTTACTTTTAAGTACATGATTACATTCACTATACCATTCCAATGACATTGCGTTGGCGCTGAGCTATATCTAGCTAACAAGTTCCTTGAGGATGCAAAATTTTATCGAGTACATTATTATACTAGGTACAAAAATGCGTCTATTGTACTTAGATATGGGAATTTCATCTCCGAACACATCTTCGTCATATTCCTTTGGACGAAATGGTCACTTACTTACATTTGAACCTCGACTAATCATGGGAGTGCTATCAGGATGCATGTCTTTGTTAAATTGCCTGACAACTTTAGACAAATGCAATCTTGTGGGATAATATACCACAAGCTCAGTATTTGGTCGAGCTTTCCCCAGATTTTTCATCTCAAATTCGGATTTCAAATACCTTTTAAGGTCTCTTATTACATCAAGAGTACCCATCATGTATGTACCATCGACATAGATATCTACAATTCGAAATCAGGAACTTTCTTATGAATACGCAAGGAAAAACAACTTACTTGTCTATCCCCTCCAAATCAAATAGTCACTTGTACGGGTATACCACATCCGCCTGATCGCTTGAATCTATAAGTGAGCGTTCTATCTAACTGTAAACGCACTCTGTGGTTTAGAGTCATTTGATTTGGGAAACAAAAGTCTATCAAGTACTTTTGTAAATATGTTCTATCTCTTGATTCTTTTAGAGATACGTAACAACCACATACATATGCTGCATTTCAAGTCCTTTTGAAATTACCAAGTTAACTAAGTAGCGAAACACTATAAAGTTCATTATAAGAGAAAAATTCCAGGTCGTTCTGAGAAACCTCGCGCCACAAGGCGAGTCTTTATACTTTAAGACTGATTTTATCTCATTATGCTTTGTGAAAAATTAATCATGTATGTCCAATAGGCTTTACACTTGGTTGGTTAGCACTACCACACCAAATACCTGTATATTTGTCAAAGAACCAAGTTCTACCTGGATTGTGTAGGCCAAATATGCTATTTATTTGAAATTAATCAAAATAAAGCATGGTTCGATCTCATTTTGCTCTAATTATGGAGCAACTATTTACGGATTATATCATCAATGTGCACGCATGATCCTTCCATTGACTCATGTGCATTCTCATAATCCGTCAGGATTTCATTGTTCTCTAGAATCATTTAAAACTTCGGAGCGTCCTCCAGTTTGATTCATGGACATATTCAGAGACAATCTTATGAGATGATTTCTGATGATATAAATAAGTTGTACCTTACTCACCTACTTCCTTTCTAGGCGAGGATTGATCGAACGAAATGGTATCTCCAACTTCCTTTATGGAGACACGGCCTTAACCACACTTCCACTGAGTGTAGTTGCAACACCTTAGTCTATGGTGTATATCCCGTATTGAGGATTTGTAACTTTGCAGGTAGGTTTGTAGATGGTATGTGTGATCTCATCACTTTATCAACATCAGTGTACATTCTGAAAATCGAATATTCTTTATCACTTCACATTTACATTTGTGGAGTATAAGAATCAATATGAGACACAGTGGGAACACACCAGGACAATTCCTCTCGTTCCCTTAGAAAATAACTTTTCTTATCTCCCCCTAACGACGGGAAGACTATCTCATTAAAGTGATAACCCGCAAATCTAGCGGTAAGAGATCTCCTGCCAAAAGTTTTAAAATGCGGATAATTGTTAGGAACTCATTTCCAACATAACTACTTAACAGTTTTGAGGACCCATCATATTACGATGTGGAGTCGTAATGGCACATATATAGTGCAACTAAAAATGCGTAAGAACATGAATGTCAGGCTTAAATCCAGTTACCAACTGGTACGCATAAAAGGTTGACTAATATTGGGTTCTAAAAACGAATTAAGTAAGATGCGTGTAATATTGCATATCCCCAAAGCAATAAAAGATAGGTTGGTACGCATAACCTATTCCTTAGGTACCATCTGTAACCTTTAATGGTATCCTGTGCGAGACCATTGGGTATAAGATGCTCTGCATTGATCCTATTAAATACGCAATATTCATCAAGTCCTTTTGATGTAAATTCTCTAGCATTAACAAGGGTGGTTAGCCTTTGCACTTTGCATTGTGTAATATGTGCTAGGAGTTTTCAAACGCAAATTTCTTGGGAACTATAACTAGTCCAAATTGTCAAAACATTCACCAGATCCATCAGTCACTTAAATGGTCCGCATTCTGCACGAATATTTTTCTAAATTTCACCTTGTTATTTTTGTAATATGGATTGTTTACCATTTGCATCTTAGGATGGTATCGATCCTGTTTTACTGAAGACTTTGTAAAGTGAGTGATATGCTTTCTTACTTAAAAGCATAATGGGAGGGAGGATGGGGTTGTGCATCTAGTACTTTAGAAAACACTTATTGAGAGATATGTCATTACTTCGCATTCTGTCAATATTGTTCCCATTTTTGTTCACTCAAAGAAAGTGATTTTCGCATGAGTCCTTTCAAAACGATCATCATGTCACAACCAAAGTTTCTTTATGGTTATGCCCAAAGCCTGTGTGAGTCAATTTCCAACATTTCATCGTTGGAAACAATATGGATTCAATAATCCCAATTAATACTATAGTGATTTACATTTCACTAGATTGACTCATTAGTTTCTCTAAAATATATTTCCTTCCAAATATATTAGATACTATGAAAGATGCAATCAATTACATTCTCATAATTGTGATGTTCCACATGATATCCATTTGCACGGGTTACTTGAGAATTTAACAAGGTGTGATTATCTCTTGGTACATATAGAGATTTTGCGACGTCTTTGTTCTATCTTGAAAACAAATTTTGAGCAATGTTGGATGATCCAATCCTTGTAGTCACATTATAAGGAGATAGTTCAACAACTAGTTTAAATTCCTTAAATTAGTGGAAGAAAAACAACTATCAGGTAGACATTTGGGTCTTGAGAGTTTTAATAAGTTGTGTCGCCTTATTACGTAATAAAAGTGGGATTCAACTCAAAGTATTTTAGAGTGAATATATATTACGTTTCACCCAATATATATCAAGTGCTTTAGATAATTTATGTCTCGTGTTTTCATTCCATAAGTGCACACATTGGATCTAGTTCAACTCAATAAGATAGTCAATTGGCCCGGCAAAGTTCTTATTGCCATTAAAGTTGAGGTGAAAATTGGTTTTTACTATGATACACACATTACATTATATATACCAGTACCTATGACCAGGTGTATTTACAACTCTTTCATTTATGATGGGAGCTACAATTACATTTTAGCTAATCCCATACTCGGTTGATACTTGTGTATTGGTGTTATTACTACCGAAGAAAAAAGTAAATCTTTGTCTCATGATACATATGTCCCTTTTCACATGCTTTATATGAGTCGATACGTCTAACCCTCATTACTTCGGGGTCTTTCCATTTTTAATTTTGCTACATTTAGCTTAATTTGAGAAATTTCTTTATCTCAACAGGCCAAGATAATTAATCTCATTTTGAAGTTCAACCATTTACTTTAGGTTGAATAGCTTACTTTAACATATACTGGTTCATTAGTTTTGATGAAATAGAAAAATGGAAGAGGGGGAAAAATCTGACTCATATCACTTTTTGTGAGTTCTTCCACAAAAATTGGGATGCATGTGTAGACATAAAGTTGTATGAAGGAATAAATTCCTTTTTCTTTTTGAAAGAAATGATTTCCACCTCAAATACACAATAATGATGCTCAAGTACCTCTGAGTCCAAAATGTCATTTTTGAGTCAAGTTGGGTCCAACTGGAAAAAAAAAACCTTACTAAAAAAAAATCATAACCAGGTTTCTCAGACAAATTACGATGATCCAGTTAGTAGTGTTAACTCGTTAAGGTCATAACGTGTCCAAGGCCTACAAATAGTTACATGCCCATTTAAAAAGGAAATAGTGTAGTTTAATGTTTTGGTTTCACAAGTTTTAATTAAAACAAATAATCATTTTTAAATAAGTACGATATTTGTATATGTGTTATTTATGGAAACTAAATAGTTATCTCTATATTGACTTTGCATGAATACATTTTAGTTATTATTATTTTAATTGTATTTGCATGTGCATGAATGTATTTTATTAATCTTATTTATGAGTGAAAGATAATTATGGATATTATATACTACCTCCGTTTCAGGAAAAGTGTTACTTTTACTTTTTCAATTTGGCCTATTTTTAGGCTAAAATGAAAAAGTAACACTTTTCCTGAAACGGAGGGAGTATTAGTTACCATTAATTAATTAATTATTTATTTTCATTTTTAATACTTAATTATTTTATTATGTGTTTTCTTTTACAAAGTTCTTATTAACTATATTATTATTAAATATCTTTTAATTACCATGTATATTATTAATTAACATTAATTCATTTTTATGAAGCTAAAAACCGTTTTATTATAACATTCATTTTTATAATAATACAGACGTTACAAAATTAATTAAAACAGACGTTACAATTAATTAAAAATGTTACGACTAATTAAACAAATAATAAAAGTAGACGTTACAACTAATTAGACAAATAATTAACATAGACGTTACATTCGCATAGCATTTAAAATATATATATTATTTTATTATTACTTTTCAAATCAATCAAGACAATAACACACATACAGTACACATGCATAACATACAATCATGATTAGAAAACTTTTCAAAAATTAAAATAAATCACTGATTGAAAAAAAAAAGGACATACAACTCTTCGACATAAATAATAATTAAAAAAAAATCTTGTAAAATGAATAAACAGATGATGGCATATGAAAAAAAAAAAATATTGTAAAAATATTTAATAACATATGATGACATAACAATAGATGAAAATATTTAATTTATACACATCAGCATATCAAAATCAAACTTTATCACATAGAGATCGTTAACATGATTTTAATATGATAAATAAAATGACATCAAATATGTATCACTCATATCTATTATTTTCACAAACAGACATCTCACAAACTAAATATTATATTAAATCATAAAACTAAATATTACTAGACTATTTTACATATCATTATAATAATCATAATAATCTCGAAAAACGAATAGGAACAAACAGATTGTGTACAACGTACAAACATCTCAAAACAAACATTAGAATAATATATATAATATATGGGTAGATCATAGATTAGTATATGGAGGGATCATTAGAATAATAATAATATACACGCAATCATAAATTAAAAATTCATTCAATCAATCAGAACATGATCGACGCATGTGATACAAATATACATGTGAAGAAAGAAAAAAAAATCACATACATACAACATGAGAACATAGAAGACAAGATCACATGTTAATTCATAAGAAAATTGATAAAAAGTTTAGGTATACCTCAACGTATTGCTTGATTGAGAGAAAAAAAAAATCAGAAATACGGATCCAACTAAAAGTAGCGCTTCCTTCAGTGATTTGATAATAACCCAAAAGAAGAAGAACGTTAGCTTTGATTTGATGGAGAAGTACAAGACTAATCTAAAAAAAAAATCTTAGCAGCAGGGTTAGAGCTCGTTGCTGATGACGTGTTCAAGGGGAATTTAGGAGAAGATGAAGAGTATGAGAAATGGCAAGAGGGTTCTTATTGATAGCAACAACAACAATATTACATAGAAGAGTATTCTTTATATACAACCATGGGAAAACCCTAACTACCTAGTTGGGCCACACACCTATGGGCCATAGGCCCTACAACAAAATAAGAATATTTAAACATCTAAATTTGCCATGAGAGGCTAGCCGTTCACGTGACCATGTTGGCTCTTAAATTTTCATGATTTGAGAAAAATTTGAGAAATTATGAAGAAATCATGATTTTTTCTCAAACCAAGGAGTTTCATGAATTTGAGGAAAATAATAATTATAAAAGACTAGGGATTGCAGGGTGTGGGACCGGCCACGGCTAGGGCATGACCGGCCGGCCATGTTGGCCAGTCCCGCACACTTTTCCCTATTTTATTATATTATTTCATGGATCCGTGAAGTTATGGAGAATCCGTGAGTTTTTGTTGAAACAGAGGAGTTTCATGAGTTTAGGGAATAACAATAATATAAAAAGCTAGGGATTGCAAGGTGTGGGACCGGTCACGGCTAGGGCATGGCCGGCCGGATATGATGCCCGGTCCCTCACACCTTTCCCTATTTTATAATATTATTATTATTATTTCATGAACTCGTGAAGTTATGGAGGATCCATGAATTTTGTCGAAACCGAGGAGTTTCACGAAATTTGGAAATGATTATTATAATAGGCTAAGGATTGTGAAGTGTGGGACTGGCCACGACTTGGGCATGGCCGGCCGGTCTATGCTACCCGGTCCCGCGCACTTTTTTTTATTTTATAATAATGTTATTTCATAAATCCATGAAGTTATGAGGGATTCATGAGTTTTGCACAAACAAGGAAATTGTTAAATTGAAGGAGTTTTCATGAGTTCATGAAAAATAACAAAAATTTGGAAAAATAATGGGAGAGGCAAGGAACCGGCCACGACTAAGGCATGGCCGGACGGCCGGTGGGCCCGGCCCATGGACACCTCGTATTATTTTATTATTATTTTTTTTTCCTGTTTTGCATAGGATTTCTCATCTGTTCTTATTTTTGAATGCTCGTTCATGCATCCGGGTGCTCAGTCGTGCATCATTGTCGAATACACTTACACCATTTTTGTGGGGTTACTCAGTGATGATCCAGATGCCCGATGGTTGAATATTTATTGCTAATTCATGAAATTTAGTGTATAATAGTTCATGAAACGAGACAATAAAATAAGTGGTTATTTATTATCAATTCATAGGATCAGCTGTGGATTCTACCATGAATTCAGAATAATAAAACAGGCATAATCATTCCAAGGGATCGTGGATCCGACCATAGAATCGGAGTAAAAAAATTATCTATTACCATTTCATGAGATTAGCAGTGAATTCGATCATGAAATCAGAGTAATGATATAAATTGTTGTTGCCATTCCATGAGATCAAGTCGTAGATTCGACCATGGAATCAGAGCAATTGTTATTGCCATTCCATGGGATCAGGCCGTGGATTCGACCATGGAATCAGAGCAATTTTTATTGCCGTTCCATGGGATCAGGCCGTGGATTCGACCATGGAATATGAGAAATTTTTATTGCCATTCCATGGGATCAGGCTGTGGATTTGACCATGGAATCAGAGCAATAATAGATTATTCTGGGAATTCAGTGGTGAATGTCACAGAAGAATTAGTCTATGTGCATAGTCAGGAGACGGCAAATCCTGAGGGTGCTCTAAGACACTACGGAAAATACTCGAGTCTATACAAGGTAGATCTACATAGTCAGGATCAGTGAGTGTCACTGTCCTGAAGGCGCCGTTGCTCTCAATCTTACGGAGAACCGCACAATCGTTCTTCTATGTAGAGGGGAGTTGCTCTCATGTAGTCAGGGAACAATGAGTATCACCGACGTCCTGAAGGCGTTAAGCCCCCTCAAGAAACAATTATGTAGGAGGACGCCCAATTTTATTATTCTACATAGAGTGCATGATGAAATGCCAGGGATCAAATGCTCAGCTAGTGGAGACTTTTCGAAAGGCATGTTTATCATGGCTTCGTAAAATATGAATCGTCACCTGCCTGAAGCCGTATCAGAAGCATGCAGTATCATGATTTTATGGATTTGACCCTTGTTGAAAATCCACCATCAACATTAAGTCCCCTGCTTAGTGAGGAATAGTTATGTTCCATAGTAAGCATTAGATGGTGATTTTCAGTCGACGAGATCGTGGTTGAACTCAATCTACAAAGGTAGTTTCAGAATCCTCGATTTGCTCCAATGGTGTCATGTACGAGCAAATATTCGGGTGAGGACCCTGATAGTGTGATAGAATGTTATTTTGTGGACATGGAGAGGTGAAGTGCTACTGATTTGGTCAGTTAAAAGTCTAGTTTTTGGTCGATTTAGGATTTTCGGGCTCGAGCCCAAAAAAGGAAACCCATATGTTTTAGGTTTTGGAAATAAAAGTAATATAAAAGGGTGAAGCCCTAATTTTTTTTTTAAAGTTCAGTTATTCATGAGTTTTTCAAAATAAAATTACATGTGTGCATGTACGCGTAAGCTTCATGAAAATTTATTTTTAGAAAACATATGCACGTTCGTTCGTTAGTTTAAGAAACGAGCAATAATCCCTAATATGAAAGAGATACATGAATTCTTTAGTAGACATGGTCTAGTTACAATAGATAAAATTTTGTTCATGAAGTTTCATGAAAACTAAAATTTATTTTCAAAGCATGGACTTTCACAAATACTTTTAGGAACGTAGGTTCGCTCATAGTAAAAGTAATAAATAATGATCCTTAGAGTTAGAGGAATTTTTTGAAAAGACCAGCACCTCATGATAGGATTTATTTGGAATATGTGGACCTTTACAAAAGTATAAAAGACCCTCATTTCATAGACGAATGCCCGTGAGAGGGGAAAAAAATATATATATACATATATTTTCAAAGTTATGTGAGTTTCACATTAAAATATATATTTTTGTAAAATCAATGTTTTGATTTTGAACAATTGTTGAAAGTAAACAATTATACATAGTGAAATAATGTCTATATGTGAGTTTTCACAATTGTAGAATGGACGTCTGTCCAAATTTTGAAAAACCGTTCGTACAGTAAAGAGTTACATGGGTTTTTCACGATTTTATGAAAGATTTTGCAAAATCAAGTTTTGATTTTAAACAATTGTTAAAAGCAAACAATGATTTTTCATGAATTTCGTGATTTCATAGTGTATGCACACACGGTAGAAAATTAGTGAATGTTCACATGAAGGGTTATGTGAATTATTCATAATTTCGTAAAAAGTCAAGTGTCAGACTTTTAAGTAATGGGTGCTGCTCGTCTTTTCAGGTTTGAAGGAGCGAGCAAGATTTTCGAAGTTTTACGTTATTATCACTAAGTTTTTGAAACCGTAAATAGGTAAGAGTTACCATTTTTTTAGATGCTGATGTGAGCATCCTAATTGCATGATTCATTGTTTTGTTGAATCCTGCGCTTTGTATGAATGATGTGCTGAAATAGCGACTTTGCAAGAATGAATGACTCCAAGGATGATACTTCCAAAGATGGTGTTTCCAGAGATGACATCTCTACGGATGAAACTTTAAGAAATGGTACTCCTGGACCTCTTAGTGATGGTGAGGGATCCTTCATACTGAGTTGTACTTCTTATTATTTCATTAGCTTTACCACAAGATGATCGTATAGTGAAATCCCGGATAAATGTAGATCACAAGGAATACATGATGTTAGCAAATGACGTGCAGTACCCAGCCGTTTCTTTGGTGAGTTGTTAGCGCTCCTTGTGTCATGACTTTTCCCTTCCCGTGCAATCAGGATCACGATATCAAGTTTTGTTACTTCTTTTATACTTTTTCTCCATAGATTGATGGCCTTCAACTTGTTCTCAGGAAAACAGTCCAGCACTGATGAAGAAGTCGATGTAAGCATCTCTTTCGTGCAGGCGATCGTGGAATCTCCTTGAATGAAATAATAATAATTATTGTTGATGATTCCAGGAAGAAATAATTGTAGATAATCAGCATGTTGATGAAGCATGCTCTTCTTTGGGGCAAAGGAATATGGATAATTCCAGACATCCCGAACCAAATGGAGATAGCGGCGTTATCAATGGAGATTCCGGCATTGTCGAGCCTTCAAATGATTTAGAGACTCCCTTAGTAAGTATATATCCTGTAATCACTTTATAGAATTATGAAATTTTTGATTTTTGATTTTTGAATGAATGAATGAGAATCCATGCGAGTATATGAGTAATTTCATCGAAATACGTCACAAAATTTTTCAGACTTCAGCCTTTAATAGAAACGCTGTAGAATCTTCGTCCGAAATCGGATTTTCGCGGTATGCCGAAGTATCCTTATGCCCAGGAAATTTCCAAGCTTTAACAAAGAATACTTTTAAGTTTTGAGAACATTTAGGGGTCGAAATCGATGAAACAGTAAACTTCCAAGAGACCTTCAGAAAATTTCAGCTGGCATGTGGTCCAATATTTTGGCCACAACTCTTCCCTCGTTTCTCCAGTTGCTGTGAATTTTGGATATGTTGTAGAGGACATCCATACGAAGAGAATGATATATGACCTATCCATAGATTCTTCACCAATTTCTCTCAGCTCTCCTCTTTGTGCATGACAGTGAAAAATCATCTCAGACGAGCTTGTTGTAAAACACTCTTGTTGTGTCTTTGAACCATATTGTGTCTTGAACGGTTGGTGAAGGATTTTGATGTCATTGATTCATTTGAGGTCAGGAACCCTTGATTGATACATGATCATGGTGGTGCTTGCAGTGCCATCTTCTGTCAGTAGTAGAAACATTACTTCTGAAACCCTGGTCACGGGACCATAGTTTATGTTGCTCTCTAGAGGGGGTGGTGTAATGTCCATGGTAAAATTCATTTTATGAAAAATGATTAGCATATGAGAGTCTGGTTCCACGGGTCTTGGACTGTGAAACTGATCGTCATGATCAGTGGACCGTCAGTCCCCAGTGTTTTGTTGAATCACTCCTTTTTGTTTTCTCTTCTTCTGGCAGGACTTGAATAGAGGACCCAGGTAGAAAAATTGATGTAAGGACCTAGGTGGTCAAAGTTGGAGATACCTTGATGAAGTACTTAGTGGAAAGACCTGGTGGACACCGATTGAATGTGGAAGTTATGAATCCCGTCCAAGAATTGCTGCTTGCATGTTGTACGCTCTAGAAGCTGCAGGAACTTCATACGATGTCGGAATTCAATGCTTGACCCCAAATTTTGAAGTTAAGAGACCGATTTATCATATGAGGAAAGAATCTCTCAATTTTTAGTTGAATAGGCCATCCGACCAAGCATGCACAATTGTAATTTGTAATCCTGTACAAGTTTTTCAGATTTCGTAGACCTGACGGTAAAGGCCATATCTTTCAGCTCGTATGTCCAATTGATGCGCCCTTTTGGTATGTTGTAGCAGAGACATAGAAGAACATATTTAGTTGAGGAAGCATTGTCCAATTCCTTACCCATTGGTACGTTTTTGTAAACCCATGGCCTAAAGTGTGTTGTATCTCATTTGCAAAGGTGATGAGAACATCTTGTAGAAGTCTTTGGCTTGTGCCCACCAGTCATGTTAGCTTTGGGAAGACTTTCATGTGAACATATTTTCATGTATACACATCTTGACATGAATCATTAATTCTTTGAGAAGTCCGCTTTATCGAGCAATGCTTCAGAGAATGGTTAGTTGATGAAGCCGGATATTTCACCTAAGACTGTTGATGCTTAGATCACGATTGAATTCTCTCCAGAAATTCTTGTTGATGCTGAGACCATGAATTGAGTTCCTCCACATATCCTTGTTGATACCTATACTATGGTCGGAGTTACTTCAGAGACTAAGATGTAGGTGTACTGGGAGTACAACCCGAATTCTCCTGATCAGTATGACTTTACTGTGAACTGGCTTCATCAGTGAGTCGACGTTGTTGCAGCAAATATAAGTATCAGTCTCTATTCTGGGTGTGATCAGTGAATGGATATGTTCCTTAGTTGTGCAAGGTTCATGATGTAGAGAGGTTTCGTTGATAAAGTTTTCATAGTATCACATCAGGTTGTAATTTGTTATGTATTGAATCTTGTCTAATAAGATCAAGTCCCCAGTGCATGTTGAAGGAATTCATTCCATCGATGGATGAATGATGTTGTATATGTTTCAGAAGTCTTGTCATGGAGATAGTGAAGACTCAACGATTGTAGTTCAGTTTCACATTGATCGTGTCGGTGTTGAATCAATGTGTCGAGATATTTGTGCTGAAGCCAGATGCACCATGCCATTATCGAAGGTGTACTCTTTGATTGGGAGTACAATTTCTAAGGCTTCTTAGATGCTTGAGCGTTTAAGCGTCATATCTCTTAAGCATCGAATATCTTAGGTTTGATCATCTCGGACCCGAGTATCTTCTGTTGATTCAGCATTTCTTTACCTACGGTAGTGGGATTCAACAGTTGTGCAGACATCAGAGCTTTCTGATTTTGTGGGACACATGGATACTCCTGCAAGGCTATAGAGAAACGCCTAAAGTGTTCTTTGACATGCTTGGACATCATCTCAGTAATGAATGTCTCAATGCTCGATTGGGATAAATGTCAGATTCAACCACTCGGTAAAATACTAATGCGGTGAAGATACCATTCCTAACATCTTACAGAGTTGCTAGCATAATGGAGTCCCCATGATAGGATAGCATGTGAGAAAATAAATGATACATACATGAAATGAATGATACTTGCCTGAGTGTGGAACCTCTTCATGAATGTCTATGCATCTCTTTCAGGTTCTTGCTTCAACCTCATCAAAGTTCTAAATTCCTCCAAGTGCTCTGATGATGGAACATCCACCAAATCTTCTGGATCAGAACTCTCTTCGTTGGAGAAATATGCAACTACAGACGCTTTGTCAGTAGTCATCTTCTCGACGTGGATCCACACTTGTTTGAAGAACATGTTATATCCTGGATCTTTTTGATTATGTGAAACTTGGGTTCCGTCCAGGTTGATCCAACCTTCATTTTGAGAGTGATGACACTGCATGCATCTATGAGCGTTCCTTCATGGTCTCTGATTGAGACGGGAGCATGAGTAGCTTTTTGTCTGCGGATCTGAGGGTTTTCAGTGGAATGTTGTTGATTACGGTGTCAGCATCGATCAACATTCTTCCAAATTCATTTCCTCTGAGATAACTATGGTAAGCAGTCCCTAGGCGTTCATATCCTTGTTTGTGGATGAAGGTTCAAGGTGTATTTCCGGGATGCACAGACGCCATAGATTCTCCATTTCTTATACAATTGGCTCTCTCCTTATGAACGACAATATGATTGCACCATCTTGAACCCAGACTTCCAGTAACTCGATCACTCCTTCATGAGAAGACATAAGTTTGAGTCTGACAGATCATTTCCCCGTTCGTTGATGTCGGGTCGAGGTTTGTGCATTTCAAGATTGGTCATCTTTTCTTCGCGCCTTCAGAGGAGCCTGGGATGTTGGAGAAGCGCCCTGATGTTGTATCTCGGCTTTTCTTTCATTCCTTTCGGCAATAATGTTTGTTAAAGGATGGAGATTTTACTGACTGTTGACTAGGCGTAGGCTTCTTCGAGGTTCCTCCACCTTGCATACTTTGCTCTTTCCAGTAAAGCAGGTGCAGTAGTCGCTGATTATTTGGATGCTTCATGAAGCTCTGAGAAAGTATGAAATTGGAAATTTTCCAGCAAGGCTCTGTAGACCGGGATCATTCCGTTGATGCACAAGTCCACCAGTTGTTGTTCAGTGACATTCAGATCATGATAATCCAAAGCTTGTACTCTGAACCTCTTCAAATAATCGTTCGGATGCTCATTGCTCTAATGAGACATTCTTCCTAAGTTAGAGAGAGTAATATGGTCTGAGACGAAGAAGTATTTCATGTAGAAGGAATTAACCATCTCTTCCCAACTAGCGATGCTCTCTGGTGCAATGTTGTTGTACCATGTGTATGCTCGACCTGTCAGGGATTTTGAGAATTCCTTCGGACGGATGACATGGTTGTATTCGTGCTCACCTAGTGCTTTCAGGAATCGAGAGACATGTTCTCGAGCATTCCCCGTTCCGTTGTATAGCATGAACGTTGGATAGGTGTAGCCTTTTGAGAGAGGGATTCTTTGCATGGCAGCAGGGTATGGAGGTTGATGACGATGAACCGATGGTGTCTTGTCTCTTCCTCGATCCTCCATAAAGTGTTCCAAGTCTTCACAAGTGATGAAGCCTGATGGTTCCTTTGTTGGTGAGTTATCTGCAGCCTTGTGGACTTCATCATCATCTACTACATGGATCAAAGTGACTTCAGGATCAGCAACCGAAGATGTTTCTTTGGCTTTTCCCTTCTTCCGAGTTTTCTCTGACATCTTGTCAGTGATTTTAAGATAATTGCAAAGCTCCTTCTGTGTCGCAGCCATGTCAGTCTGATTTTTGGCAAGAGTTTCTTGCACCTTCATGAGATCGGCTATGGTTGGCGGATTTTCCCTGATTTCTTCGGGAGACCGGCCAAAGAGAGGATTTTCTCCAATGTTGGTTTGCAAAGGAGTGGTATTGCCAGTGCAGTTGTTGGAAACAGGAGTAAATTCTGGAGTATCACCATTGTTGCTAGTGCTAGCGTTGTTTGGGTAAGGATTTGTGACTGAACCTGACCTAAGATCAACCATTTTCTGAGAATTTTACATTGCAACCAAGAGATTAATCTCCCACCGTGGTCGCTAATCTGTAGATGGGGAAAAACGGTTCGCTGGTTTTTTAGGGAAGTGAAGAGTCAAGCATGTTGTCAAGACTCCTCAACCGAGCAAACTGCTTAACCTCACAGATGCACTGCAAAGGGAGTGCTTAGATTCGAAATATCAATCTGTAGGACTCCGGACTAAACCAAGTCAATGGTCCTTCAAGAGTCAATTCGGTCGCAAAGAGGGAGATGAGTTGATCTGTAGGAGAGTGTTTATATGTAAAAACTACTTATGCTAGTTTTGGTAATTTTGGGGTGTGTGGATGAGAAGTGAATCTAAACCCTAAACAAATGCACTGCACGGGAGTGCTTTTTATTGGAGAGATCAATCTGTACAATTCTGGCCTAAACCAAGAAATGTCCGTTCCAAACTTGTTTCGGTCACAAAGTGAAGGAGATGGGGTTGATCTTAGGGAGGGAAGCGAAGAAGGTGTTGATATTGTAGGCTTGTTTTTGACTTGTAACAGAAGGGTCAGCAGTCTTACGATTAATGCAAGCAGGCTCTAGGTTTTTGAATACGTTTCGTATTAACACTTGGTTTCTGTCTTGTCTTGTCTGGAAATAGGGAGGAAAACCTATTTATACAAGTTATTTGAGCCTTATTCACGTCTCTCGTGGGAAGTGGAGTAGTGGAGTTTGTGTGTTAGTGTCACATGATCAATCTTGCCCACTTCTCCTATCATCACTAACCATCCATGTCTTCCTGACACGTTCTTGTGATGGCGTGTTGCACGCTGCACGCTATAAACCGCCAAACCAATACCCCAGTATGTATCCCCCAGTTTGTGACATGATTGATGTCTCGAGTGTGTGGATCATGGGACCCACATAAGGTAGCATGTAATGCTAGTTAAATAACTAAGTTATTTAGGAAGTCGACACTTGTAAAGTATCGTGTACATTCTATGCATGTTATGCATCGAATGTATTCGGCATATATGAAGCATCGTTGTTGAGAATTATGCCCTACCTACTTCACGTGAGGGTTTGGAGGCTGCGTTAGCAAATCCTCCCTTAGCCGACCACATGGTGTGGCGAAGTGGCAGACGGTGATCACGGTGATACCTCACTGGACGCCTAACTCATATCCTAGGTCGTCCGTCCAGGCTGGAGAAGTTGGACGAACAAGATGACTTGCAATCCACATCTGCGACCATCGGATTAGGGTTTAGAAGGTGCGCGAGTGCACTCCTTCATCTTGGTCGAATCCAAGCATAAGAGACATTTCATGGAGGACCGATCAGGCATGCGGGTAGATGGCATGATGATGTCCATGTCCATGCTTCACTGTCCCACGAAGGTTTGATCTAGGCCACTCAAATTTACCGGTGAATTTGAGTGGCTGAGATCGATTTGCGACAGAAATCCTATGCCGCAAATGATTCCTAAAGAGCGCGGTATGTCACCTTCAAGGCACGCGTTTCGAGATGACCAAGTTTGGTCGGTCTCGGCCGATTATTCCGGCGTGTAGGTGGTAGGCTGATATTCACGCATATACCTGACTGTCCCATGGAAACGTGATCTACGCCACTCAATTTGTCTGGCGAAGTTGAGTGGTCGAGATTAGTTTGTGGTTTGGGAAGCGTGACCACGCTAGTTTGGGCATGCGATTTAGAGAAACTAGGCATGGTATGCCTTATTCGGTCGGGTGAGGAAATAGATGGTTCCACGGTGATCATGTTGATGCTCACTGGACCTGCTCAGTTGTCTCCTAAGCATTTCATTCGATTAAGAGAAAACGAACGCTTGTCATCAATACAAACCATAATTAAATTTTTGGATGGTCATGCTTTTTTTTGTGCGCATGAATTGGGACAACCAACCATGGTTGGTCCTGACCGACTGGTCATGTGTGTAGACGGGCCCACGGTGATTGTGTTGACATGCTCCGAGCCCTTTGAACCTACATCTACACCCTCCATCTATGCCTGCGAAGATGGATGGTTGAGATCATTTTGCGACACATATAATGTGCCGCAAACCCTAATTTAGGGTTTCTTGTCCATTATGCTTGGTTTGGACGGTTTTCCAAGCTATGCCACTCCTTTTGGGGAGGCCGACCATGCGGGTCCCGCGTTGGGTCGGCAGTCAATATTCCAATACCTTCTTGGTGATATTGGATTCGATCTGGGCCATCCAATCACGCTGGTGAAGTTAGATAATCGTGATCGTTTCTAGACTGCTATGGAAAGTCTAGATGCTCAATCGGGCTAGTATAACACACCGAGAGTTATATGCTCAATCGGGCTAGTATAACACACCGAGAGTTACATGCTCAATCGGGCTAGTATAACACACCGAGAGTTATACCCTGTACGGGAATTTCGTGCATGCCTCACTGTTGGTACTTGGATATTCATGCTACTCTGCTGCGAGTAACAATCAGTCATCATGCCGCACCAACAATAAGAGTTCTACTAGGAACAACACAGAAAATACAAGGCGTTTTATGCATTAATCAATAATGCTAAAATTCACAGAATATTCGAGGGATTGTTGCTACATGCTCCATTCAAGGTGAATTAGTAAAATGAAGAAGTATTCATCACTTATAAAATAATCTCATCCTCTGCAGGATGGTTACACAAAAAATTGGTTTTACAACTCTAGCCCTGAACTAAAATCCACCATCAACATTAAGTCCCATGCCTAGCACATAATGGTTACACTATTGTGGGGTAGGCATATGATGGTGACAGTTAAAATAAATCTTCTGAGACAAAGTTAGATATTACCAGGAGAGACGGGTCGTCCTGTCCTTCGAGCATGTCACGTTCAAGAGACGTCCAGGCGAGCATTCCCCTAGCATAATGTCAGTCTTGCCTAATCGATGGACTGTTGCGCCTTCTTCGTTTGTGGGGATATTGCGTCTGCTTGATCAAACGTGGGCTTGCTGTGACTGTTTTGGTTAAACATGGGTCCACTGCGTTCCACATGCCTGCTTTGCCTGGGGCTGGTTGTGCCTGGTTCAACTAATCTGGGACTGGGATCAAGTGGGACCCGTCGCGTGCCTGACTGAACGTCGACCCTGTGTTTCAACTGAAAACCGACCCTGCTGTGTGCGCCTATTTTATTCGAATACCAGCTTTGTGACTTTGATCAATACCAGACTTGAAACTTGAGCAATACCGGACTTATGACTTGATCAACGCCGAACTTGAAACTCGGGCAATACCGGACTTGTGACTTGATCAACACCAGTGTTTGGACCCAATACCATCCTTGTGTGCTCCAACGTGAATGTGTGTTCTGTCGTGTGTGGCTACACATCTCACGCATTTTTATACAAGTACTGACTCATGTCTTTTATTGTAGAATGAAGAAAGGAACTCCTGTTGAGATGTCTTATGGGGATAATGCCGGTACCAAGTCAGGAGGTGTTGACAGCTTCAAAGATATTCCGAACATTGATGATGAGTTATTCACCGTGCCCTTTCAACTATATGAAAATATCCGTTCCACAAGATAACCCTTCTCCTATCGGCTTCAAGGTTTTTCATGCTCCGCTGGGCCCTCATGAAGGATGGGTGAGACGTATGTTGAGAAACGAGTACATCAAAGATAACTTGACCAGAGCGCAGATTATTGATGTAGCTTGAGTGTTGAAACGGCTCGAGAGGATGTAAAACTGGCTTCTGTTGTGACCGTTGAGGTGGATCCTGGAGAGAGTGTTGAAGCCGGATTCTGAAGAGAATGTGGGTCCCGGAGAGAGCGTTGAGGCGGCTCTTGAATAGACCATTGAAACAGATTCTGCTGGAGGGAGCGTTGAAGTGGCTTACTCTTCAGTTCGATTTACCCATGTGAATTCCATGCTTCTTGACTGACCATCTCTCTTATGTTGAAGAAGTCCTTGACTGACGGTGAAGGAACTTCATGTTGAGCCTCAGTCCCCAAGCTTGGTTTACATGGTTTGTTCGTAGTGGTTGTTGTCGAGCCAGATATAGAATATCTTGCACGTTGTTTCATCATTGTGGGAGTCATGCATGTGGTACTGGAGTTGGGGTTGGCGGATGCGCAAGATGTTGTATCTTGGTGGTTTTCCTCTTGCTGCTTCAGGGAACTTCTTACATAAGGCTGAAGGTTGTATCGCCTGTTGGTGAGATATATGCCCCTACAAACATTATGAGGCTCTTCATTACCGGCAGCCTGGTTTTTTCTATCAGGGCATATGTTGTTGTAGATGAGCGTTCAAAATCTCCAGAGGATGACCAAAAGCGCAGATTATCCAACATAGCATGATAGGCATGTACCACTGTCTGATAAAGTGACTCGCCCGGATCTTGCTCGATATGACGCGTGGACATTGTTATCTTCTTGAGGCTGCTCCCTTGAGGTATCGTCTCCAGTGAAAGATTTCCAGAGAGTTGATACATTGTACCGACATTCTTTAAACCAAATGGCAGTATGGTATAATAAAAATTTCCGAGAGGAGTTCGAAAAGATATCTTACTTGCGTCATACTTGTACATCCTTATCTGGTTGTAGCCGCTACATCCATCCATGGAGATAAACATGCCATGTCCGCTGGTTGCATCTACTAACATGTCGATGTTTGGTAGAGGAGGATCGTTTTTGGAGCAGCACCTGTTCACGTCTCTGAAGTCTATGCAGCACCTGATCTATCCATTTTTCTCATGTCCGAACTGCAACTGTTTATCTGACTTGGATCCAGGTATGACATGTAGACGATGGGTGACCAATTTTCATCTAAATTCGGCATTTCTTCATATCTCCAAGCGAATATGTCCTGGTACTCTTTGAGAAGTTCCACGAGCTTCGTGCGTTTATCCGTACATAAGGTTGAGCTGATGGAGATATGCCTAGGAGATTCCTCAACGATTTCAATCTCATCAGTTTTGGAGTTGGTACCATCTTGCAGCTGTTGTGGAGCATCTATCACTCATTCTTGTGGTTTGTTGCTGTTGTAGCATTCCATTGGGTGGATAGACTGGGTAACAGTCTCCCCTGCTAATTGATAATGGCAGCGTCGGTATACCGTTTTCCCTTTCTGGTCACGACTCGTCACAAAAGTTCGTTCCCTCTTCGTGTGAACGTAGGTCGTGGCTTCACAGGATGGAGAAGAATGCTTCGTCAGCAAAGATGCAAGCCGGTCTTCTTCCTGAATTGACACCCACGTGGGGAGTGAGACGCAACGAACTTGTACGATTCTTTTCGCGGAGCTTCTCCCGTATGTTCTGGTTTGGTTTCCCTCGAAGTATGTCATTGTGGTAGGCTTCCGTACGACCTTGCCTGGGAGAACCTTGGATGTCCTGAGAGTCTTGAAAGTAATCACATTCAAAGATGCTCTTGTGTCGATAAGGGCCGTCTTGAACTTTGAATCCTTGATGCGTGTGGTGACATGTAGGGCACGGTTGTGACCTTCGTCTATTTGATTGTGATAGGTGTGATAAACACCTAATTTTATATCTAGTATTTATGCTTTCTTTGCTATTTATTTTGTGAAATATGTATCTTATGTGTGAATTTGAGTTGATTAGGTGCAATGGAGTCCTTTGGAGCAAAAGAAGGAGAAATTGTCCTTTTGGAGCGAAAAAGGCGAAAAGATCAATTCACATGCAAGATATACTTGGAGCGGGCCAAGTGACGCAAGGAGGAGGTGAAGAATGAACTGTCAGTTAGGGGAAACTGACAGTTGAGTCGAAGATTAAACCGTCAGTTCTATGGAACCGACAAGCCATGTATAAAGTGGTTAACCCATAACCAGGACAATGGGTGTTATTTAGTAACTCTAATTACTACCAGAACCCGAAAACTAAGCAGATGGTTGTCTCAATCATTGGTTTCCCTTTCTTTCAACAAATTCAGAGAAGGGAAAAATAAGATGAATGCTGCACAGAAAAACAGAAGTTGAGATGGTGATGAGTAGCAGGGTTTGATAACTTAATTTAAAGAACTGAATCTAGGGTGTGAACCTGTTATGAGTTTGAAGCTTAGAAGGAGAGAATGGGTTCGATTTGAATTACAGTAGAAGTGAGATGGAATTTGCTGTTGAATCGAGAAAAGGGGGAAATAGGGTTTGATAGGCTGTGTATCAAAGGTTCAGATAGAGAATCAGTAAGGGGTATTGTTGCTGTCTGGTTGTTGTTGCTGAGAGAAGATGGAGAAGGATGGATTGAAGCTTTTACAGTTAATCTGAGAACAACAAGGAGATAGAGATTTTGGATTTGTGAGATAGTTTCAAGACTCAGGGAAGAGGAAATCTTGGAGTTGTGCTATGATTAATGATGTTGCTGGGGTGAATTAGGTGATGGGTTGAGCAAGATTATAGGGAAGTGATGATGAAGTCTGTAATGGTTTTGTGTAGTGGATGTGCAATTAGTGGTGTTTATGAAGAAAAAATGCAGGTGCTAGTGATACTGCAATGCTGAAATGGCAGAGGCATGAACTAATGATTGTGCAGGATGCAGCAAGAATTGGATTGTGGTGGAAGCTGTGTCAAATGGGCATTGCAGGTGGAGGCTCACAGAGAAATGATGAGAGCCAGTGTGCTTTGTTGCCATTGTTGCAAGTAATGAGCAGCTGGTGATGCTTGAACCTGAGATGGTTACGTTGCAGGTGGCTTGACTGAGAAGGAGATGCAGTTATGCAATTACAGGTGAAAATGCAGCTTGTGTTGCAGTAGTGCAGTGAGGATATGATGTTGTTGGAGATATTGAGAGAAGGTGCATTGCAGGCCTGTAGTTCAACTGCAGTTTGTAGTGATGAGAATTTGGAGATGAAAGCTTGAGTACATGCTGCAACAGGTGGAGAGTGCAGGTGAGGGGGGTAGTTGTTGTAAGTAAATGCTACTAAACCGGTTGCAATTGGAGATGGTGTTGTTGATGCTTTGCAGGATGAATGAGCTGAGCAGAAGGTGTTGGTGGTGCTGTATTGAACTGCAGGTACTAAAATGGGATCTGAGATGTGAGTTTGGACTGGAATTGAGAAGGTACTGGTGGTATTGGAAATAGATCTGAGTTTGAGATGGGGGTTGAAGTGTGGTTTGAGGTGGAGCTGTTGGCCATGTTGTTGGTGCTGTTGTTTCCAGCTATGAAGTGACAGGGGAGTGCAGAGAAGAATAAAATGGAATTGCAGCGTGTGTTGGCATGACAGGGAAAGTGAAGTTGGTGCTATTGGTTTTGAAGCTAGGAAGTACTAGCATGAGGAGACTGCAGGTTACAAGACTGAAGGGTTGGT
Organism: Papaver bracteatum; assembly: GCA_023529315.1. NCBI lineage: Eukaryota > Viridiplantae > Streptophyta > Magnoliopsida > Ranunculales > Papaveraceae > Papaver > Papaver bracteatum. The sequence goes on from JAJJWX010003083.1 coordinate 35,748, forward strand.
GTTTTTTCTGGTTCAATGGTGCCATATAGGTACTTTGAATCAATGAACTGCAGAAAAGTTACAACTGGTGTAAAGAACATGATAAGAAGATTGTTGCTGCTGGTTTGATCAAGGAACTAGTGGTGTTTATAAACCACAGCTGCAGGTGCATATGCAATGGAATGGCAGATGTTGGTGGCATGAGTAAGAGATGCAGTTCTAGAGGTTACAGCAATGGCTGGTGGTATGATTGCACTGGCTAGATTGGTTGTACGGCAGCGACTAAGTGGTGTTTTCAACACCAACTGGAAAAGCAGAGAAGAATTGTAGTGAGGAAACTGGTGTTTGTGTTGATGCAGAAGTATGAGCTGAATAGGAGTGAAACAAGACTTGCAAAAATAGCCCTGGGCCATCATGGCTGAGCAATGGTTGCAAATGGACTGTGCAAGAACAGTTTTGGCAACTCATTGATCGATCGAAAGTTAGCTTTGACTCAGCAACTAACTCGGTTCTGACTCACTTGTCGTTAAATTGACCATCAGTCTTAACGGTGGACTGTTATGTTTGGCCGGTGACTGGGTGGACTTTGCCGGTCACCGGTGATACTTTTCCGGCGCAGAATTCCAGCCAGTGCACCAGTTTTCCGGCGAGCTATTTTTTACAGAATTTTCACATGGGTATTTCACACACATGAGCTTGGTGGACTTCTTATTATTGGATTTTGGGCTTTGAATACCTAATTTTGGAAAGTTAAAAAGCTATAAAAGGGAAAATTTTCTATTCTTTGGGGGGATATCACGTATTTTTCTACTGGAGTTTTGGAGGAGAGCGATTCTACTAGGGTTTGCTTTCGTTTATTTTTCATGTTATTCATTTTATTTTTGTTAATAACTATGTTGAATCCAAAAACTATGAGTAACTAAATACCTTTTATTGGTTATGGGATAAAGTGGATTTCACAAATGATATTTGATTCAATGATGTAGTTTTGTCTCAATACTTTATTGTTTATGATTCATGGTTTATTTTGTTTTATGATTTGATTGTTTATTTTTTTGAGTCCGGAATCAATCCGATTTGCTTTCATATCTAGAGCTATATTAGGGTTTTCAATACGAAAACGTTGTTTATCCCCGATTCTAAGTAGCATAAATATGGGTAGTGCTTGTAGTGATATATCCTACTAGTCACATATGAATCATAACTTGGGTTAAATCGAATTAGTGCTTTTACACATTTTGGTTGCCTTGATTAGTCTTATTCCATAGAACTCATTGCTTTTAGGGAGTTAAATCTAATTGTGCTTTTACACTTTAGGTTGCTTTCTAGGAAGAATTCACATATGCATATTTTAATGTGGTTGTGATGAAATCAGGGAATTAGCGGTATACTCTTGCGATCAAGGTATCCTAGGACTTTTAGTAAATGAGAGATTAAATTTTCAATTCTAGTCATTGTTGATAATTCGAGTTTGTGAATGAAACTATACCGTGACCAATATTTTCTCCTTATTGATTATTTTTATTATTACTTTGCTTTCAATTCATTTTTTTTTATTGCTTTCATAAATCATAACCCCCCCTTGGTTACTAAGAAACTTAAAATTTTTATAATAACAAAAGCCTCTCTGTGGATAAGAACTCTCTCTTATCGCATTCTACATTTATTTTAGTGAAGTAAGAAAGTGAAATTATATTTGACCGGCTGACAACCGACTAGATTTTGGCGCCGTTGCCGGGGAGGCATACGACTTGTTATTAAGTTTTTAGTTTCTTTTTATCATTTTTCTGATTGCATATTTGCTTTCCGTTTCTTGTCTTGTTTCTTACTTGTTTGCGAGAATTGTTTTTCAGGTACTAATCCTTGGCTTCTAAAGATTGGAATTATCCAAGGTACGGGATAGCTACTCGAAGAGGCACAATACTCCAACCAAGTCAAGACACAATGGAAGAACAAGTCTTGGAAGTAGAACACGAAGCTCTTCATCAAGAAGTAGAAGAACCATTAGTTGAAGAAGAAGAAGCAATGGATGACGCAAATCGTACACTCAAGGTTTTGGCTTCTCATAGGCTTAATGCACAATGGTGGTGTATCCATACAAACTCAACTTTTGAGATCAATCCGGGGTTGCTTAGAGAGTTGCCAAAGTTTCATGGCATGGTGAATGAAGACCCAAACAAGCATCTTATGGAGTTCTATACCATTGTCAAGGCTATGCTTCCAGCGGAGACTGAAGCCGATGGTGCAATGATGAAAGTTTTTCCATTTTCTATGGTAGACAGCGCTAAGGATTGGTTATATTGTTTGCCTTCCGTAAGTGTCACTACATGGAACGGGTTGAAGAAACTATTTTTAGAGAGGTATTTTCCTGCGTCAAAGGATACTCAAATTCGCAAAGGGATTTGTGGAATAAAGCAACATACGGGAGAGTCTTTGTATGAATGTTGGGAGCGATACAAGAGATTGGTGGCAAGCTGTCCTCACCATCAATTCAGAGATGCTATGATAATCCAATACTTCTACGAAGGTCTTCAATCAAGTGATAGATATCTTCTTGATGCAGCGGGTGGTGGTGCACTAGTGAACAAGACGGTGGCCCAAGCTACCGATTTGATTGAAATTATGGCGGCAAACTCGCAACAATTCTACACAAGAGGTGAACCAATGTTTAGGGGAGTGCATGAAGTTAGTGATTCATCATCATCACACTGTGATCAAAGGATGGACAATATGGAGCACATGATGCAAAAGATGGCTGCGGTTATATTACCTTCGTATGGTGAAGAGTTGGAGAAAGCTAATGCGGTTTTTCCAAACCCACAAAGAAGGTATGATCCCTATTCCAAAACCTACAATCCGGGATGGAGAGATCATCCAAATTTCAGCTATGCCAACAAGCAAGGTGCGGTTCAACAACCTACATTCAACCGTATGAGTGGATTTCAACCGCAACAACAACAATTTCAACCTCAACAATAATAATTTCAACAACAACATCAACAATTTCAGCAACCACAACAACCGGTTCAAAACCAAGGTTTCGATATCGATGCAAAGTTACAAACAATGATGCAAGGTATTTCTACCATGTTCAAGGAAAGCCAACAAGAAACCAAGAGTGCGATTAAGGAGTTGCATACACAAGTGGGCTCAATGGCAATTTATATCAACAAGTTGAAAGCACAAAATAGTGGGAGACTCCCCTCTCAACCCATTAACCCAAAAGAGGGTGTCAATGCTATTACGTTGAGAAGTGGTACACAACTTGAGAAACCCAAATTTGTTGATTTGGGTGAAGAGGAAGTTCCAAAGGAGCCGGTTTTGGAGGAAAAGAGGGATGAAATTCCCCAAACACCCGAGGTACCTACTCCTAACTCTAAAACTCCGGTTTTTACTTATGTTCCTCATTTACCTTTTCCTCGCAGATTTGCAAGTTCTAAGAAGGCGGAACTAGAAAAGGAGATTTTAGATGTTCTTAAGAAGATTCATGTGAACATACCACTCATTGATGCTATCAAGCAAGTCCCAAGTATGCAAAAGTGTTGAAGGACTTGTGTACCAACAAGCAAAGGATTAAAGGCAATGAAGTGCTAAGTGTGGGGGAGAATGCTTCAGTAATCTTACAACACAAACCCCCCCTGAAATGCAATGATCCCGGTAGCTTTGACATTCCTGTCACAATTGGTAAAACCACTTATAACAAAGCAATGTTAGACTTAGGTGCATCCGTTAATGTTATGCCGGAATCCATGTATAATTCACTTAATCTAGGTCATTTGAAAAAGTCTTAAATTGTGTTGCAATTAGCCGATCACTCTAATGTTTACCCAATGGGTATTGCTGAGGATGTTCTTGTGCAGGTTAATCAACTTGTATTCCCTGCTGACTTTTGTGTGTTAGAGATGGATGAAGGTTCACCGGACTCGTCTCTTCAATTGCTACTTGGGTGTCCCTTCATGAAAACGGATAAAACCATTATTGATGTGGATAAGGGAACGTTGACTATGGAGTTTACGGAGAAATAATACGTTTCAACATTTTCGAGACGATGAGATATCCTAGTGATGTCCACTCTTATTTCTCCGTTGATATTATGGATGCATTGGCACAAAGAGTGTTTGAATTGAATGGCGATGATGCTTTGGAAACTGTTTTAACTACATCCATGGATGATGGTGTGGAATGTGGTAACGAAGTCAAGGAATCCCTTGGTGATCTTAACTCACTACAAGGATGTCCGGAAACTCATAATATTTCTTTTATTTCTTTACCATGCAGTGATGAAAAGCTTTTACCTTCTATTATTAAATCTCCAAAGTTGGAATTGAAACCTCTTCCAAGTCACTTAAAGTACTTGTACTTGGGTGACAATGAAGAGTTACCTGTGATTGTTTCTAACGAGCTTAGTGAATTACAGGAGAAAAAACTTCTAAGGGTGCTAAGGAAGCACAAGACGGCCATAGGATGGACAATCACTGATATCAAGGGTATAAGCCCTGCCGTTTGTATGAATAAGATTCGTTTGGAGGACGATGCAAAGCCTACAAGGGAAGCGCAATGTCGTTTGAACCCTCCCATGATGGAAGTTGTGAAAAAGGAGATACTCAAGCTTTTGGAAGTGGGTGTTATCTACCCGATATTCGATAGCAAGTGGGTAAGCCCGGTACAAGTTGTACCAAAGAAATCAGGTGTAACGGTGGTAGAGAATGATGAGAACGAACTTGTCCCAACTCTTGTGCAAACCGGTTGGAGGGTTTGTATTGATTATAGAAAGTTGAATGCCACTACTAGGAAGGATCATTTTCCTTTACCCTTTATTGATCAAATGCTTAAACGTTTAGCTGGACATACTTATTATTGTTTTGTTGATGGTTATTCAGGGTACAATCAGATTGTGATAGCACCGTAGGATCAAGAGAAAACCACTTTCACTTGTCCTTTCGGTACTTTTGCTTATAGAAGGATGCCTTTTGTCTTGTGTAATGCTCCAGCTACCTTTCAAAGGTGTATGGTAAGTATCTTTTTCGAGTATGTTGAAAACATCATTGAAGTGTTCATGGACGACTTTAGTGTCTTTGGTGATTCATTTGACCTTTGTTTGAACAACTTGTCATTAATCCTTGAACGATGTGTTGAAACAAACCTTGTGCTTAATTGGGAGAAGTGCCATTTCATGGTAACTCATGGCATAGTTTTAGGCCATATTATATCTTCTAAAGGCTTGGAAGTTGATAAATCTAAGATAGACCTTATTCGTGCTCTAACCCCTCCCCACTACGGTGAGGGAGATACGCTCTTTTCTTGGTCATGCAGGTTTCTATTGTAGATTTATCAAGGATTTTTCCAAGATAACATCACCACTTTGAAATTTATTGCAAAAAGATGTGGTTTTTAACTTTGATGAAAAGTGTATGGCGGCATTCAATCGTTTGAAAGAACTTTTGATTTCAGCACCTATCATTAAACCACCGGATTAGAGCAAGCCTTTTGAGCTAATGTGTGATGCTAGTGACTATGCGGTTGGTGCGGTGCTTGGGAAGCATGTGGGGAAGATACCTCATGCCATGTATTATGCTTCTAGAACATTAAATTAAGCCCAACAAAACTACACAACCACTGAAAAAGAGTTTTTAGCTATTGTATTTTCATCGGAGAAGTTTCGCTCTTATCTAATTGGTACAAAAGTTGTTGTTTTTTCTGATCATGCAGCTCTTAGGTACTTGCTAATGAAGAAAGAAGCGAAACCGAGGCTCATACGATGGATTTTACTCTTGCAAGAGTTTGATATTGAAATCAAAGACAAGAAAGGAATTGAGAACACCGTTGCGGATCACTTGAGCCGTCTTGCTGTGGACAAGGAAGCTATCCCATTGCGTGAAAGTTTCCCGGATAAGCAACTATTCTCAATTGCCTTTGGAGAACCATGGTATGTGGATATTGTGAATTACTTGGTAACTAATCAAATCCCAAGGAACTTGTCTCGTGCTGAGAGGGACAAACTTAAGAGGATAGGAAACCAATATATATGGGATGATCCATACTTATGGATACATGGCAGCGACCAAGTAATAAGAAGGTGCGTTCCCGAATCCGAGTTTAATTCTATCTTGTCATTTTGTCACTCTTATGCTTGCGGAGGACATTTTGGAAGTAAAAGAACCGCTCACAAGGTAGTTGAAAGCGGTTTCTATTGGCCAACCTTGTTTAAGGATGCACATATATATTGCACAACTTGTGATAGGTGCCAAAGAACAGGCAATTTAGGTTCCCGAAATCAAATGCCACAAACTTTTATTCAATTTATTGAAGTTTTTGATGTATGGAGTATTGATTTTATGGGTCCTTTTGTCAACTCTCATGGGAATTATTACATCTTACTTGCTGTTGATTATGTCTATAAATGGGTGGAAGCTAAGGCCACCCCAACTAATGATTCCAAGGTTGTTTCAGATTTTGTGCAAGCTAACATTTTTGCAAGGTTTGGAATTCCAAGAGCCATAGTTAGCGATGGGGGTTCTCACTTTAAAAACAGGTTTTTACAAAGCTTGTTGAAGAAGTACAATTTGTCACATAAGGTTGCAACACCTTATCATCCCCAAACAAACGGACAAGCCGAGGTTTCCAACCGGGAGGTGAAATCCATTCTAGAAAAGACGGTGAATCCAACAAGGAAAGATTGGATCATGCGATTAAATGATGCTTTGTGGGATTATAGAACCGCATACAAGACACCTATTGGGATGTCCCCTTTTAGGCTTGTGTACGGTAAACCTTGTCACTTACCCGTGGAGATTGAGCATAAGGCATTTTGGGCGATTAAGCAATGCAATATGGAGATGGATGGGGCTGGAAAGCAAAGAAAGTTACAACTCCAAGAGCTAGAAGAGCTTCGAAATGATGCATTTGAAAGCTCTCGCATTTATAAGGAGAAAACGAAGGCCTTTCATGATACTATGATTTCTAGAAAACAATTTTGTGTTGGGCAGAAAGTGTTTTTGTTTAATTATCTCTTGCATTTATTTCCGGGTAAATTAAGGTCACGTTGGATCAGACCTTTCATTGTTACTAATGTGCTTTCTCATGGTGCAGTATAAATTCGTAGCATAGCTATAGGAAAGGAACTTAAAGTTAATGGGCATCGGTTGAAACCATATTATGAGAATTTCACTTCCGAAGTGGTGGAAGGAGCCAATTTTGTGGATGCACTCCCTCTGGAGGAGTCATAGAAAGTGAGGAGCAAGTCGGGCTGACGAATTTAAACCAAGCGCTAAGTGGGAGGCAACCCACCGGTTTTGTATCTTTACCTTTATCTTTTTATTCTTTAAGCATTTTATCTTGATTTTCTTTGTTTTTGCATATCTTTTGCGGAATTTCCCACCTTGAACTTTCTTTGGATGATTCAATTTTACATTGAGGACAATGTAAAGTTTAAGTGTGGGGGAGCATTTATATGTTTGTATAGTTTGTTTTATGCCTTTTAGTAAAAAAAAAATCAGAAAAATAGAAAAACCAAGAAAACATTTGTGCTTTTTGAACTCCGAAATCTAGAAACTTGTGCCTTTAGGATGACACCATTAGTGGATGGAACCATTTTGATTGCACCATATCATGTTCTACTTTTATTTTTCCATATTTATCTATTGTTCTCTAAGTGCTTTGGTGGGTCACTAAAAATCGAGTTGTTATTACTGCTAGGATGAAATAGAGTGATTGAGTTGCTAAAAAAAAAAAAAAAAAAAAGAAGACCGACCAATTAGACCAAACGGAATAAAAATGACACTTGGGAATAGCAGTATGTGTGAAACGTTGTCCCTGTCTCCGTCGCCTAAACAAGCGTGGAATGCAGGATCCAAGGAAACTATCACGTACTTGCTGACAAGAAGCATGCGCTTGGATCCAAAAGATTTAATCATGCTGTCTAATAATAATAATAAAAAAAAAGTGAAAAAGAAAAGAAAGTATTATTTTTGGTGAATAAAGTCACTCCTGGTTCCCTTGTATATGCCAGTGAGTTGATGTAGAAATAAGTTTGTTGACCACTGGTTCCCTTGTATATGCCGGTGTGTTAACACTAGAATTCAGACCAGTAGCTCAATCCAATAGGATGCATAGGTTCATCTTGGAGGTGACCTTCAGACAAATATGGGATACATCGATCACTTGTGAACATTCGCCAACATCTACATCTATATCCATCTTCTTTATCTTTTCATTGTGATTGTGGTTAGTCAGATTCCGAGTATTGTGGTTTGTTCGACTATATAATTAAAGATCTATTTACTAATATATGAATTGAATTTGTGCAAGGTACCTCCTCCTGTAATCATTTTGGATTAGTTCATTGATTTGTCATAAATAGACGGAGTTGGAAATATAGGTTTTGTAGGAAGACCTCTTGTAAACCTTCACGAGACTAAAACTCGTCCACTAAGGACACCTAGGGGTTCAAAGGCTTGTTATTTATGCTTAAAGTGACTGTAACCTCAACGAGACGGAGTTGTATGTATTTGTTTTAGAATTGTTTTGTTTGATTTGCTCGAGGACTAGCAAAGTCTAAGTGTGGGGGAATTTGATAGGTGTGATAAACACCTAATTTTATATCTAGTACTTATGCTTTCTTTGCTATTTATTTTGTGAAATATGTATCTTATGTGTGAATTTGAGTTGATTAGGTGCAATGGAGTCCTTTGGAGCAAAAGAAGGAGAAATTGTCCTTTTGGAGCAGAAAAGGCGAAAAGATCAATTCACATGCGAGCTATACTTGGAGAGGGCCAGGTGACGCAAGGAGGAGGTGAAGAATGAACTGTCAGTTAGGGGAAATTGACAGTTGAGTCGAAGATTAAACCGTCAGTTCTCTGGAACCGACAATCCATGTATAAAGTGGTTAACCCATAACCAGGACAATGGGTGTTCTTTAGTAACTCTAATTACTACCAGAACCCAAAAACTAAGCAGATGGTTGTCTCAATCATTGGTTTCCCTTTCTTTCACCAAATTCAGAGAAGGGAAAAATAGGATGAATGCTGCACAGAAAAACAGAAGTTGAGATGAAAAATTAGGGGTTGGTGATGAGTAGCAGGGTTTGATAACTTGATTTAAAGATCTGAATCTAGGGTGTGAACCTGTTATGAGTTTGAAGCTCAGAAGGAGAGAATGGGTTCGATTTGAATTACAGTAGAAGTGAGATGGAATTTGCTGTTGAATCGAGAAATGGGGGAACTAGGGTTTGACTGGCTGTGTATCAAAGGTTCAGATCGAGAATCAGTAAGGGGTATTGCTGCTGTCTGGTTGTTGTTGCTAAGAGAAGATGGAGAAGGAGGGATTGAAGATTTTACAGTTAATCTGAGAATAACAAGGAGATGGAGATTTTGGATTTGTGAGATAGTTTCAAGACTCAGGGAAGAGGAAATCTTGGTGTTGTGCTATGATTAATGATGTTGCTGGGGTGAATTAGGTGATGGGCTGAGCAAGATTACAGGGAAGTGATGATGAAGTATGTAATGGTTTTGTGTAGTGGATGTGAAATTAGTGGTGTTTATGAAGAACAAATGCAGGTGCTAGTGATACTGCAATGCTGAAATGGAAGAGGCATGAACTAATGATTGTGCAAGCTGCACCAAGAATTGGATTGTGGTTGAAGCTGTGTCAAATAGTCATTGTAGGTGGAGGCTCACAGAGAAATGATGAGAGCCAGTGTGCTTTATTGCCACTGTTGCAAGTAATGAGCAGATGGTAATGCTTGAACCTGAGATGGTTACGTTGCAGGTGGCTTGACTGAGAAGGAGATGCAGTTATGCAATTGCAGGTGCAAGTGCAGCTTGTGTTGCAGTAGTGCAGTGAGGAGATGATATTGTTGGAGATATTCAGAGAAGGTGCATTGCAGGCCTGTAGTTCAACTGCAGTTTTTAGTGATGAGCATTTTGTAGGAGCGGAATATCACAACAAATGATAACTTACGAAATTATGGAAAGAAAAGACATCTTGCGAGCAAGGAATATTTTGCGAGCAAAGGAAATCATGAGGAAACCAAAAGAAGTTCGCGAAGTGAAGTTACGAAGGTTCGCAAGATAATTCTCAAATCCGAAATGGCGGGACAACACAACTGTCATATTTTGTAAGATTGTATAAATAGCCATTTAGGCATGAGAAGTAGGAGAGATCTTTTTAGCAAGAGAGGATAATTTTAGGAGGAGAGAGAATGTTTTAGGAGAGATTTATTTTCTTTATCATCTTCTTCCCCAAAATTCTAGAGCTCCAAATATTCATTAATGGAGTCTCAATTGTAAAATTATGTAATTACATACAAATCACTAGTGAAGCACCGTGGATGTAGATCACACTGATCGAACCACGTAAAAATCTTTGGGTCTCTTTATAATTTTAGTACCTTAATTCTTAGTTTCATATCAAATTAATTAGGTTTAGGAATCATTTTAATGGATTCTTATGAGGGTGTAGTTGTGAGATAATCCGCAACTACATAATTGGCGCTAGAAACATGGACTGATCTTGCTGGTTCAGGAAATTTTAGAAAAAATGGCTACTGTTGGTGATGAATTCCATTAGGTCTACAAATTTTGAGAAGAAAAGTGGAAATTTCAATTGAGAAATTGTGTCTTCAGGAAGCAAAACATCGACAACAGTTAAAGAAAGTAAAAGAAAAAGATGAAGATGCGAAGTTATGAAAAAGGGGATGAGTTTCTACATCAGAAGGATATACAATACAGAACAAATCAAAGAAACAAAACGACCAAGCAAAGAAGAAAAATTAATGAGTCAATTAACGGCGCAAAGGAAATTTGCTCAGTAATACCAAGAGATTATCATCACACAACGATTAACGATTTACAAAGATTTCACTCACAGAAAAGTTCATCAAAGTTTACTCGCAGAAAATTCATCAGCCAGGAGTAACCAATTTACCCAAAAGACAACAAAGGACGGAAATAATTCAACCGAGGATGCCACAAACATAATCCAATTACAAAAATATGTAGTCTAGCTAATGCTTCGCAGAGAGATATACAACTTCGCAGCTCAACCAAAAATTTACCATGGATTTCAACTACGATAGTTGCGAACATTAAAGATATGGGAAAAGATTCAGTAGCACGAAGAGAACATTAAAAATATTTGCGAAAAGAAACGTTTTACCGGCTAAAAGATAGTTACGATACTACTTTTCGGCTGATTGATGAAGGAAAAGCAAAGAGTTTATAAGGGAAGTTACGAGCAAAGGAAATGAAAAAGAAGAAAATCAGAAGATGAATGAGAATGAAGCCATGAATGAAAAATCATCAGTGCCATATTTGAAAGTTGTTATGTAAATTAATCATAAAAATCAATATAGTTGAGCCGAAGATTCACATATTAAGCCGCAGTCATTTATTCAGCCGCAAATTTCGTTAAGGACTCAAGGAATTTTAGAGAATCAAGACTAAGCTAAAGGATGAAATTCATGATCCAACTAAATTAGAAGAACATAAACAGGCCAAGAATTGATCGCAGCAAAGAAAGCTTGCGATCAATGAATCATCATCATCAGATGAAGAAGTCCCAGCATGAGGAGATAAAGCTATCGACAAGAATGAGACCAGTAGTGGAGAATGGAGAGCAGCAAAGGGCAGAACGAGTTAGCCAAGAAAGGATCCAGAATCTAAACAAATTCGAGGATGAATGATGCGTTAGTTTTCCACATATCTAAGTTGGAACATGTACCAGTTCAGAGAATGAAGTCACGGTAATTCCAGTTATAAGCCATACAAAATAGAATTTCGTACATCGGTTTTACGAAGCAAAATCAAATAAGAGCATGCGGGAAGAAGGATTATATACCGGTTTTGCGAATATAAAGTCATCCAAGAGGTCAACAGCCCGAATTAGGTAAATATTAACGAAGGAAGGGAAAATTCTCTTCTAGGAATAGTTTTAGTAGATACTCTCTCTGGGAACATTGTTAACTTAGGCACTGAGTCCTTGGCGGAGGTGGAAGTTGTAGTTTTGGAGGGAAATTTTGAAGGTGATGAAGCTGATAACTAGACACTGGAGGAGTTTCAGAATAATATCGTAAAAGAATGGGAAGGAAAGTGACCATTGCTTAACGTTGGACTAGGAGCCGCAAGTTCAAATTAGGGGTTAGAGTTGTTGGTGATAATTGTGATAGAGTTAGAATACGAGAAGAGAGTAGTCAGTGGAGTTTTGGTTCAACAAGGAGGAATTCTTGCGAAGACGTAAAGCTCTCCTGCGAAGATATAGGCTAGGAAGTAAGTGTACGGTAGAGAGAATTTGAACCCTGAAAAGAAAGAGATCAATGGGCTAGCCATACCAACATACGAAGGATGAAATTCAACGAAATAAAGCGAAATCCAATCAGTTTTCAGCTCACTTCTCAGCCAACAAATACAAGTGCCACAGGCAATAAAACAAAGAAAATGCAGCAGAAGGAAAAACCAAGAACAACGTAGAAGATTTGTGACAATAAGAGCATCGAGGAACAGAGAATACTTAGAAACCCATCATTCGCAAAGAACGATTAAACTTACGTGTAAAGAGAAGTAATAGTTACTTCGTCACTATCACTAAAGGGAAGGAGCTGATGTAGGAACATGCAAAGACAAAGATTTCATAGCTTCGCAGAAAACCATCTAACAAATTGTCAATTGCTTCTGCGAAATAATGTGAAGGAAGAGGATTTAATGTGAAGAAATATCATCCCAGTGAAGACAGCTCAATTTGGGAAGGTGCACACCAACAAGAAGCAAACACAGATGATATTACGTACCATACAAGAAGAGAACGAACTAAGGGCGGACCAAAGAAATAGATATGAAGAAGAGATAATATTGGCAATGACGATCAAATCAACAAGGCAGAAGAGAAAAGAGCATGCGAATAAAACATTCACAAAAATCTTGCAAACCAACCCATGACGGAGAGGCACCAGTAATGATTTTGAGAAAAATCACCAGAAACACATGAACTCAAGGCTGTACCCTTAGCATCTAAACAAAGATCAGTCAGGAAGCAGGATAACTCAATATCAATCAACAGAATGTTCCAATGAGAACAACAATAAGAAGCTGCGAAGAAAAATTCCACATCTGCGAAGACAGGTTTACATATGACTAGGATGACTTGAAGCTGTAAGCCTCTCAAGTCCAAAGGAAACAAGTAGAACGACTCAGAGAGGCAAATTTATTGCAAGAACAAAGAGGACATAGAGATGTTATCCTCGCAAACGTTTCCTTGGCAAGCATTTTAATTCCTCAACTATGTAATTGGGAAGAAAACCAATTCCATACAGAAAAGTTTGTCAACACAAACCAATAAGAATTTGGGTGTATAGCTTTAATCACTTTGGTCCAAATCAATCAGTGCCTGCGAAGAAGAAAAAAGATAGAAGACGATAAGGGTACAAAAGACATTAAAATTAGAATTAATGAAACTAATCATGCTATTCCAACACAAACTGAAGCTAGCTCAGATGGTCAGCAGCAAAGAAAATGGGTTTGAGGACGCGGGTTTGAATCTCCATATTCGCATAGAATTTTTTCTTCGCAAATATTTACCTTGCGAACATTCGCAGCATAAATTTATATCATAAACATTTCCTTCGCAGATGTTAACTTTGTACAAATTTTTACTTCGCAGATGTTCGTCTACTTCGTGTAAATCATTACTTCGCAGATGTTCGTTTACTTCGTGCAAATTATTACTTCGCAAGATTTTTGGATATTTCGCAAGAAGAAAATGGGAGATTATTTAACATATATATTTCGCAAGAAATGGCTAGAACAGTTGGTATGACACAACATTATACAAGAGGCAGATCAAGAGACAACAATAATCCAAAAAAGGTAAGTACCATTTACTTGAATATTTTATTTACAAGAGACAAAAGATTTTTTATTTTATTTACCAAAAGAGATATACTCGCAAAATTAAAAATTGAATTAATCAAAAATAATTTAAAGATCTAAATTTTTTTCAAAGACTTCAAAATTACAAAAAATAGAGAAAATTAAATTCCTATATTTCAATAGAGCAATTTTGATTAATACTTCTCATACTTCTTATACTAAAGATTTTATGAAAACATTCAACATCTTATATACATGAAAAATTTATGATGAGTTTTTACGAATAAAGAGAATTATGATTCGATTTATAAAAGGAGAAAAAATACCTCCATTTACGATTAACTTGCGAATAAAAGACCGCAATCTGTGATCAGCCTCCAAAAAAGAAAGAGAGCCGCAGAAAATTTTACACAGGCAAACCTTTGTGGCGTACACCCTAGTTCGCGAAGCTATATTTCGTAAGAGGCAAATTCCTAAAGTACGTCATTTAAGGGGGTACCTATAAACGTGGCTAAGGGTAACCGGAACACCACCAAGGGCCCTTAGTACATGGTAAAAATTTAGGGGTACAACCCAATAATGGGGTACCTATCCGGGTTAGACACCTTGGATTCTCACCTAATCTAACGACATTACGCAATATAAAATGCGGTGTAAGAGGATTTAGGTTGGGCGACTAAGGCATACTGTCTTTCCCAAGAAGTGCAGAAAACGATCAAGGCGCCGAGGTACACGGTTGATTCAAGAGTGCCGGGTGAGGTTGAACCACATCTGCCATTTTTGACAAGTCTTGGCAAATGATGCACTTGGCCCAAAGATACCCCATAGGGTGTAACCTCGTAACTATAAGCCCTATAGGCAAAAAGGATAAGAGGTTGCGATCAAAAGCTGGTTGTTGGCAGAACCGGATGGGAAGAGCTAACCTTGTATGGTCGATGTACGCTTCCTTGAAGGGGAAACCAGGGGGAAGATAAAGGGCAGCACCCTCCATTAGGGAGCTGATACGTGCTATAAGACGCAAATGTCACGAGGCTTCTTGTTTGCGAAAACATAAAGGCTTGTCATATTTGTGCAACAAATGAAGTTCTGCGAGCAAGACGGCAATGTCATGGGACTTTATGTTCGCAAGAATATTTAGACCTGTCATATTGTCGCAACAATTCCTGAAGAGGCTAAAATACTATACAAAAAAGATAAGGCAAGATCAATGGGTTTTTGCATGAAAGTGTAAGAACGTCCTGCGATTTTGTCGCTACAAAAGAGGTGGCAAAATAAGACCTTTACTTAGGAAGGCATGATAAGACCACAACAATTAATGAAATTCATTACAATCATTGAAGAAATTATACAAGAATATACATCATGAAGTTTTGAAGAGAAGACAACTTCGTCAAGATCATTGAAGAATTTTGAAGAGAATATATATCAAAGAAGACAATTCCATCAAGATCATTGAAGAATTTTGAAGACAATATATATCAAAGAAGACAATTCAATCAATATCATTGAAGAATTCTTACAAGAATATATATCATGAAGTCATACCAGAAGAGGCGATTTCATTCGCGAGAATACACAAATAAACTTACGAAGATGATTATATGAATAGAGGCAACTCAAAGATATATCAATTTTACTGCAGCAAAATGAGCTAAGTAACACAAACGTTAACTATGCATTATAATAGATAAGTATTCACATCATACAAACATCATACTTGAATCATACAAGCATCATATTTGCATCATACAAGCATCATACTCGCATCATATTTGCATCATAAATGCATTGCATAAACATTTCATGGCATAAGCATCGCATAAACATTTCATAACATAATCATTACATAAGTATTATGTTCGCACAAATATTTTACAGGAAAATCCCGCGAAACTTCGCGGAAAAATTCATAACTCGCAGAACTATTCATAGTTCGTAACACTATGTTCGCAACACTATGTTCGCAACATTAAGTTCGCAACACTATACACAGCACTATTCGCAACAGTAAGTTTGCAACAGTATATTCGCACCAGTAAGTTCGCAGCAATATTCGCAGCACTATTCAGAAGTTCTGAAATTCGCAGAAAATACCAAAAATTCACAGAAAAATTCAGAAATTTGCAGAAAAATTCAGAGGTTAGCAGGGTTACCACTTGAGGCAAAGGCAAGACAAGAATAGAGATGCAATTTAATTATTCAACATTTTCTCAAGGATTCTCCTTCATAGATAAAGAACAGAGGCAACTATGGATACCCAAGAAAATATTTGATGTTCTTTATCTTCTCAGCAAGAATCCTCACCAAAAGTGGAATAATAATTTCACATGAACAGAGGCAATATTTATCACTCTCATCAAGGATATTTTATACTTCATATATAATTCGAGGATTAAATACTTCTTATACTTCTTAAGGATACTTCATACTTCTTATATATTCCGAGGATTAAGTACTTCTTATACTTCTTCAAGGATATTTTATATTTCTTATACTTCATACTTCTTCAAGATACTTCGCAAGATGATACTTCTAATTACTTCTTAAAGCTTCAGAACTTCGCAAAAGAATAGAGGCAAGTATATACCTTTCAAGACTAGTATTCTTTTGCTCGTTCCTTCATCAACAAAGATCAAAGACTACTACAACAACAGATTTTTTCTTAAAGATCGCTCTTCAAGCAATATTCAAGAAAAAAGAGGCAAGATGTAGGAGCGGAATATCACAACAAATGATAACTTACGAAATTATGGAAAGAAAAGACATCTTGCGAGCAAGGAATTTTTTGCGAGCAAAGGAAATCACTAGGAAACCAAAAGAAGTTCGCGAAGTGAAGTTACGAAGGTTCGCAAGATAATTCTCAAATCCGAAATGGCGGGACAACACAACTGTCATATTTTGTAAGATTGTATAAATAGCCATTTAGGCATGAGAAGTAGGAGAGATCTTTTTAGCAAGAGAGGATAATTTTAGGAGGAGAGAGAAAGTTTTAGGAGAGATTTATTTTCTTTATCATCTTCTTCCCCAAAATTCTAGAGCTCCAAATATTCATTAATGGAGTCTCAATTGTAAAATTATGTAATTACATACAAATCACTAGTGAAGCACCGTGGATGTAGATCACACTGATCGAACCACGTAAAAATCTTTGTGTCTCTTTATAATTTTAGTACCTTAATTCTTAGTTTCATATCAAATTAATTAGGTTTAGGAATCATTTTAATGGATTCTTATGAGGGTGTAGTTGTGAGATAATCCGCAACTACATAATTGGCGCTAAAAATCATGAAGATAAAGAACATCAAATATTTTCTTGGGTATCCATAGTTGCCTCTGTTCTTTATCTATGAAGGAGAATCCTCACCAAAAGTGGAATAATAATTTCACATGAACAGAGGCAATATTTATCACTCTCATCAAGGATATTTTATACTTCATATATAATTCGAGGATTAAATACTTCTTATACTTCTTAAGGATACTTCATACTTCTTATATATTCCGAGGATTAAGTACTTCTTATACTTCTTCAAGGATATTTTATATTTCTTATACTTCATACTTCTTCAAGATACTTCGCATACTTCATACTTCGCAAGATGATACTTCTAATTACTTCTTAAAGCTTCAGAACTTCGCAAAAGAATAGAGGAAAGTATATACTTTTCAAGACTAGTATTCTTTTGCTCATTCCTTCATCAACAAAGATCAAAGACTACTACAACAACGGATTTTTTCTTAAAGATCGCTCTTCAAGCAATATTCAAGAAAAAAGAGGCAAGATGTAGGAGCGGAATATCACAACAAATGATAACTTGCGAAATTATGGAAAGAAAAGACATCTTGCGATCAAGGAATATTTTGCGAGCAAAGGAAATCACGAGGAAACCAAAAGAAGTTCGCGAAGTGAAGTTACGAAGGTTCGCAAGATAATTCTCAAATCCGAAATGGCGGGACAACACAACTGTCATATTTTGTAAGATTGTATAAATAGCCATTTAGGCATGAGAAGTAGGAGATATCTTTTTAGCAAGAGAGGATAATTTTAGGAGGAGAGAGAAAATGTTAGGAGAGATTTATTTTCTTTATCATCTTCTTCCCCAAAATTCTAGAGCTCCAAATATCCATTAATGGAGTCTCAATTGTAAAATCATGTAATTACATACAATCACTAGTGAAGAACCGTGGATGTAGATCACATTGATCGAACCACGTAAAAATCTTTGTGTCATTTTTATAATTTTAGTACTTTAATTCTTAGTTTCATATCAAATTAATTAGGTTTAGGAATCATTTTAATGGATTCTTATAAGGGTGTAGTTGTGAGATAATCCGCAACTACACATTTGGAGATGAAAGCTTGAGTACATGCTGCAACAGGTGGAGAGTGCAGTTGAGGGGGGTAGTTGTTGTAAGTAAATGCTGCTAAATAGGTTGCAATTGGAGATGGTGTTGTTGACGCTTTGCAGGATGAATGAGCTGAGCTGAAGGTGTTGGTGGTGCTGTATTGAACTGCATGTACTGAAATGGGATCTGAGATGTGAGTTTGGACTGGAATTGAGAAGGTACTAGTGGTATTGGAAATAGATCTGAGTTTGAGCTGGGGGTTGAAGTGTGGTTTGTGGTGGAGCTATTGGCCATGTTGTTGGTGCTGTTGTTTCCAGCTATGAAGTGACAAGGGAGTGCAGAGAAGAATAAAATGGAATTGCAGCGGGTGTTGGCATGACAGGGAAAGTGAAGTTGGTGCTGTTGGTTTTGAAGCTAGGCAGTACTAGCATGAGGAGACTACAGGTCATAGGACTGAAGGGTTGATGTTGTTTCTGGTTCAATGGTGCCATATTGGTACTTTGAATCAGTGAACTGCAGAAAAGTTACAAATGGTGTAAAGAACATGATAAGAAGATTTTTGCTGCTAGTTTGAGCAAGGAACTAGTGGTGTTTATAAACCACAGCTGCAGGTGCATATGCAATGGAATGGCAGCTGTTGGTGGCATGAGTAGGAGCTACAGTTCTAGAGGTTACAGCAATGGATGGTGGTATGATTGTACTGGCTAGATTGGTTGTACGGCAGCGGCTAAGTGGTGTTTTCAACACCAACTGGAAAAGCAGAGCAGAATTGCAGTGAGGAAACTGGTATTTGTGTTGATGCAGAAGTATGATCTGAATAGGAGTGAAACAAGACTTGCAAAAATAGCCCAGGGCCATCATGGCTGAGCAATGGTTGCAAATGGACAGTGCAAGAAAAGTTTTGGAAACTCAGCCCAGTCAGTCGAGTTAGCTTTGACTCAACAACTAACTCGGTTCTGACTCACTTGCCGTTAAATTGACCGTCAGTCTTAACGGTGGACTGTTATGTTTGACCGGTGACCGGGTGGACTTTGCCGGTTACCGGTGATACTTTTCCGGCGCCGGATTCCGGCCAATGCACAAGTTTTCCGGCGAGCTACTTTTTACAGAATTTTCACATGGGTATTTCACACACATGAGCTTGGTGGACTTCTTGTTATTGGATTTTGGGCTTTGAAGACCTAATTTTGGAAACTTAAAAAGCTATAAAAGGGAAAAATTTCTATTCTTTGGGGGGATATCACGTATTTTTCTACTGGAGTTTTGGAGGAGAGCGATTCTACTAGGGTTTTCTTTCGTTTATTTTTCATGTTCTTCATTTTAGTTTTGATAATAATTATGTTGAATCCAAAAACTATGAGTAACTAAATACCTTTTATTGGTTATGGGATAAAGTGGATTTCACAAATGATATTTGATTCAATGATGTAGTTTTTCTCAATACTTTATTATTTATGATTCATGGTTTATTTTGTTTTATGATTTGATTGTTTATTTGGTTGAGTCCGGAATCAATCCGATTTGATTTCATATCTAGAGCTATATTAGGGTTTTCAATATGAAAATGTTGTTTATCCCTGATTCTAAGTAGCATAAATGTGGGTAGTGCTTGTAGTGATATATCCTACTAGTCACATATGAATCATAACTTGGGTTAAATCGAATTAGTGCTTTTACATATTTTGGTTGCCTTGATTAGTCTTATTCCATAGAACTCATTGCTTTTAGGGAGTTAAATATAATTTTGCTTTTACACTTTAGGTTGCTTTCTAGGAAGAATTCACATATGCATCTTTTAATGTGGTTGTGATGAAATTAGGGAATTAGAGGGATACTCTTGCGATCAAGGTATCCTAGGACTTTTAGTAAATGAGAGATTAAATTTTCAATTCTAGTCATTGTTGATAATTCGATTTTGTGAATGAAACTATCCCGTGACCAATATTTTCTCCTTATTGATTATTTTTATTATTACTTTGCTTTCAATTCATTTTTTTTATTGCTTTGATAAATCAAAACCCCCCTTGGTTACTAAGAAACTGAATTTTTTTATAACAACAAAAGCCTCTCTGTGGATCGAACTCTCTCTTATCACATTCTAAATTTATTTTAGTGAAGTAAGAAAGTGAAATTATATTTGACTGGCTGACAACCGACCAGATTGCAGCAAAATGTCTCCGCGCGCAAATTCTTCGAGAGGTATGAAAGTTCGCATAAAATTTTCACTAGAGAAACCGCTTCCTGATCCACCAGCCTCTGGTTCATAGTGAAACTATTGAATTATGAAGGATCTATATGAGGATCAGTCCCCAATGTAGGAGTCTCCATGACATGACCGATATATGATATCGTTTCTTTGATCAGGTCCATGTAGGTACGCGTCGCTGAAGTACCTTCTCTGGTGCGTTGAATGCGTTCCTTGTTGGCTCCAGGAGATGTCGCGGCTCTTGTGGCAATCGATCAGTTAATGTATTAAGAAAACTGAGTACCTATTTCTGAGTTGAAGCCATATCCGTTTGAGTCTTAGAAAGAACTTCCTTCTTGTCCATCAAGTATGCAATGGTAATGGGAGATGGTCCTCCTCTCGTCCCTCCGGCTCCTCGTCCTGATGAAGGAGTGAAAACTGTTTCTCTGGTGACCACCGGAGGCGTTACACTTGAGGAGATGTCAGGATTCGTGGATGCTCTAGCTCTGGTGATGGGAGGCGTTACACCTACAGGAATATATCCTGATTCGCTAGTGTTGGTGATAGAATTGACGGCTCAACGAGAAGTATTTACCAAGGTATCTCCACTGACAGGTACATCGACACCGGGAGTGTTATGCATACTAACTCCATCAGAATTGATTGTTGATCTATATGAGCCCCACCATCTTGAAATAAATTGCTGATTAAATTTGTTCTAAGATTTATCCCCTTGAAATTGCGAAAATTGAATCGAGTATTGAAAGATGAAATTGGGAATTGGAAATTGATATTGCAACTGAGAGATTAATCTCCCACTATGGTCGCCAATTGTTTATGGGTAAAAACTACTTCTGCTGGTTTTGGTAATTTTGGGGTGTGCGGATGAGAAGTGAATCTAAACCCTAAAAAAATGCACTGCACGGGAGTGCTTTTGATTCGAGAGATCAATCTGTATAATTATGGCCTAAACCAAGAAATGGCCGTTCCAGACTTGTTTCGGTAACAAAGTGAAGGAGATGGGGTTGATCTTAGGGAAGGAAGCGAATAAGGTATTGATATTGTGAAGGTGTAGGCTTGTTTTTGACTTTTAAAAGAAGGGTGAGCAGGCTTACGATTAATGCAAGCAAGCTCTAGGTGTTTGAATACGTTTCGTATTAACACTTGGTTTCTATCTTGTCTTGTCTAGAAATATGGAGGAGAACCTATTTATACAAGTCATTTGAGCCTTATTCACGTCTCTCGTGGGAAGTAGAGTGATAGAATAGTGGAGTTTGTGTGTTAGTGTCACACGATCAATCTTTCCCACTTCTCATATCATCACTAACCATCCATGTCTTCCTGACTCGTTCTAGTGATGGCGCTTGCACGCTGCACGCTGTAAAATGCCAGACCAATACCCCAGTATGTATCCCCCAGTTTGTGACATGATTGCTGTCTTGAGTGTGTGGATCATGGGACCCACAAAAGGTAGCATGTAATGCTAGTTAAATAACTAAGTTATTTAGGAAGTCGACACTTGTAAAGTATCGTGTGTATTCTATGCATGTTATGCATCGAATATATTAGGCATATATGAAGCATCGCTGTTGATCATTATGCCCTTCCTACTTCACGTGAGGGTTTGGAGGCTGTGTTAGCAAATCCTCCCTTGGCCGACCACATGGTGTGGCGGAGTGGCATACGGTGATCATGGTGATACCTCACTGGTTACCTAACTCATATCCTAGGCTGTCCGTCCAGGTTGGCGAAGTTGGACGAACAAGATGACTTGCAACCCACATCTGCGACCATCGGATTAGGGTTTAGGAGGTGCGTGAGTGCACTCCTTCAGCTTGGTCGAATCCAAGCCTGGGAGACGTTTCATGGAGGACCGATCAGGCATGCGTGTAGACAGCATGCTGATGTCCATGTCCATGCTTCACTGTCCCACGAAGGTTTGATCTAGGCCACTCAAATTTACCGGTAAAGTTGAGTGGTTGAGATCGATTTGCGACAGAAATCCTATGCCGCAAAGGATTCCTAAAGTGCGCGGTATGCCACTTTTAAGGCGCGCGTTTCGAGATGACCAATCTTGGTCTGTCTCGGCCGATTGGTCTGGCATGTAGGTCATAGGCTGATATTCACGCCTATACCTGACTGCCCGATTGAAACGTGATCTAAGCCACTCAATTTTTCTGGCGAAGTTGAGTGGTAAAAATCAGTTTGTGATTTGGGAAGCGTGACCACGCTAGTTTGGGCGTGCGATTTGGATAAACCAGGAATGGTATTCCTTTTTCGGTCGGGTGATGGTTCCATGGTGATCATGTTGATGCTCACTGGACCTGCTCAGTTGTCTCCTAATCCCTTCATTCGATCAGGAGAAAACGGATGCTTGTGGTCAATACAAACCCTAATTAGGGTTTTGGATGGTCATGTTTTGTTTTGTGCGCACGAATTGGGACAACCAACCATGGTTGGTCCTGACCGACTAGTCATGTGTATAGACGGGCCCATGATGATTGTGTTGACATGCTCCGGGCCCTTTGAATCTACATATACACCCTCCATCTATGCCTGTGAAGATGGATGGTTGAGATCATTTTGCGACACATATAATGTGCCGCAAACCCTAATTTAGGGTTCTTGTCTATTTTTCTTGATTTGGACGGTTTGGAAAGCTATGCCACCCATTTTGGGAAGGACGACCAAGCGGGGACCGCGTTGGGTCGGCAATGAATATTCTAATACCTTCTTAGGGGTATTGGATTCGATCTGGGCCATCCAATCACGCTGGTGAAGTTGGATGATCGTGATCGTTTCTAGACTGCTATGGACAGTCTAGATGCTCAATCGGGCTAGTATAACACACCGAGAGTTATAGCATGTACGGGCATTTCATGCATGCATCACTGTTGGTACTTGGATATTCATGCTACTCTGCTGCGAGTAATAATCAGGCATCATGCCACACCAACAATAAGAATTCTTCTAGGAACAACACAGGAAATACAAGGAGTTTTATGCATTAATCAATAATGCAAAAATTCACAGAATATTCGGGGGATTGTTGCTACATGCTCCACTCTAGGTGAATTAGTAAAGTGAAGAAGTATTCATCACTTATAAAATAATCTCATCCTCTGCAGGATGGTTACACAAAAAATTGGTTTTACAACTCTATCCCTGAACTAAAATCTACCATCAACAGAGGGAAGATGAGAATTGTGTGGGATCAATGATGATCAAGGATTGTGGATGTGTTGAAGGTTTCTGCAATAATTGGTGAACTGTTGAGTTCAAATAAGTTTTGATAGATTGATGAATTATTGAGAGTAGTTACTCGAGAAATTCTGTATGATTGCTGATAGCTAGTGATCATTCGTTGTCCTCAATCATGGATTCAGAGACTTATTTATATTGTTAGAGTATTGAACACATTGATCCCTGTAAGTGTGACGGTTTCATGAGTGGAAGAGTGGGCAAGTGGAAGATCTTGGTAAAGTCAGTTCCATGTCTTGTGGAGACTTGAAGGATCGTGCACCCACTACTTTGCTAAATCCTTCAACCGTTTGCACAACTTACGCACATTTATCGTCGTGGATGAATCCACGTGTTGTAGGCCGCCAGACTAAAACCCAAGTTGTTATCCCTCAATTTGACGTGATTGATGTCTCACGAATCGTGGAGTCTGCATGACAGACGTGTATTTAGTTTGTCAGTTGTTGACTGATTAGGCAATGAGCCTAGATTTTGTTAAATCGAGCATGTTTGATAGGTGCTCAGCGATTCATGTTTGATAGTTGAGTCAATATTCGAGTAACTGGGCAAAGTTTCTCAATTCGACGAAATATTTATTGGTGACGTGACCCAATAAAATATATAAAAATATTGGTAGATTACCAAATATTATATGATTAATCCCCGTAGATCAATATATAAATTTATTTGGTGTTTGAACTTGCTCAGAATAATGATTTGTTGAGCGTTTGTTCGAAAACCTTAATTTTGTTGAATTGCTCATTTTTCGACGAATTGTTGAAAATAGGTCATGAGCAAAGGAGGGACCGACCACATGGTACCATGAACATCCATGTGATTTCAAATTGCCCGAGTGAGCGTGTACCAGGGTTCTCAGTTAGAGAGTTAGTGAAGGAATGATGATTAAGTGTTGGTTTCATCATTTATTGAATTACTGCTGGGTTCAACATTATGCAAAACCTAAGTATGAGAGATAAGGGACCGACAAATAGAGCATGGGACTGGCTCTTGGTGGTCACGTGACCAATTTTTGGTCGTTTGAGCAATCTCCAGGTTGGTTGGAGAGAGTTTGGGACCAATATGAGCAATTGTGCAAATTAGGTCAAAAGTGTGAAGCTGTGTGGGACCGGCTTTGTGCAAGCCCTAAAAATAACCCTGGTCGATCATTCAGGCATGCCCATGTTTCCATGGTTTCCGTATCTCCGTACTGAGAGTTTTAGTATTTTCTGACGTGCATTTGAGCAACATTGTGAATTTTCAGAAGAGTTTCGTCTTGACTGAAATTCTTGATTTTCTTTGGAAGGAGCATGTATGCTCAATTCATCAATATTTTGTAAATATTAAAATAGGAATATTTTAACATCTAAATTTTCCGTGAGAGGCTAGCCGGTCACGTGACCATGTTGGCTCTTGAATTTTCATGATTTGAGCAAAATTTGAGAAATTATGAAGAAATCATGATTTTTGCTCAAACCAAGGAGTTTCATGAATTCGAGGAAAATAATAATTATAAAAGACTAGGGATTGCAAGGTGTGGGACCGGCCACGGCTAGGGCATGTCCGGCCAGCCATGTTGCCCGGTACCGTACATTTTTCCCTATTTTATAATATTATTTCATGGATCCGTGAAGTTATGGAGAATCCGTGAGTTTTTGTTGAAACGGAGGAGTTTCATGAGTTTAGGGAATAACAATAATTATAAAAATCTAGGCATTGCAAGGTGTGGGACCGGCCACGGCTAGGGCATGGCCGGCCGGCTATGATTCCCGGTCCCGCACACCTTTCCCTATTTTATAATACAGGTATTATTATTATTATTATTTCATGAACTCGTGAGGTTATGGAGAATCCATGAATTTTGTCGAAACCGAGGAGTTTCACGAAATTGGGGAATGATTATTATAATAGGCTAAGGATTGTGAAGTGTGGGACCGGCCACGGTTTGGGCATGGTCGACCGGTCTAGGCTACCCAGTCCCACACACTTTTCCTTATTTTATAATGTTATTTCATGAATCCATGAAGTTATGAGGGATTCATGAGCTTTGCACAAACAAGGAAATTGCTAAATTGAAGGAGTTTTTATGAGTTCATGAAAAATAACAATAATTTGGAAAAATAATGGGAGAGGCAAGGAACCGGCCACGGCTAGGGCATGGCCGGACGGTGGGCCCAGCCCCTGGACGCCTCATATTATTTTATTATTATTTGTTTTCTCCTGTTTTGCGTAGGATTCCTCATCTGTTCTTATTTTTGAATGCTCGCTCGTGCATCAGGGTGCTCAGTCATGCATCATTTTCGAATACACTTACACCATTTTTGTGGGGCTTACTCAGTGATGATCCAGATGCCCGATGGTTGAATATTTATTGCTAATTCATGAAATTCAATGTAGAATAGTTCATGAAACGAGAAAATAAAATAAGTGGTTATTTATTATCAATTCATAGGATCAGCTGTGGATTCGAACATGAACTCGGAATAATAAAATAGGCATTACCATTCCATGGGATCGTGGATTCGACCATAGAATAAGAGTAATAAAATTATCTATTACCATTTCATGAGATTAGCAGTGAATTCGATCATGAAATCGGAGTAATGAGATAAATTGTTGTTGCCATTCCATGAGATCAAGTCGTAGATTCGATCATGGAATCGGAGTTTCCATGGGATCATGCCGTGGATTCGACCATAGGATCAGAGCAATTGTTATTTCCATTCCATGGGATCAGGCCGTGGATTTTGACCATGAAATAGGAGCAATTGTTATTGCCATTCCATGGGATGAGGCCGTGGATTCGACCATGGAATATGAGCAATAATAAATTATTCTGGGAATTCGGTGGTGAATGTCACGGAAGAATTAATCTATGTGCATAGTCAGGAGACGGCAAATCCTGAGGGAGCTCTCAGACACTACGGAAAACACCCGAGTCTATACAAGGTAGCTCTACATAGTCAGGATCAGTGAGTGTCACTGTCCTGAAGGCGCTGTTTCTCTCAATCTTACGGAGAACCGCCTAATCATTCTTCTATGCAGAGGGGTAGTTTCTCTCATGTAGTCCGGGAACAATGAATATCACTGACGTCCTGAAGGCGTTAAGCCCCCTCAACAAACAATTATGTAGGAGGACCGCCCAATTCTATTATTCCACATAGAGTGCATGATGAAATTCCAGGGATCGATCGCTCAGCTATTGGAGGCTTTTCGAAAGACATATTCATCATGGATTCATAAAATATGAATCGTCACCTGCATGAAGCCATATCAGAAGCATGATGTATCATGATTTTACGGATTTGACCCTTGTTGAAAATCCACCATCAACAACAGCAAAAAAAGATATTGTTGAATCACAAACGATGAGACGAAGTGTTTGTGACTACTTTTATATCTTGCCTATCAGAGATAGAAATATCAAGCCAATTATTACAATTGTACTCGTACGATAAAAATAGAAAGATCAGATCACACAACTACAAGAAAAGTAGTATCAGTCTGGCTTCACAATACCAATGAAGTCTTTAATTAATTTGTTAACCTGGTTTAGAAGAATAAACCAAAGGTTAAAGGAGAATTGACTCTAGTTTAGCATAACTAGTATCACATATAATGTGTGGGGATTAGGTTTCCCAGTTTCTCGAGTTCTCCCTTATATAGTCTTTCAAATCAGGGTTTGTAATCAATGTTATCTTGCTAACAAAGCATTCAATATTCACCGTTAGATGAAAACCTGATTACATTCAAGATAATATTTATCAACCGTTAGATCGCAAACATAGCTTGTTACACACACATGTAATGCACGTTTCTAGGCTTGTGTAACCATACCCAAACTTGTACATTAGTTGGTTCAACAAGAGTCAACCAAATGGTTAGCCATATGATAACTTTCATATAAACTATATTCTTCTTCACCATAACTAATTCAAATGACTCAAATGAACTAGTTAGAGAGTTATTCAATTGCTTAGATCTTTATGTACTACACAAGACACAATTGAAGAAAAAACGATTTGATTCACTCGAATCGATTCATGAACTATATAGCCACGATTTGCAATTGCATTCCATAGTTTATAAAGATAAGTTCACAAACATCGTTTTTAGACATAACCTACTCAAGTTCGCATACTTAAGTTCCCGGATGGAGTTCACAAACTCCAGCAGAAATTCTCGGGTCGAGAACTTCCTCCAGTTCGTGGACTGAAGCTCACGTACTTCTCTGGTTCTTTTGATCAACAAAGTTTGCAAACTTCGGTTCAAGGAATAATGACTTATACATATATGTGTTTCCACAATAATGCTTATATCCTCTAATGGTTATATTGTCTAAACTCTCATTTCAATCATTGAAACATTCTCGAAGGGAGTTATATAGTTGTTATTCACAAACTATTTTTCATCAGAGCAATTTTCAAGGTGATTGAAACTTAACATGACTTTCGTCACTAGGTAAAAATGAACTTGGCTAAAGAGAAAGCTTTACCAACACATATTTCGAGAAATAAATAAGCGAGATATACTCAGCTCGAAATACCACATGTGTATAATCTTAGTCTATATAGTAATACGACTTTTATCTCAAGATAGGAGATAGAGTAGATATAATTTTGAGTGATAGATAAGTTAAAGTCTCTGCATACCTTTTAGCTGATGAAGATCCACTGGTTACTTGAGTAGTCCTTCATCTTGTATGACGATTGCCATGGAGTTCTTGAGCTCAACTACACTTTCTATCATAGTCCGAGACCGAAGCTATAGTAGACTAGAAATCAAGACTTTATATTTTTGATCACTAACATTGAAAAACATGCTTGAGATAGCAATGCATGCGAGTTCGACCGAGCAGTGCTCTAACAAGCTCTCTCTCTCTCCATGGCTGGTCATATATTTCATGTGGAGACTGTATTATTGCTTGTGGGTCCCTTTGTTGAGCATGCATAGATCAAGAGAGCTTATCCACGTTTTTGGATAGACATGTATAGTTTAGGCTCAATTTATTAGCCGTGAGTATGTTTTAGAGGCTGAGAAATAGGCTTGAGCCCTAGGTAAGGCGTGTATCCATCATGGGGAATATTCGACCTTTTCTAAGATTTCCCAAGAGATTTGAATCTCACTGAGATTTTGCAGAGAGATGTAAATCTCCCCAAGATTTTGAAAAGAGATTTGAGTCTCTTTGAGATTTTGAGGAGAGATGTGAATCTCTCCGGGATTTTGCTGAGATATTCACATCTCTCAGGGGTTTTGATAAGAGATGTGAATCTCTTCGAGATTTTACAGAGAGATGTGAATCTCTACGAGATTTTACGGAAAGATATGAATCTTTCCAAGATTTTGCAAATGAATCCAAATCTCAAAGAAGAATTTATTGACGAATCTGAATCTCTCTGTGGTTAGCTAGGATTCTTCCTGAAGAGAGAGAAAGGGATTTGTGCGCACGATTAATATCTCTACGAGACTTTGTCTCACTTGTCTTTGACCGGCATATATTATAGAGATGTGCTAGGAATCAACTGTGTCTATATGATGGGACTGACAAGACCAGTGTATCTCGAAAGGATGTTCAAGGATTCTGTCGAAAGGGCCCAGAGGCAGAATAAATGGTGTATCTCATGGGGTTGTACTCGGAATTATTCAGAAGCCTCGGTAAATCTAGTCAAAGCCTAGAGTAGAGATGACCAGTTTATCTCACGATGATGTACTAGGAATCAGTCAATGATCTCAAATAGGGTGAGTTGTTCTTACAAGTGACATGTATGTCTCTGCCTTGGGTCATAAGTATGCAGGGGACGTTTTTACACATCTACATAGCCTACATGACCAGCAGTATCTCGTTGAGGAGGTATACTAGGAATCATGGCATCACGATCAGCCGCGTCTCGCGAAGACATGTTGGAATTGTGGATGTTCTGGTTTATAAGTCTGTTGGGGATGTTTTACGCTCTACAGAACCTATGTGACCAGCAGTATCTCGTCGAGGATTTGAGCTAGGAGTCACGACATCACCACCAGCAGTGTCTCGTGGGGACGAATACCCTAAATCATGGATATGAGTGCCTTGAGGACCAAGGGCTTAATCTCTCCCGTGAGAGTTGAATTTTATCTTTGGTCTTAAAATGTCACTTTTTCCCCTTATCCAACTTTCACCATCTACAATAACGTTAGTGACCACACAAAGTAGTCGCATGTAGATATTGACCTCCGTTGGATACAACACCTAGGTGTGTTTATTACATTGACTAGCCTATTTCATAGAATTCATTTTGTCATAGAAAATTGAACTCAATTGTGCGTTGTGTTAGTTAGGTTATTCACTTAGAATGAATCATATATATATATATCTCTATGATATACGAAGGTGCAAGAAAGTTGATTGTTACATTAATGAAAAGTTGAGTAACAGTTCTGAAAGTTTATCATAATGCATGTCTTGTTATTAATTAGTATTCTCATTGTAGTTGTTACGGTATAGAAAACATATACCAAAGTGACTAATAAGAACTTTGTAAAGTTAAGAGTATTGAATTAAGAACAAATACATATCTATTAAAGATCGACCCCTATCTTTAAGGTTAAAGAATCATTCGGAGAAACTCTTCATAATCTAATACTCTCTCCGTTTCAGAAAGACTGTCTGCTTTGACTTTGTCAAAATATTAAGGAGACTATAGTATATTACTTGACTACCATTTACTTACCTATTTTATTTTGATAAAAATGCTAGCAGTAAAAACTACCTAAAATTGTTAGGAGGATTATAAATACGAAATGCAAAACAAAAACTAAAAGATATCGAATTTATGGAGTACAAACTTTATAAGGAATTTAATTTTTGGAGAGAAATAATATATTTACTTAAAAGGAATGAAGGATATATTTGTTTCCTTAATGATATATATTTCTTTAATATTTTAGATCTGGTCCCGCTAAAAATGAATTTATGAATATAAAAAATTGAAGGGTATATTAGAGAGTTTACTGGAAAAATATGACTATAAATAAAAGCTGGCCATGGTCACAATTTTGAAACAGACGAAAATGGAATAGAGGACAGTCTTATTGAAACAAAGGGAGTATCACTCAAGGACTACCGTGCCTAAGTTGCTTATGCTCTAGACTACTTTTATGACAGACTCGTTTCTTCCTCTATGCTTTCCCTTTGGGCCCTTAGATTCCTTATATATATATATAATATTATCCGCATTCTGCCACTTATTATTTCACTCAAAAGACAAGAAAAAAGTGAAGCAAAACTGATATTAATCGTGTCTCTTTAATTTTGGTACATGTCTTTTAAGTTTCACGTTTATTCATATACGATACTGAAAAGGCGAGGGTACCCAAATATACCTCAAGCTATAATTTTTCCTTCCTATAAGTCCTTTCTCCGAAAGTGATTGTCTATAGACAGAGTCGAGATAATACAACAAATCGGTTCAAACTTCGTGTGATTGTCTATGGATACGAGATCGAGACAATATAACAACGAAGCGTGTTTACTTGATACAAATGTTCGGACTTAACCAGACTCAATAGGATTGCATATCAAGTAAATATGAATTAACATTTGTGCAATTT
Organism: Papaver bracteatum; assembly: GCA_023529315.1. Taxonomy (NCBI): domain Eukaryota; kingdom Viridiplantae; phylum Streptophyta; class Magnoliopsida; order Ranunculales; family Papaveraceae; genus Papaver; species Papaver bracteatum. The sequence continues at coordinate 66,942 of JAJJWX010003083.1, forward strand.
ACTTTAATTATAATAAAACAATTATAATGCGGAAATATAAAGTAAATGACATAGCAAGATTTTGTTAACGAGGAAACCGCAAATGCAGAAAAACCCTGGGACCTAGTCCAGAATTTAATACTCTCAGGATTAATCCGCTATACACAATAAACCAACTTCGTATAGTCGAGACCAAGCAACTAAACCTATAGATCACCTAGTTCCGTTTGTATTCCCACACCTCCAATCTATAAACAAGTCACATACTTGGACCAATTCCTTTGGTTCATATTCCAAACAGTAAAGGAACATCAAATCTGTTTGGTATCAACTCTCTTCAACCAAGTGATATGGGTTGCGCAAAGGCTCTTCTGTTTATCTTAACATAAACTCCTTTTCCAGGTTCCAAGATCTATCTTATGTTCAATCACCAAAAGTTAATCGTTAATATTTTGCTATCAATACCTCTAATCCCAAGGAAATGTATTGATACCGATTTTCTCAACTATTCAATCAAAATACCACAAGGATAGATCGATTATAGTTGGATCCTCTATTACCGAAACAAGTATTGTGCACACCAAAGATTATAAAACTAGGTCAGATCTTCTATCTCTTCTTTGTCTTCATATCTTCTTAGATCTTCAATAAACACCTGCACACAACTACTTGAATCTCTTGTGATCAATCACACACAGAACAGAGTCTGTTAACAATGGATTATCACAAGATCGTCTTTAGATCTAACAACAGTCTAAAGATCCCTATCAAAACCTTGAACTAGTTTGAGTGAATCTTATATCAGAAGAGAAGATTTTCAAGCATAAACAAACTAGGTGCAATCAAAGTTCAACCACCTTTAGTCAATCAAATCAATATAAAACTAAAGATAAATCGCAATTATCTAATTTCCCACCAACTGTACGCACGAGAAATTCTCAATTCCAAAGAAGACATTAAACTGAGCGGTCGTAAGAGATTTTGCCTAATTAGGTTACTCTCCTCTCCGAATAGGCGGCTTCACCAATAACAGTACAACAGAGGAAGTTTACTGTCGCGAAGGATTAGTTTGCTAGAAATTCAAACTCAAAGTATTTATAGACAAGGAAGTTTGGACACCAAGGAATTTCCAAAACCGAAAATATTTTCAAGATATTCAATATTTTCCAAATTCGGTTTTCATAATTCCTGAGAATGCACTATCCAAATTTATGATCGAAATCTCCTTGGAAAATCTTTAACTAGCAAATGTGTCAGGATTTTCTTAGGGAATCACTGACAACCGCGGAATAACGGATCTTGAGATATTATGATGAATAATAAGTAAACCAAGCATAAGCAATTATGAAAATACGAGAAAGATAAATCAACTCACAAGACACAAGATTTATAGTGGTTCGACCAATAAATACAACTTGTATATATTGTCTACGTCCACTTTGATCCGCACCAACTCAAATCCACTATGAAGAAAAACGATTACAACGTCGTGTGAATCCCAGAAAACCCTTGGTTACTCCGTAACAATTACCCGAGACGATACCTTGTCTCTTGTTCCTCAATTCCTCACCAATATGCTCTCACAAGGAAACCCTAGATTTTTATCCTTAAAGCTACACAAGAAAGAACTCTCTTTTCTCTCTAAAACAATTTTTCTTCACAATATACAATTTTACAAGGCCTAATTACCTATTTATATAGGTTACAAACTTGGCCACCAAGAATTCTAGCCGTTTTAGGAAACCCCTTCCCTAAATAACCACGGCCAACTTTAGGAAATAATAATTAGTATTCAATAACTAACAATCTCCCACTTTGAAGACTCATTTACTGTCTTCATTTCTCATTTTCTTTCTTTAACTTTGGATTTGACGGTGCTAAAACATCTTCCTTGTTAGTGCGGCTCCCCTCCCAGATCATCATTCTGAGAGACCAACTAAAGTCTTGCAGATCTTTAGCTTATCTAATGTAACTCCCTTGGTAAACATATCCGCCGGATTCTTCGAACCAAGTATCTTCTCGAGCTTCAACTCTCATTCTTCTAAGATATCCCGAATGAAATGATAACAAATATCTATATGCTTCGTCCTAGCATGATATACTGAGTTCTTGGCTAAATGTATAGCACTTTGACTATCGCTAAACATAACACTATCTCCTTGTTCCTTGCCCAACTCAGCTAATAATCCTTGAAACCAAATCATCTCCTTGCTCGCTTCTGTTACTGCTACGTACTCCGTTTTCGTAGTAGACAATGTCACCAACTTATGTAACCATGAGTTCTAACTCACTGCAGCTGACCCTATAGTATAAACATAACTGGTCGTACTTCGCCTTTTATCTACATCACCTGCGAAGTCTGCATCCACATAACCTCTCAAGATAGAACCACCTCTTCCATAATATAATGGTACATTTGTGTTACCTCTCAAATACATGAGAATCCACTTCACAACTTCCCAATGTTGTTTTCTCGGGTTGCTTGCATATCTTCTCACTACTCCCACTGCATGTGCAATATCCGGTCTCGTGCATACCATAGCATACATTAGACTCCCAATAGTTGAAGAATATGGTACGTTAGTCATGTACTCATTTTTATCATCTGTCTTCGCACACTGCATACTTGAAAGACGAATCTGACTTCCAAGTGGAGAAATAAATGGTTTAGCATTCTCCATATTGAACCTTTTCAACACTCGTTCAATATATTCAGCCTGACTAAGCATAAGAGTTCCCTTAGCTTTGTCCCTTATGATTCTCATACCAATAATCTATTTTGCTTCACCAAGATCTTTCATAGCAAACTCACTTGCTAATTGTTTCTTCAAATTCTCAACTTCTTGTAGAGATATTCCGGAAACCAATATATTATCCACATACAATAATAATATGATGTAATCAGAACCATACCTTTTGAAGTAACAATAATGATCTGCATTACTCCATGAGTAACCACTTATATGCATGAAGTTATAAAACTTCTTGTACCACTGTCTCAGGGCTTGTTTTAAACCGTACAAGCTCTTCTTTAGCTTGCACACCATCTCTTCCTTGCCTTTTACTATGAATCCTTCTGATTACTTCATGTAAATTTCTTCATCTAGGTCATCATGAAGAAAAGATGTTTTTACATCCAACTGTTCAAGGTAGAGATCTTCATAAGCCACTAGACTTAACACTACTCGAATAGTAGTCATATTCACAACTGGAGAAAATATCTCGTTGTAATCAACACCAGGTTTTTGCTAGAAACCTTTCACAACCAACCTCGCCTTGTAGCGAATTTCTCCATTTGCTTCAGACTTCATCCGATAAACCTACTTGTTATGCAATGCCTTCTTACCTCTTGGTAATTTTACTAACACCCATGTGCCATTTTCATCAAGTGAATTCATCTCATCCTCCATAGAAATTTTCCACTTGATTGAATCATTAACCGCTAGTGCTTCCTTAATATCTTCAGGTTCACCTCCATCCATAAGTAATAGATAATTCAAAACATACCTTGGGTTTGGTTTAGGAGTTCTTGACGATTTTCGTACTTCTTGTGAAACTGTAGGAATAACTCCCACTGCAGTAGAAGTCTTTTCAACTTTTACTTCTCCGCCATCGGAAACATCATGCTCTTCTTGTTCCTTGTTCCACACTTCTTCCAGAAACATCATCAATAACGATATACAACTCCTTATTGACATTGCTTGATCTGACATCTTCAACTTGTGTTGTATTCCTGTCCTTGTACAGCTCATTCTCAATAAAAGTGACATTTCTACTTTTAATAACTTTGTGACCCTCATAGTCCCAAAGTTTATACCCAAAAGTGTCAATTCCATAACCAAGGAATATACACTTCTTTGCTTGAGCACCTATCTTAGACCTCTCACCGGGACTAAGGTGAACATAACCAACACAACCAAAAAATTTCAAATAAGAAAGATTTACCTTTTTGTCGGTCCAAATCTCCTCTGGTATCTTCATATCTAATGGACTACTAGGTGTCATGTTAATTAGATAAGTAGACGTCTCTGTTTCATGTGCCCAAAAGGTCTCGGGAAAACCAGAATGTAACCTCATGCACCTTGCACGTGCATTCAACGTCCAATTCATATGTTCTGCTACTCCATTCACCTGTGGCATCCTTGGAACTGTCCTCTCCAAACGAATATTCCATTTGTAGCACATAACTGTAAGAATTATGTTTTGTTATACTCACCACCGTTGTCTGACCTTAGACACTTCAACTTCAGACCAGTTTCTATTTAACCCAAAGCTTTCCACTCCTTAAAAACTTCATACACCTCGAACTTATTCTTCATGAAGTAAAGCCATACCTTTCTTGAGTGATCATCAATAAAAGTGACATAATAATGGAAACCACTGTGAGATGCAACATCAATTGGTCCCCATACATCGGTATGAACCAAATCAAGTTTCGCACTTCTCAAGTCTCTTCCTCCTCTGTTGAAGCTAACCCGTTTTTGCATTCCAAGAACACAGTCTTCACAAAAACTCATATCAACAGACTTCACCTTCAATAGATATCCTCCCGAGCATAGAATCTTCATGTTCTTCTCACTCATGTGCCCTAATCTTCTATGTCATAAGTTAGTGTCTTCACCGCTACTAGCCACTGCTAAAGTATTTCCGTCTGAAGTCCGGTATAGAGTACCGACTCTAACTCCACGAGCTAATACCATAGCTCCTTTCTTCACTTTCCAATTGTGTTTCATAAGCACAACTTCACAGTTATTATCACAAACTTTGCCAACAGACACCAAGTTCTTCTTTAAATTTGGAACGTGTGGTACATCCTTCAATTTCTATGTCGAACCGTTGACTTTCAAGATCATATCACCCAAACCAATGATATCGCATGCTTCACTCTCACCTAAGAATACTTGTCCATAGTATCCTTCTTTATAAGAGATCATAATACTCTTATCACCTGTTGCATGGAAATAAGCTCATGAGTCTATAATCCAAGACTCATCTTGCTTATCCTCAGAGAGTAGAAGAAAACCTTTCGTAATCACCTTCTTGTTATCAACAAGGACCTTCACCAGTTCCGTAGCTGCAACTACGTTGACCTCTTCTTGATTACCTTTTTTTCCACCATTATTAGCACCTTTGTTTTCTGGACAATCGCGCTTGATGTGTCCTACTTTCTTACACGCCCAACACTCAACAATACTTCTAGGCCGGGATTGAGATCTTCCCCTAGATTTACCTCCAGACTTCCATCTAGATTTGTTATTGTTGTTACTATTTTAACTCTTGCCTTTCTCTTCTTCCTGCATACTTAAGGACGAACTTGAAGTACTATAATTGTAACCTTGTTTTATTCTTCTTTCCTCTTTAGCGATCAACCTTTGATGTACATCATCAATCTTCAACTTCTCGTTCCCAGCAGAATTACTAATAGTTGTTCTTGTTGTTTCCCAACTCTTTGGTAATGACGACAATAACCTTAAAGCTTGAACTTCATCATCAAAAGTAATATTAACTTTTGAAAGCTGATAAATAATTGATTTAAACTTCCCAAGATGTGCTGAAATCGCTTCGCCTTCTTGCATCTTCAGATTAAATAATTGTTCATACAACATAATCTTCCCCGAGGCTGATAACTTTTGATACAAATTTTCAAGTTTATCCATAAGATCCTTCGTACTAGTTTCCTCTTGTACGTTATTATAGACTTCCTCCGTTAGACATCTACGGATCATGGCTACACAATTGCAATCAATAGTTATCCATTCATCGTCTTTGCGTGCTCCCTTTTTCGCAACTCCACCCAATGGATCAGCAAGGTCTATCTCATATAGGTAGTCTTCCATCTGAGACTTCCAAAACGCAAAGTTATTCCCATTAAAAACTTTAACCCTAGATATCGTACATTCGTTATTATCACCCATAACTCCCACTCCAATCGTACTGAACCCTAAAGCTCTAACCCGATCTTTGATACCAGTTGTCAGGATTTTCTTAGGGAATTACTGACAACCGCGAAATAACGGATCTTGAGATATTATGATGAATAATAAGTAAACCAAGCACAATCAACTATGAAAATATGAGAAAGATAAATCAACTCACAAGACACAAGATTTATAGTGGTTCGACCAATAAATACAACTTGTATATATTTTCTACGTCCGCTTTGAGCCGCACCAACTCAAATCCACTATGAATAAAAACGATTACAACGTCGTGTGAATCCCCAGCAAACCCTTGGTTACACCACAACAATTACCCGAGACGATACCTTGTCTCTTGTTCCTCACCAATATGCTCTCACAACGAAACCCTAGCTTTTTACCCTAAAATATACACAAGAAAGAACTCTCTTTTCTCTCTAAAACAATTTTTCTTCACAATATACAACTCTACAAGGCCTAATTACCTATTTATATAGGTTACAAACTTGGCCACCAAGAATTCTAGCCGTTTTAGGAAACCCCTTCCATAAATAACTACGGCTAACTTTAGGAAATAATAATTAGTCTTCAATAACTAACAAAATACACATTACTAATTCTTATTTTCCATATATAATTAATAACCTTAATTAAAAGATTCTTAACTTATTTAAATTCGATCTTGGGATTTACTTCCTTCTTAGCTGTTAAGTAATATCTTTGAACAATAAAAGATACATATTAATGTGTGTGTTCAAAGTGTGTCGACATCTTTCCTCTTGTAAGTCATTTTTCATACTTACTCACTTGAAACAGATTTACCACACTTCCAAACAAGTTTAGAATTGGTAGATCTGACTTTCAATAACTATGTGATTGATCTAGTAACACTCAATCACAACTCATGGGTGTAACGGTTCTACCAAAACAAGTTTCAGTTCTACCTCCATGTGAGTACTATATGCATAGTCACACTAGCTTACCAAATTTTCAGTTGACTAGGTACTAGGATTGGTTCCCCATATATATATGGTATCTAACTTATATGTGTTTGTTGATGGTGGATTTTAGTTCAGGGCTAAAATTATAAAACCAAGTTTAATGCGCTGACATTCTGCAAAGGGTAAAGCCGTTTGATAAGTGATGAGTGCATATAAAATCTTCACTTTATTTATTCGAAGCAATTCAATAAATACATAAAATTCATGGTGCGTTCAACATCAATCCCATATATTCTATGAATTTTATTTGCATTGATAATTAATGCATGATTTTCCTAGTATTTTCCGTACTGTGTTCTCAGCCGAACTCTCATTATTGACATGACATGATGACTGAGTGTTCACTCTCAGCAGAGTAGCATGAATCTCCGTGCCAATATTGAGAAATGCACGAAGTACCCACACAGGCTACACCACTCTCTGACAGAGAGAGTCTCCCATCGACGCGCTTTGGTTAGCCAGATCGAGTATGCTTAATTTCCTTAAGGGAAATCTAGACTGTCCATAGCAGTCTCAGAAACGATCGCGGCCACACAAGTTGGCCGCGCAATTTAACCAGCCTATCCAAACCCTGGCCAGAAAAGGCGATTGTCATGATGACCACCAGCGGGCCCACTTATGCCCTAGTCGGTCGGACATCACATGAACATCTCCTAGCAACGTCAAATTCCAACCCTAAGTAGGGTGGCGTGCTACTTTGTAGAGATTCAATCGAACACAGACTGTTCAACGCAGTCTTAAAGCGATGACAACCATCCAACTTAGCCAGCCTATTTGGATGGATTAGGTCATCCTATGAATGATCAGATAAGTGTTATCACACACATTGGTGGGCCCACTTCTCCTTCACCTGATCGGTTTTCTCACAGCATGGTCATGGAGCAATGAACGTTTGCCCAAAACATGGTGGGCATGATGCTTTCAAGGGTCGTAGAAGTCCACTAGCGTCTTAAATCGATCACGACCATCCAACTTAGCCAGCCTATTTGGATGGCTTAGATCACATTTGGGACCATCAGGAAGATACACATGTGTTCATCACCGGCCCGACATGGTCCCCACGTGATCGGTCTCTCCAAAGGAGGATCACGATGTGCCAAACCGTTTGGCCAAAGTCACGTATGCGTGACCGATTCCAAACCCTAATTAGGGTTTGTGGCAATGCACATTTGTCGTAGTTCGATCATGACCATCCATCTTCGCAGGCCTAGACGGAGGGTGTAGATATAGACTCAAGAGGTCCCAAGGATGTCAACATGTTTAAAGTGGGCCCACCTTTGTGTGTGACTGACCGGCCTATGCAGACTAGGGCCTGGCATATCGAAACGCGTGCCCAAAGGTGGCATGACACGCGACCTTGAAACCTCTTTTTTGCAACACGTTTTTGTCGCAAATCGATCACGAACACTCATCTTTACCGGTCAAACTGAGTGCCAAGATCGAATATTTGTGGGACCTAGAGGGGTAAGCATGCATGTCAGTGAGCCGTCCTCACGCACGCCTAATCGACTCACATAAAATTAACGTCCATGTGTGAATTTGATCAAGTCAAAGGGGGATGCTTGCGCACATCTAAAAACCCTAAAATTACATCAACAACAGCAAATATGTACCTTAAATCATCTCGTCTGTCCAACTTTTCCAGCTTGGTCGGACGGCTTGGATTAAAAATTAGGCGATCAATGAATCACTTCAATGATCATCGTCCGCCACTAAACCACATGGAGTGATCGGCCAGATAATGACTCTCCCTTGCGACCTCCAAATGAACGCTCGAAAATGGTTGGACGTGTTGTAGTTTTAAGACGCTTCATCCGCGACTTACTCGAAAAAGCTTTAAAACAGCGATGCTTTATGCATATGGATTATTTTGAGCTGCTTGCTTTAAAACGATGCATTACATGCATCATATTTCATGAATAACAACTTCTTAAATAACTTGGTTATTTAATCTAATAACACCATATGCTATCTCCTACGGCGGGTCCCATGACTCGACCCACTCTTTCGAGACATCCAACATGTCACAAACTGGGGGATACTTAATGGGGTATTGGTTTGACGGTTTACATCGTGCGACATGCAACGCTCCCATTACAAGAATGTGACAGGAGGCATGGACGGTTAACGATAATGAGAGAATTGGGAAAAGGCGTGATCGTGTGACAATCACCCACACATGACCCCACTACTCCATCACTCCATTTCCTCCACTTCCTATGAGATAAAGGGTAGCGTTCAATGACTTGTATAAATAGGTCTTTCACCTATGTTCAAAGACAAAAAAAAACCAAGTGTTGTAACCAACGTATCCGGAAAAAACCCAGAACTGATAGATTACGTTGTGCAAGCCAGTTCCACATTCTGATACAAGTCATAAATAGCCAACACCTTCATAATATCAATACCTTCTTCGCTTCCCTCCCTAATATCAACCCCATCTCCTTCACTTTGTGACTGAAGCAAGTCTGGAACGGCAATTTCTTGGTTTAGGACAGAATTGTACAGATTGATCTCTCGAATCAAAAGTACTCACGTGCAGTGCATTTGTTTAGGGTTTAGATTTATTTCTCATCCACACACACCCAAATTTACCAAAACCAGCAGAAATAATTTTCACCCATAAACAATTGGCGACCAAAGTGGGATATTAATCTCTCAGTTGCGAAGTCAATTTCTTTAATACCCAATCCCATTTGGTTTATTTTCAAAATAATTGGTCTTAGGACTCCCCCAATAATTTCAAATCCTAGTCGAAGTTCCTCCAATGAAGATATCCCTCTTCCTAACGGTGTATCTGATGGTGTAACCGGAAGAATCCCAACATTGATCGAGTTAGCACGGGTGAAGGAGATTCACACGAAGAACATGGACCTGATCAAAGAAACAATAAACGGCATACTCGATCTCCTTATCAAGATGACATCAAATATGAGCGGTTCACCTGTCATGGAGATTTCTATACCGGGGACTGATCCTCGCAAAGATCCTCCTCAAGTCAATAGTTTCACTATGAACCAGAGGCCGATGGATCAGGAAGCGGTCTCTCTAGTGGAAAGTTTATGAAAACTTTTACACCTCTCGAAGAATTAACAGGAGGAGACATTTGCTGCAATCAATCACATAGCCCTGGATGTGCATTTAACTCCTTTGCGTCCAAAAGGCCTCAAAAACACCAGAGATGTTAGTGAATAATGTTACAGTAATATAAGAAGACATGATGGCGGAAGAAGGTCGCAACTGGGCCCTATATGTTACTGCACGCATCCAGGATTAAAGGAAACCAAACCAACACGTATGGGTATGTCAATCTGAATTTATCTGTAGGTCCCATCCAATCAAAGGTGAACTTCAAAGTCATAGAAAAGGAGCGGGACAACCATATGATACCGGGGAGACCAAGGCTTCATGACAATAGGATCGTCCCCTCGACGTATCACCAATGCCTGAAGATTATGTTGAATTAATAAGTCGTTCGTATTCCTACATCATTGTCTCCTCACGCACTAATATGTGGAGTGGAATCATTTGAACCAAGAGAAGATCCGCGCGAAGAAGTAGACAAAGTTCATTGCATCCCACTCCCTACGTGGGCATCAATCCAGGAGGAGGAATGACTTGCATCATTGAAGGCTAAGCCCCATGATGCATCTTTGATACCATCTAGAGCTTCACCATGGCAATAACAACTACAAAGAATACTTCGTCCATGTGATGTTCCAACCCTCCCAGCATCGCATCCAGGAGAGTACAATAAGCTTGTATCAAATCATAGAGGCATGGATTCAAGGTGGTATAATCAAAGTAAGCTACACTTTGGGACTGAAGCTTACTTCAGGTTTAGAAGTTTAAAATCAGACATTGCCTTACTAGCGAATGCAATATGCTCAGAATATGCTCAAAGTAAGCTACACTTTTGTCACGCTTCTTACTCACGGGAGAGCCTAATCCACTTAAAGCCCAATCGTGCGCAAAGGACATGCCTAACTGAGACATAGCTAAGTAACTATCCTTAAACTAAATGTTTTTTTTTTTATCTATTATGCATATCAAATAAATTTTAAATCTCTTAGTGTTGAGATGAAAAATTTCCTCAGCACTTCAATGTGTTGCCAGGAAAACTGCCTCAATATATTTATCCTCTTAGTGTTGAGACGAAAAAAATTCTCAACACTCATCACTGTGTTGCCAGGCAAACTGCCTCAACACGTTTATCCTCTTAGTATTGAGATGAGAAAATTCCTCAACACTCATCACTGTGTTGCCAGGAAAACTGACTCAAAACATTTATCCTCTTAGTGTTAAGATGAGAAAATTCCTCAACACTCATCACTGTGTTTCCAGGAAAACTGCCTCAACACATTTATACTCTTAGTGTTGAGACGAAAAAATTCCTCAACACTCATCACTGTGTTGCCAGGCAAACTGCCTCAACACATTTTCCTCTTAGTGTTGAGACGAGAAAATTCCTCAACCCTTATCACAGTATTTCCAGGAAAACTGCCTCAACACATTTATCCTCTTAGTGTTGAGACGAGACTTTGTTTCCAGACAAACTGCCTTAACACATTTTTCCTCTTAGTGTTGAGACTATAAAATTCCTCAACACTCATCACTGTGTTGCTAGGCAAACTACCTCAACACATTTATCCTCTTAGTTTCGTGACGAGAAATTTCCTTAACACTCATCATTGTGTTTCCAGGAAACAGCCACAACACATTTTTCCTCTTAGTGTTGAGACGAGAAAATTCCTCAACACTCATCACTGTGTTGCCAGGAAAACTGCCTCAACACATTTATCCTCTTAGTATTGAGACGAGAAAATTCCTCAACACTCATCACTATGTTTCCAGGAAAACTGCCTCAACACATTTATCCTCTTAGTGTTGAGACGAGAAAATTCCTCAACAATCATCACTGTGTTGGCAGGAAAACTTCCTCAACAAATTTATCCTTTTAGTGTTGAGACAAGAAAATTCCTCAACACTCATCACTGTGTTGCCAGGAAAACTGCCTCAACATATTTTTATTTTAAGTGTTGAGACGTGAAAATTCCTCAACACTCACCACTGTGTTTCCAGGTAAACTGCCTCAACACATTTTTCCTCTTAGTGTTGAGACGTGAAAATTCCTCAACACTCATCATTATGTTGCCAGGAAAACTTCCTCAACACATCTCTCCTCTTAGGTTGAGATTCCTCAACACTCACTACTGTGTTGTCATGCATACTTCCTCAATACATTATAGTGTTGAGGGCTTCACCGCCTCAATACTCGTATTTGTATTCAAGGATCGCTGAACCAACATGACAGCAGTACTCTGTGGCCAAGACAGAAGCGCGCCAGCACAAAGATTGCAGATTGCACATGCCTCTTCCCAAAGGTCAATCTAATCTTCGTGGTAATATTATCATATATTTCCATTTAGATTTTTCATCCTTGTCTGTCACCATCTCATGCTTACCCCGCAATAATGCCACTGTTACGTGCTAAGAAGGGGACTTAATGTTGATGGTGGATTTTAGTTCAGGGATAAAATTATAAAACCAAGTTTAATGTGCTGGCATCCTGCAAAGGGTAAAGCCGTTTGATAAGTGATGAGTGCAGAAAACCTCTTCACCTTATTTATTCGAAGCAATTCAATAAATACACAAAATTCACCCAGAATGGTGCGTGCAACAGCAATCCCAAATATTATGTGAATTTTATTAGCATTAATAATTAATGCATGATTTGCCTAGTATTTTCCATGCTGTGTTCTCAGACGAACTCTCATTATTGACATGACATGATGTATGAGTATTCACTCTCAGCAGATTAGCATGAATCTCCGTGCCAATATTGAGACATGCACGAAGTACCCACACAGGCTACACCAATGTCTGACAAAGAGAGCCTCGCATCGACGCACTTTGGTTAGCCCGATCGAGCATGATTAATTTCCTTAAGGGAAATCTAGAATGTCCACATCAGTCTCAGAAATGATCGCGGCCACACAAGTTGGACGTGCAATTTAACAAGCCTATCCAAACCCTGGAAAGAAAAGGCGATTGTCATGATGACCGCCGGTGGGCCCACTTATGCCCTAGTCGGTCGGACATCACACGAACATCTCCTAGCAACATCAAATGCCAACGCTAAGTAGGGTCGACGTGCTTCTTTGTATAGATTCAATCGAACACAGACTGTTCAAGGCAGTCTTAAAGAGATCACGACCGTCCAACTTAGCCAGCCTATTTGGATGGATTAGATCATCCTATGAAAGATCATATAAGCGCTATCGCACATGTTGGAGATCCCACTTCTCCTTCACCTGATCGGTTTGCTCACGGCATGGTCATGGAGCAATGAACGTTTGCTGAAAACATGGAGTGCGTGATGCTTTCAAGGGTCGTAGAAGTCCACTAGCGTCTTAAATCGATCACGACCATCCAACTTAGACAGCCTATTTGGATGTCTTAGATCGCATTTGGGACTATCAGGAAGATACGCATGTGTTCATCACTGGCCCGACATGGGCCCCACGTGATCGGTCTCTCCAAAGGAGGATCACCATTTGCCAAACCGTTTGTCCAAAGTCACGTATGCGTGACCTATTACAAACCCTAATTAGGATTTGCGGCAATGCACATCTGTCGTAGTTCGATCGTGATTATCCATCTTCGCAGGCCTAGACGGAGGGTGTAGATATAGACTCAAGAGGCAACACGTTTCTATCGTAAATCGATCACGACCACTCATCTTTATCGGTCAAACTGAGTGGCCAAGATCGAATATTTGTGGGACCAAGATGGGAAAGCATGCACGTCAGTGAGACGTCCTTACGCACGCCCAATCAACTCACACGACAAAATTCTTCAACACTCATCACTGTGTTGCCAGGAAAACTGCCTCAACACATTTTTCCTCTTAGTGTTGAGATGAGAAAATTCCTCAACCCTCATCACTGTATTTCCAGGAAAACTGCCTTAACACATTTATCCTCTTAGTGTTGAGACGAGACTGTGTTTCCAGGAAAACTGCCTTAACACTTTTTTCCTCTTAGTGTTGAGACGATAAAATTCCTCAACACTCATCACTGTGTTGTGAGGAAAACTTCCTCAACACATTTATCCTCTTAGTTTCGTGACGAGAAATTTCCTCATCACTCATCACTATGTTTCCAGGAAAACTGCCTCAACACATTTTTCCTCTTAGTGTTGAGACGAGAAAATTCCTCAACACTCATCACTGTGTTGCCAGAAAAACTGCCTCAACACATTTATCCTCTTAGTATTGAGATGAGAAGATTCCTCAACACTCATCACTGTGTTTCCAGGAAAACTTCCTCAACACATTTATCCTCTTAGTGTTGAGACGAGAAAATTTCTCAACACTCATCACTGTGTTGCCAGGTAAACTGCCTCAACACATTTATCCTGTTAGTGTTGAGACGAGAAAATTCCTCAACACTCATCACTGTGTTGCCAGGAAAACTGCCTCAACATATTTTTCCTTTAGGTGTTGAGACGTGAAAATTCCTCAACACTCACCACTGTGTTTCCAGGAAAACTGCCTCAACACATTTTTCCTCTTAGTGTTGAGACGTGAAAATTCCTCAACACTCACCATTATGTTGCCAGGAAAATTTCCTCAACACATCTCTCCTCTTAGTGTTGAGATTCCTCAACACTCACTACTGTGTTGTCATACATACTTCCTCAATACATTATAGTGTTGAGGGCTCCACCGCCTCAATACTCGTATTTGTATTCAGGGATCGCTGAAACAATATGGCATCAGTACTCCGTGGACAAGACAGAAGCGAGCCAGCATAAAGATTGCAGATTGCACATGCCTCTTCCCAAAGGTCAATCGAATCTTCGTGGTAATATTCTCATGTCTTGCCCTTTCGATTGTTCATCCTTGTATGTCACCATCTCATGCTTACCCCGCAATAATGCCACTGTTACGTTCTAAGAAGGGGACTTAATATTGATGGTGGATTTTAGTTCAGGGCTAAAATTATAAAACCAAGTTAAATGCGCTGACATCCTGCATAGGGTAAATCCTTTTGATAAGTGATGAGTGCAGAAACCCTCTTCACCTTATTTATTCGAAGTAATTCAATAAATACACAAAATTCACCCAGAATGGTGCGTGCAACAGCAATCCCGAATATTATGTGAATTTTATTAGCATTAATAATTAATGCATGATTTGCCTAGTATTTTATGTGTTGTGTTCTCAGCCGAACTCTCATTATTGGCATGACATGATGTATGAGTGTTCACTCTCAGTAGAGTAGCATGAATCATCATATGAATGATCAGATAAGCGCTATCGCACACGTTGGTGAGCCCACTTCTAATTCACCTAATATGTTTGCTCACGGCATGGTCATGGAGCAATGAACGTTTGCTCAAAACATGGAGGGCGTGATGCTTTCAAGGGTCGTAGAAGTCCACTAGCTTCTTAAATCGATCACGACCATCCAACTTAGCCATCCTATTTGGATGGCTTAGATCGCATTTGGGACCATCAGGAAGATACACATGTGTTCATCACCGGCCCGACATGTGCCCCACGTGATCAGTCTCTCCAAAGAAGAATTACGATGTGCCAAACCATTTGTCCAAAGTCACGTATGCGTGACCGATTCCAAACCCTAATTACGATTTGCGGCAATGCACATCTGTCGTAGTTCGATCGTGACTATCCATCTTCGCAGGCCTAGACAGAGGGTGTAGATATAGACTCAAGAGGCAACACGTTTCTATCGCAAATGGATCGCGACCGCTCATTTTTACCGGTCAAACTGAGTGGCCAAGATCGAATATTTGTGGGACCAAGAGGGGCAAGCATGCACGTCAGTGATACGTCCTTACGCACGCCCAATCGACTCACTCAAAATTAACGTCCATGTGTGAATTCGATCAAGTCAAAGGGGGATGCTTACGCACCTCTAAAAACCCTAAAATTCCATCAACGACAGCAAATATGTACCATAAATCATCTCGTTCGTCCAACTTTTCCATCTTGGTCGGACGGCTTGGATTAAAACTTAGGCGATCAATGAAGCACTTCAATGATCATCGTCCGCCACTCTACCACAGGGAGTGATCGTCCAGATGATGGCTCACCCATGCGGCCTCCTAACGATAACTCGAAAATGGTTGGACGTGTTGCCGTTTTAAGACGCTTCATCCGCGACTTACTCGATCAAGCTTTAAAACAGCGATGCTTTATGCATATCAATTGTTTTGAGCTTCTTGCTTTAAAA
This sequence comes from Papaver bracteatum, assembly GCA_023529315.1. Taxonomy (NCBI): domain Eukaryota; kingdom Viridiplantae; phylum Streptophyta; class Magnoliopsida; order Ranunculales; family Papaveraceae; genus Papaver; species Papaver bracteatum. The sequence continues at coordinate 83,103 of JAJJWX010003083.1, forward strand.
ATGATGCATTACATGCATCATATTTCATGAATATCAACTTCTTAAATAACTTAGTTATTTAATCTAATAGCACCATATGCTATCTCCTACGGCGGGTCCCACGACTCGATCCACTCATTCGAGACATCCAACATGTCACAAACTGGGGGATACTTACTAGGGTATTAGTCTGGAGGTTTACAATGTGCGGCATGCAATGCGCCCATTACAAGAACGTGTCAGGAGGCATGGACGGTGAACGATGATGAGGGAAGTGGGAAAAGGCGTAATCATGTGATAATCAATGCGCCCATTACAAGAAAGTGTCAGGAGGCATGGACGGTGAACGATGATGAGGGAAGTGGGAAAAGGCATAATCGTGTGATAATCACCCACACACGGCCCTTTCACTTATTTTCAAAGAAAGAAAAAACCAAGGGTTGTAACCCACGTATCCGGAAAACACCCAGAACGGATAGCTTACCTTGTGCAAGCCAGTTCAACATTCTGATACAAGTCATAAATAGACAACGCCTTTATATTATCAACACCTTCTTCGCCTCCCTCCCTAAGATCAACCCTATCTCCTTCACTTTGTGACATAAGCAAGTGGGGAACGATCATTTCTTGGTTTGGGCCAGAATTGTACAGATTGATCTCTTGAATCAAAAGTACTCTCGTGCAGTGCATTTGTTTAGATTCGTTTCTCATCCACACACACCCAAATTTAACAAAACCTGCAGAAACAGTTTTCACCCATAAACAGTGTTGCACATGTCGGTTCCCCTTTTCCTAAAAACGTGTTGCACATGTTCATAGGATCGGTTCCCTTTTCTACTATAAACCTTGTTACACCTCATACAAGGATCGGTTCCCCTTGTGATGTACTCCACCTCTTACTAAGATCGGTTCCCCTTTCACAAATTTGGTCAGACACACAAACCCGATCATACCCCAGGTGATTACTTAAGATCGGTTTCACTAATGAAAGTCATACGAATACATAAGTCAGGCTTTATGTGAATATTTTTACCAAAAACACAAACAAGTCATGAGCGGTTATACTAATCACACATATTGGTCATTCATAAGATATGCAATGAAGAACAGCCCAAATAACGCATGGCGATTTCCTTTTCGGTTCACACACATACCATGAACTTACTTCCTTAAAACATATGTAAAAACATTGTTTCCTATGATGAAATCCTCACCTCATACCCATACATAATCACAATAGCATTCATTCGATTATGTTGATTTCTTATATACTAAGTTTAATGATTAAGCGATAAACCTCATATTGTATTCCTTAATACTATGTCTATCTAGAGTGTTCATGCTTCACAGTTTTATGTTTTCAATATGCACGACTTGAAAGATACGTTAGGGAATGAAACAGTTCAAGTCAAATATCACTAACCTCAAGTGTAAGGATGATGTCGTGGTTGTAGCTCCGTACTTTTTCACTTCTTCAAGTCTTCACAATACTTGTAATGTCTCATCCTAATACTTTCAAGCTAACATATACAAAGTTGACTCTAGTACATTTAAATCAAGCGACTCTTAAATGAGTTTTGCCTCACTAAAATATGACAACCAAACTTGACATACCAACGCTTGGTGGGTTCAACCGAGCTATGCTCTAACGATCTTCCCCTTTGTCAATTTTAGTGACAAAACTCTTACAATCATATGGATAAACAAATTACAATAATTCATTACACATATGCTTGATTACCGAATTCAACAACACATAACCTGCATTAATTCAATCCTTAAAATGCCGCTATTGACATTATAATAACAAAGCTCATACTCCCTCTAAAGGTGAGATAGGTAGATTTTAATCCGCGCGTCTTTGTTATACCAATCATATGATATGTTATTCCCCCTTAGTCTGTGCTTTTCCTCTTTCGTTAGATAAACGTTCAAGTACCATTGTCATCTTCCCTAGTGACACCAATCAATATAAAATTGATACCAACATTACCTGTTTACTCCATATATTTCTCCCCCTTTTTGTCACAAAAATGACAAAGAAACGAAAAAATAAAGGACAACACGAAAAGGATCTTACAAATATCAAAATAGACTTGCAACCTGTTGAGTCAAGCACGAGGGTTCCACATACCATTTTTTATAACCAATATCAAAATCGAAACTACAAAGTAACTATGTTTTGATATGTTATCATGAAAATAATTGCCCAAAGCAATTTTCCTATCTAGTTTAGCAAACCAAAAATCAACTAAGTAACTTAGTTCCTTTGGTAAACCGATTGTATAAATACAACCGCTTCATTCGATAAGACCAAAACAAAGATAAGCTCCATTTTTCTCATCAGGTTCTAATTATCCATATAACTTAGACTTTTAGATTTTAAACAAGCCAAATACTAGGTTAGTTAACTAGCATTTCCTTGTTTAGGTATTCGGCTAGACTTGAATAACTGAAACCTCCACTTTGATAAGTCTAACTAAGATCGGAATTAACTTAATTTATCTTATCCGGAATCGAATTGGACTAAACAACTCATCCCATCAATATAATCATTCGTTAAGCCATAAATAATTCATACAAACCAATAAATCAACTTGCATAATTATTCACCTCAACCGGAAGCAATTGAAACAACATATATAAAATTTCCACTATTGCACCGAAATTTTGTAAGCCTAAACAATTGATATTACACAATAAAGCAAAATAACTGTAGGAGCAGAATCTCGCAACAACAACGCTCTTGCAAGGAATTATGCCACACATGGCAAGTGTCGCAGATTTATTACCAAAACGACGCAATAAAGGACGGAAGACAAAATGTGAAGAAAGACGTGAAGATTTTATAGAGAAAGCTCGCAAGAAATATAGCAATAGAAATCCTGCGAGATATTATAGAAACCTGCGGGAAATGACAATGATGTTGCTGCAATATTACCGCAGAACTGGGATCCGAAATTAGGGGAAATGTGAGCTTTCAATGAGCTGTCATCCACTATGTAACTGCCTATATAAAGAAGAGAGCAGGAGAGAGAATAGGGGGGAGATAATTTTGAGAGGAGAGAGAAAGTTATTTGGCAGAGAGGGTTTTTAGAGAGAGAAAATATAATTTCTTTATCATCTTCTTCCCTAAAACTAGATCTAGAATTCTTCCAAGAACTCCATTAATGGAGATTGTAAATGTAAATTAATGTAGTTACAAATTATTATAGTGAAGATCCGTGGATGTAGATCACATTGATCGAACCACATAAATATCTTGGTGTTTATTTATAAATTTAGAACTTTTATCACCATTTTTATATTTAGATCTAGGAAATGTTATCAAGATTTGATAAGGGGTGTGTTGTAGGATTTCCTGCAACTACATTTTGGCGCTAGAAACAGGGAGTATTATTTGATAGATTGAAGAAGATTCAAAGAAATTGTCTAGGAGGAGTTAGAATTCGTGAGATCTAAAAATATTTGAGAGGAAAGTATCTAATGGAAAAGTTGTGTCTTCCAACAAACACCGAAAACACAGTGAAATAAATTAAAGGAAAAGATAAAGATGAAGATGCAAAGTTACGTCAAAAGGATAAGTTTCTACATCAACAAGATCTACATCAAGTATGAGTCAAAAAAGGACAAATCTCTTATCACTTTTCTTACTCTTTGTTTCATTTTTTAGATCTGTGGATTCCAAAATGAAAATCAGAAAAGATGAATTTTTATAAAACCTAAAAATTGTTTTCTGTAGAAATTTGATTTATTATGGAAGTACCGAATTCAAAAATATCTTTGCTACGAATTTGTAGTAACCAAGTCTCGATTTACGAATTTATTTGATGAATCTTGAAAAAGTCAAATTTCAAGATTTTTTGTTGGTTACAGATTTAGAGATTTACATTTCGCAAGAACGAAAACAAGTAGAATTTATGGAAAATTTTCATTCTTCGCAGGCAAACATTATTCATTTTAACAATCTATAAATTTATAAAATCTATAAAACAGCTAATCAAATTTACTGATCGTTTGCAGCATATATGACTGAAATGTTCTCTAAACATCAACATGTATGAAAAAGTAGCGTAAGCATTTGTGAAAAACTTATTACGATAAAAGCTAATGAGGGCCCATTAGTCTATTGTCCAACTAACTTCGATAAAGAAAATGAAAGACTAATGATGGCTCATTAGGCAGAGAGTTTACAACAATCACATTACTATTCTTGCGAACCATTATTGCTACTAATGATGAACTAATGAGAGACTAATGATGGCCCAACTATTCTTGCGCATATACAAAACGATAAAGCAGAAGAAAGAAAACGCATCAGCGGCAGAAGCAACAACAAGTAAGGGCATGAACTTTTCTTTCGCGGGTGAAAATACATGGATAAGCAGAGATGTGCGTGGAAGGATCAGGAGGGAAATATAACGATTTCCAGACCAACATGAATTGGTTTCGCAGATAAAGGGAATGATGAATGTTTGCTTCACACAGATGACCTTCATGAGAAGTGTTTTTCCCAAGAACTTGCATAAATAAGAAGAGAAGTACAGATGGGTTACAATAGCAGCTGCGTTATCAGCGATACAAGAAGTTGCGGAAAATTAAATACCAACGAAGAATGGAGAAAGAAAAGAAAGTACTAAGAGTTAGTTCATAACGAAGAATAAAATATCAGAAGTCCAGCAAACCAATCTATGATGAGGAGGCATATCCAGTTCTTATCAAAGAATTTACTCCAACAAAATAAGGAAATATAGAGACGCAACATCAGTTCGTGGGTCTAAACAAAGAATAAACAAAAACAATGGGATTCGCTAGAAGTTGAGAAACATTAGTTGGAGGTTCAGAAGTTATTTTTAACCAGTTGGATCCTGCGTGATCTTCTGACATCAAAGCCTAATCTTCCTGCGTGATATCACACAAAGAAATAATCATTAGTCTCTGTGAATAAATGCCATTCCAGCATCATTAACGTCACTTGATACACATGAGGAAGAGAACAAATCTAAATAGCACAAAAATCCAGCTGCATTTACGATATTTAAAACACCATGTCGATATTCCCAGCGAATCAAAGGAAAATATGGTTGTGTTTCTGCATAGAGTTTACTAGATGCACATAGCAGATACCAAAGAAGCTGTGTATGTGAATAATGAAGTCATTTCAGTATGCACCTGAGATGATGGAGATAGAGACCATTTAGCTTCACTTGCAATAGAAGAAGATGCACAGTGACTTGAATTAATACTGTATAGATGACACGGAGAAAATGTAGGATCATGGATAGGTCACGAAAATTATCATATTGAAAAGGAAGCACAGAAGACCAACAAAGACGTACAGGTAAAGAAGTTAGCATGGAAGAAAGCCTTATACATGCGGAAGAATGGAGAGAAAGAGTCATGTAGGGAAGATAAAATGCACAGAAGAGCTAACAAAGAACCATACAGCAGTTCAGTTTGAATAGTGAAGAAGGGTTTTGCGAAGAAATGACTACTACATTTCGCAGAGTTTGCGAAGTAGGTTTCTGCGAAGAGATGTTACATCATGCATCAGTCAAGTTAGATACATTCGTCGCAGCTAAAAGCAATTCAATGGCCGCAGGTTTGAGTACAATTCATTAAGAGAAAGATTGCCAAGAAAAATTACTATGGGCATGAATGAAACTTATCTAGTTTTACGTGAATTAAACCTAGTTCTGCATGAAAAGAATGAAGACAAAAATTCAGGATTAAATGGAAGGCGCGGTCTCATTTTCTCATAAAACAGCAGCTAGCAAAATTGGATATCGCAGAATGAATATTCTGCGAATAGACGCAGCTTAAGTGAATATTTCGCAAACGTAAGTTGGTACAGATGGATAAAGAAGCAGCATACAATAGATCGCACATTATAAACCAGCGTGCAATGAGATATGAGCAACAGTCAAGCCCAACTATTTCAAGCTATTATTTTAACTAGCGTACAGATGGTTCAAATTTACCGAAGCTATGTCACGCAGACAACTGAGTAGCGAGCAAATGAAGTCAAATTTTTGCAAAGATACATTTATTTCACATAAGAGAATTCACCAAAAATGATTAGAGGCAGAAATTTGGTATTTCATTTCTTCACAAGATCTTTGGTTAATTCGCAAGAAGAAAATGGGAGATTACTTCCCAGGTATATTTCACAAGAAATGGTTTGGTGTAACATTATTCCAGAGGCAGATCAAGAGCTAATTTCACAGGACTTCATTTCTCATTCCTTCTCAATTTCAAGCAACTCAAATACTTCGCAAGAGACAACAGCAAGCCGAAAAAGATAAGTACCATTTCCTTGAATATTTTATTTACAAAAGATAAAAGATTTTTTATTTTACTTACCTAAAGCGATATACTCGCAAGATTTCTAAAATTTCTAAGATTTCAGAACATTTCAAAGATTTTTTAAGATTGGAAAACAGCGACACAATCGCAAGATTCAAAAAAGAATTCATCGCAAAAATTTAAAGATCTCAAATTTTTTCAAAGATTTCAAAGTTACAAAAAAACAAAGAAGATTAAATGTATATATTTCTATAGAACATTTTTTGATTTAAAGACGCGATATAATCGCAAGGTTTCAAAGAAGATTTCTATGATTTCAAAATATTTTGCAGAGAATTTACTTCAAAAATGATATTATGAGAATCAAAGAAGAAATGACAGAAATGAAAGAAAGAATGAATGAAGAAATATGAAAGTATCGCAAAAGACGCGAATAAAATTTCGCAAGAGAGAAATGCAAATGCATAAGACGGGCGCAAATCGCCTAAAAACATATAAGAACATGACGAACTTTTATGGCGTACACCTTAGTTCGCGGATTCTATTCTGTAAGAGGCAATGTCCTTAAAGTGCGTCATAAGGGGGGTATCTCTTTAATTTCAATTATCATAAGAACGGGACGAACTTTTATGGCGTACACCTTAGTTCGCGGATTCTATTCCGTAAGAGGCAATGTCCTTAAAGTGCGTCATAAGGGGGGTATCTCTTTGCATGGCTATGGGAAAGGCTATACCACTGCTGGAACCTAGTCATGGAGATTTGGGATTATAGAAAATCCATCCGAGAGAGATAACTTGGATTCCCAATTATATAAGGTTATACCCTGGTTGGGCGCCCAAGAGTTTCTCCTAAGGAATGCAACGTATGATCAAGGCGCCGAGGTACACGGTTGAGCTGTGGGTGCCCGGGATGGATGAACCTACCCTGGCCATCCATGGAAAGTCTTGGCTTACGATGTGTTCGGCCCGAAGAAAACCCCACTTTGGGTGCAGTCTTGTAACTATAAGCCATATAAGGCATAAAGGACAAGGCTGCGAAAACAACTGGTTGTTGCGTAACCGGATGAGAAAGTGCTAGTCTTGTATGGCCGATGTATAATCCTTGAAGGGGCAACCGGGGGGAGAGATAAGGGCGATACCCTCCATTAGGGAGCTGTGTATAAAAAAAGACGACAATGTCATGGGACTTTATATTCGCAGGAATATTTAGGCCCGTCATATTGTCGCATGACAGAGACAGCAATGTCATGGGACTTTATATTCGCAAGAATATTTAGGCCCGTCATATTGCCGCATAACAGGACGAAAAGCCTAAAACTAAATGATAAGATGAGATCAATGGGTTTTTGCGATAAGAGAAAAATATGAGATAAGTGAAATCAATGATAAGAGGATGTAAATCGCAAAGACGTCCTGCGATTTCATCGCAAAGACGGCAATGTCATAAGTCTTAAAAAGCAAAGAAAGATTAATCTCACAAAATGGCTTAGACTTATCATATTGTCGCAGAAATCAAAATAAATGATAAGACAAGATCAATGGATTATTACATGTAAAAGTAAGAATGTCCTGCGATCTTGTCGCATAAAAGTGGCATAATAAGACCTTTAACTAGGAAGGCAAAATAAGACCACAAGAGAGGTTATACCTACAAGCGTATAACAGATTGCTAACGATTTTATATTAGTCTTATTTCATTTATCATATTGCAGATCAATAACAAGAGGCAAGTATGGGAATGAATAGAATGGAAATTACTATTCATAATTCGCAGTACTATTCATAGCACTATTTGCGACACTATTCGCAGGACTATTCATAATTCTCAACACTATTCGCAGTACTATTTGAGCACTATTCATATTTCGCAGAAATGTTCAGGAATTCACAGAAATATTTGGAAATTGGCAGGATTATTCATAATCACGCAGACTAATTCATAAACTCGAAGATATATCCAGAATTTCGCAGGAATTGTGATAATTTTGCAGAATGTGATTATTTTCTTAAAGTGATTATCACTTGAGGCAGAGGCAAGATAAGAACAAAGAAGCAATTTAATCATTCAACATTTTCTCAAGGATTCTCCTTCATATATAAAGAACAGAGGCAGTTAGGGATTACCAAGAAAATATTTTATGTTCTTTATCCTTTCGGCAAGAATCATTTCCAAAATGGGCAAGAATTCTCACCAAAAATGAAGAAATAATTTCGCATGAATAAAGGCAATATTTTTCGTTCAAGAGAGGATACTTATTATATTTCAAGAATTGAGTACTTCTTATACTTCTTTAAGGATACTTCGCATACTTCATTCTTCATACTTTGTGTACTTCAAAAGATGATACTTCTAATTATTTCTCAAAGCTTCAGAACTTCGCAAAAGAATAGAGGCAAGTATATACTTTTTGGGTTTGATATTCTTTCGCTCGTTCCTTCATCAACAAAGATCGGAGACTACTACAACAACGAATTTTTTCTTAAAGATTTCTTTTTAAGCAATATTCAAGAAAAAAGAGGCAAAATGTAGGAGCAGAATCTCGCAACAACAACGCTCTTGCAAGGAATTATGCCACACATGGAAAGTGTCGCAGATTGATTACCAAAACGACGCAATAAAGGACGGAAGACAAAATATGAAGAAAGACGTGAAGATTTTATAGAGAAAGCTCGCAAGAAATATAGCAAGAGAAATCCTGCGAGATATTATAGAAACCTGCGGGAAATGACAATGATGTTGCTGCAATATTACCGCAGAACTGGGATCCGAAATTAGGGGAAATGTGAGATGTCTATGAGCTGTCATCCACTATATAACTGCCTATATAAAGAAGAGTGCAGGAGAGAGAAGAGGGGGGAGATAATTTTGAGAGGAGAGAGAAAGTTATTTGGCAGAGAGGATTTTTAGAGAGAGAAAATATAATTTCTTTATCATCTTCTTCCCTAAAACTAGATCTAGAATTCTTCCAAGAACTCCATTAATGGAGATTGTAAATGTAAATTAATGTAGTTACAAATTATTATAGTGAAGATCCGTGGATGTAGATCACATTGATCGAACCACGTAAAAATCTTGGTGTTTATTTATAAATTTAGTACTTTTATCACCATTTTTATATTTAGATCTAGGAAATGTTATCAAGATTTGATAAGGGGTGTGTTGTAGGATTTCCTGCAACTACAATAACAATTGTTTTACTTAACTGGAAGCAATTGAAATAACATAGACATTAAAGCACCGTAATTGCACCAAAATTTTGTAAGCCTAAACGATTGATATCACACAACAAAGCAAGATAACAATAGTTTTACTTAACCGGAACCAATTGAATCACACATACATTCCACACATTCATAATGGAATAAACACATCAATTGTACCGACAATTTATTTTAAGCAAAAGCAATAAATATATCAAATAAAAACAGGCTTTTATTAAACCTGAAAACAATTAACTAACAAGATTGTTTCCTCAATTTCGCATCCAACTTCTCCAATATGATCGCATCTTCTTCTTCTAGGGAGAATTGATACCGAAATACCATTATGTTGTCATCCTTAAGCAAAAACAAAAGAATAACAACAACCAACCTTTACCAGAGAAAGGTTGAAAATCGGTTTTAACAATTGCAATCAAAAGTTGAAAACCGTCGAAACACATATGCTTTTATGCTAAACCAAAATCGATTCAACATATTTTGACTTTTTCACATATTGTTTCTATAGGAACCCCTCATGATCCTTTGATAAACCCTACCAACATGGGCTAGAACTTAATCCTGCTAAATCAAAAAGTCACCCAAACCATAAGGGTTCACAACATATTATGAGATCGAGTATCAAGGTAATAAAACCGAAATCAAACATCCCATAAATATCCATAGCAAATAAAGCATTCAAGCACAGGCTATGTAAATCAAAAACTATCACAAGAAAAATTATAAATCAAATAACTTTATTCATAATGGACACTTAAGCAAAAATTAAAATAAATCAACAACTAATGTCTACTCTTATTCTTCGAAGAAAATAAAAAATCAAACTTCATTTGTTTTCCCATTGAGAGATTTTTGACGTTTTTGTTCAATTTTTGATTCAATATTCCAGAACTCGGATTCAATGCTTAGAATTCCTTTATGAGTTTCTGGATTCTTTCTGGCAGCAAATGCCATCTTTTTTTGAAAACAGTTAAGTTGTTTACCAATCTTTTCAAGATGAAAACCGAGAGAATTCATGAAAAACTTAGATGGAATTATTTCAAACACATCCTTAGAGGCTTGTCCTCCTATCATTTGGCTCGTAATCTTATCAGTTACGGTACTAATGCTTTTCATGTCAGTAAATTTATCTTCCCAAGTATTTTCACAAATTCTGGTGATTATACACAGAAACCCAAGATGCCTCTTGATTCCAGAATAAAATCTGATATCTTTATCATTTGACTGACAATTATCCCACAAAGATCTATCTGGGAATCTTCTTTTAACAAGAAATAGACAAGTTCAGCAAATGTCTTGTCCCAAACCGACTTATCTCTTGTACTTGCAAATATAGTTGCTAGTGCAAGTTTACCAAAAACCCTCAGATGAAAGGGTATATCCTTTGTTGGTAATCTATCATTTTCCCAATGTAGGATCAGAATATCGCTATAACAATACTCTTGCGAAATTTATAAACGATATTTCTGCGAGCTCTTCAACAACACACTGAAAGCGTCGCAGAATAACTTAAAGAATGACGTAACGGATGACGGTAGCGGAAACACGGGAAGAACATGACGATGCTGCGAAGATTGGAGTATCTACGAAAGAAGACATTACAATTACTGCGAGCATATCGTGAGTCAGATCAGAAGTTAAAGGATAACTTAGCTGTCATCCACTATGTAATTTCCTATATAAAGAGTTGAACAAGTGTAAGGAAGGAGAGATCAATTTTGAGAGTGTTGAGAAAGTTTTGAGGAGAGAGAAAGTTTAAGAGAGCGATTGTATTCTTGATTTCTTCCATTTCTTGTAATATTTCTGAGAATTAATCAATAAAAGTGTTCTTCTTAATCTTCAAATATGTGTTGATTCTTATGAATTCTTGTGAGGGGTGTAGTGTAGGATTTCCTGCAACTACATAATGGCGCTAGAAATAGGGATTGAAAGTTGAAAATTGTAGCAAAAGCAAGATTAAAGATCAGTATTCAAGTTAAGTAGAGGATCGGTCAAGTCAGTGAAATAATTTAAGGAAAAATGATTAAAGCCAAGAAGAATTATAGTAAGTTGGAGTGAAATACGATAACAAAAATGATGATCAACCAATTCCATGAAGATATTAAAGGAAGGATTCATAAACAAGATTTTGAAGGAAAGAAAATTATGACAGTGGAGAAGGTATCGTCTCTGAAGGATTGGGAAAAACAGAAAATCACGTTCACAGCAGAAGAAATACCAAGAGAAAATTTGGATCATACATCTCCTTTGGTAATCACGGTATCCATTATACGAATGAACAAGGAAAAATCAACAAGATCTGCGGAAGAATGGGATGTGAATATAACTTTGGTGGATACAGGAAGTTCTGTAGATATAATATTTTATCATGCATTTAAGAAAATGGGATACAAAGATGAAGAGATGTCTTTTCCAGCATATCATATTCATGGCTTTGGAAAATCTACAACAAAACTTAAAGGCGAAATAGTGGTACGAATTCCGCTAGGAGAGATTGAAACACAAGTAACTTTATGTGTGGTAGATATGGAGTCACCATTTAACATGCTATTGGGGCGACCATGGATACATGCAATCAAGGCTGTAGCATCAACATTACATCCATGCATCAAATTTTCTATGCCCAGTGGAGTTGGAGAAATTAGAGGAGATACTGATCATGCGATACTGTGTTATCAAATCGAAGTAAGGAATTACGAAGGGCGTGCAAAGCTGCGAAAATCTCGCAGAAAAATGGCAAGAGAAACAAAGAAAGAAGAAGAATTTAAAATTTACATGATAAGAGAAAAAGAAGGAAAAGGAATACCCAGCGAAATTTCGCAAGAAGGAGATAAACCTGCGAAAGTTATGAAAATATCAACACCAATGGGAGAACCTGAGGCCAGTTACATCGCAGCAGAACCAATAAAGGATGTAAATATTGGAATTAAAGAAGAACCTAAGATGCTGAAAATTGGAATGAAGATGGATGCAGATGACAAAGAGCGAACCATAAACCTCTTGCGAGAATATAAAGACATATTCACATGGAGTATGGATGAGATGCCTGGAATAGACCCGTCAGTTGCATGTCATAAGTTAGAAATTAACAAGGATGTAAGACCATTTAAACAAAGGATAAGAAAAATCGCAACAACATACCATTCCCAAATAGAAGAAGAATTACAGAAAATGCTTGATGCAGGAATTATAAGGCAGGCAAAATACCCGGAATGGATTGCAAATATGGTGGTGGTTCAAAAGAAAAATAAAGGGATAAGAATTTGCATAGACTTTACTGACTTAAACAAAGATTGTCCTAAAGATAGTTTTCCATTACCAGATATTCCTCAAATGGTCGAACCAGCAGCGGGAAATGATAGAATATCTTCATTAGATGGGTATAAAGGGTATAATCAGATTCCTCTCTTTGAAGAAGATCAGGAGCACACCGTGTTCTTTGCTCCAAGAGGGTTCTATTGCTATACAAAGATGACCTTCGGTTTGCGAAATGCTGGTGCAACATATCAAAGAATGGTAGAGAAAGTGTTTGCGAAGTGGATCCATAAAACATTAGAGGTATATGTAGATAACATGTTAATCAAGAGTAAATAAGCTAAAAACCATGTGCAGGACTTGAAGGAGATTTTCGATCAAATGCAACATTTTAACATCAAGGTGAATCCCGAAAAGTGTACTTTTGGAGTAGCTTCAGGAAGAATTTTGGGGTATATTGTGTCAAAAGAAGGAATACAAGTTGATCCAGATAAAGTACAAGCAATTCGCGACATGCCAGCACCAGCTATAGTAAAAGATGTGCAGAAGTTGAATGGGCTTTTGGCTTCGCTAGGAAGATTCATCTCGCAATCATCAGACAAATGCAAGAATTTATTCAATATACTCATGAAGGGAACAAAGTTCAGGTGGAAAGATGAATGTGAAAAGGCTTTTCAAGGAATTAAAGAACATTTAATTAACATATCTATCTCACAGAAACCGGAGCCAGGAGAAGAATTATTGATCTACCTTGTGACAACTTCGCACAAATTAAGTTTAGTGTTACTGCAAGTGGATGAAGGATTAGAAAAACCAATTTATTACATTAGCAAAACATTTAATACCGTAGACAAAAATTACTCAAAGATTGAGAAGCTAATTCTGGCATTGGTTTATGCAACTTTTAAACTTCGCATCTATTTTCAAGCACATAAAGTAAAAGTATTAACAAAGGTGCCAATTGAGTCAGTAATGAAGAATTCAAAAAGATCAGGCAGAGTTGGGAGATGGAATTCACAAGTAGGGCACTTTGAAATCAAATATGAAATTTTATCTTCGTCAAAATAACAAGTTGTAGCAGATTTCTTAGCAGAGTTTCCTCTAGAAGATGATGAAGCTATAGAAGAGATGATGAATGTAGAAAAGGAACATGGATACCTAAGAGATCTGTTAACAGAACCCAACAGGTGGGAAATATTGGTGGATGGGTCATCAAATAGTGAAGGTAATGGAGTTGGAGTTGTCTTTATCTCTCCAGAAGGAGAAAAAATAGCTTTTTCATTTAGATTGGAATTTGCATCCACTAATAATGAGACGGAATATGAAGCTGTAATACATGCTCTAAAATTCACAATAGAAATGAAGTTGGAGAATGCTAGAATTACCAGTGATTTGCAATTGGTTATTCGCTAAATCAAAGGAGAATACACAACAAATGAACCATCTTTGAAGAAATACAAGAAACTTGTTGAAGAGATGTCAACGAAAATTCCAAAAATAAAATGGAGACATATATCAAGAAAAGATAACATACTCGCCGATGCTTTTGCTTTCATATCCAGCATGATGATAAATCCATCTGCGAGATGTATAAAAATTCAGACACTTGTATCACCCTCAATCAATAAGGAAGAAGAAGAAGAAGCAGATGTAATGATAATAGAAAGTGGCGAAGAAGAAGCAAGGGGAAATATTGCAGATTGGCGAGCAGAACTTCATGCATATTTTGCAAGAGGAGAAATACCAAGAAATAGATTAGAAGCACCCAAGTTAAAAAGTCGTGCAACAAATTATGAATTAAGAGATGGAGTATTATATCGCATATCTTTTAATGGGCCATCACTTAGATGATTGATACGGGAAGAAGGAGAAAAGGGGTTAAAAATGTTGCATAGTGGAGACGCTGGTAATCATAGCGGGGGAAGATCTTTGGCATACAGAACAAAAATGCAAGGCTATTACTGGCCATATATGCATGAGGATGCGAAGAAATTATCAAGACGTTGCGAAGATTGTCAGCGATATGGAAAGAAGATACATGCACCATTGTCATCTTCAAAAACTGTGTGGCCTTTTGGAAAATGGGGGTTGGATATTGTAGGATTATTTGTACCCGGTTCTGGACAAAGAAGATATTTGATTGTCGCTACAGATTATTTCACAAAGTGAGGAGAAGTAAAGGCTGTACCGCACATTCGCGATAAAGATATTTTTACATTCATATTTGAAAATATAATTTGCATATTTGGAATTCCTGCACAGTTGGTATCTGATAATGGATAGCAATTTGAAGGACAAAACATAGAAATGCTACTTAATGCGTTTAAGATTAAATGTAGAAAATTAACACCTCTTTATCCACAAGCAAATGGGCAGGCATAGGCAACCAATAAAACAATCACAGATATACTGAAGAAAAAATTAGAGGGACATCACATGGCATGGTGTGAACAAGTGCATAATGCAATATGGGCCTACAATATAACTAGGAGAGAAGCCACTGGAATGTCACCTTTTTGTCTAACATATGGTGTCGAAGAAGTACTACCAACATAAGTTACTATCCCTACAACAAAAAGAGAGTCTTAGGAAAATTATCAGCGTAGATTGGCTCGCGAGTATAACAAACGTGTCAAAGAACGTGAATTCCAACCAGGTGATTTAGTGCTGCGAGAAACACCAGGTTACCAGCGAGAAAATGGTAAAAAGTTGGCGAGAAAATGGGATGGACCATATATTATTAAAGAGATAGTTGGAAAAGGGGCATATAAATTGATGGATCCGGAGGGTAGAGACGTTGGTCAAAGACTTGATAGACCATGGAACAGACTATATCTAAAAAGATATAACCAGTAACAAATTCTGAGAAAGGTTAGATGATGATATCATATATGATGAAGAAAAGAAGAAATGAATAAAAGAAAATTTTATCACAGCTGCGAGATTATTCAAGATTACAGAAAACTAAAAACAAAAAATAGCGATATTCGCAAGAGAAATATTAGAATGGGATGAACCTTTATGGCGTACACCCTAGTTCGCGGAGAAACATCCGCAAGAGGCAAATGTAAGACCTAACGTACGTCATAAAAGGGGGTATCTATTTGCATGGCTCAGGGATAAGGTTATACCATTGTTGGAACCTGAGTCATGGAGATTTGGGGTCAATGAAGCCCATCCGGGGGAGGTACCTTGGATTTCCAATCTGAACTTTTGATTTAGGTTAGACGACTGAGGACCTCTTCCAAGGAGTGCAGAGTATGATCAAGATGCCGAGGTACACGGTTAAGCCAACAGTTCCTGGGGCATTTGAAGTGTCTCGGTCATTCTTGGAAATTTTTGGCTATAATGCACTCGGCCCGAAGAAAACCCCACTTAGGGTGCAGTCTCGTAACCATGAGCTACATAGGAAAAATGGATCAGAGGCTGCGAAAACAACTGGTTGTTTCTAAGACCGGATGGGAGGATATAGTCTTGTATGGACGATTTACGTCTCATTAAAGGGGCAACTAGGGGGAAGATAAGGGCGGCAACCTCGATTAGGGAGATGATCAGTGTCTTAATACGCAAATGTCATGAGGCTTTTTACTCACGGGAGTATCAAGACTTATCATATTTGTGCAATAAATATACAAAGGCAACAAGCCATGATAAAAAGATAAGATGAGATTAATGGGTTTTTACATGAAAGTGTAAAGACGTCATGCGATTTCATCGCAAGACGGCAATGTCATGGGGCTTTGTTTTCGCAAGAAAACTTAGACCTGTCATATTGTCGCAGAGAAATTGACAAAGCAATGATAAGGCAAGATCAATGGGTTTTTACATGCAAGTGTAAGAACGTCCTGCGATTTTATTGCAAAAATAAAAATTGGCAAAATAAGACCTTCAACTAGGAAGGCAAAACAAGACCAACAGAAAAATCATAAACATTAACTATTTTGTTTAAGTGCAGTTAAACTTTGTTCATCGCAAGAAAGATTTTGATAGGCAAGTATGGGAATTGATAAACAGAACATCATTATCTTTCTCGGAAGAACATTATTATTTATCTCGCAAGCACAACTGAATTCAAGAAATAGTGTAAAGTACATCATTCACAAGAAAAGAGAAGAGATAACTTAAGAAAATAAAGATAAAATTCATCATTCAGTGTTAACTTAACCAGCTCCATTGTCTTTACCATAGTTATCATCTTTTCCAGCTACATTATTGTTGATGGTGGATTTCTATTTAAAGGCTAAAATTGTAAAAAGCCAATTTTTGTAAGCTGACGTCCTGCAAAGGATAAAGCCTTTAGGCGATGAATACTTCTCGCCATATTAATTCATTGGAGCATGTGCAACCATCCCTGAGAATTAAATATACCTACCCAGAATGGAGCATGTGGCAACCATCCCGACGGAGCATGTGGCAACCATCCCGGTTTTCTGTAGGTATACAACATTACTATTAATGCTTTAATTAAAGCCTTGTGTTCGAAGTGCAAACACCCGTAGGCTACCTGATGGTAGGTTATACTAGCCCCGTTGAACGCATGCAAGACTACCCATGTTAGTCTCACTTGCTGAAAACAAACCCAAAAATATATCTCACCCGTCCAACTTCGCAAGCATAGATGGAGGGTGTAGATATAGATTCAGGGGGTCCTGAGCATGCTACCATGATCACCTCAGACCCACCTTCACACATGACCGAACGGTCAAGACCAACCACGGTTGGTCCTTCCAAAACGTGCGCTCAAAGTGAGCATGACGCACGGCTAGGGTTTCTTTTAATCGTGAGCGTCCAACTTCGCCGGCATAGTTGGACGGCTTAGATTATACCATAAAACAAGTAGTGAAGTGATGGTACACCATTGGCGGGCCTACTTTCTACATACATGACCGACTCCCTCATAGGCAAGCTGTGGTGCAAGAAATGATTGCCCAAACAAGGCTAGTTTAACGCCTTATGCAGGTTGAGAAGATCCAAAATTATCACGACCATCCGACTTCGCCGACATATTTGGATGGCTTAGATTGCGCCTAGGGTAATAGAGCAAGCATGTACATTCCCACCGTCGACCCAAGATGCTACATACATGGTCGGTCTCCCCAAAAGAGGTGCGCGCAACCAAAAACCGATCGCTCAAAGTGGCCGGTCTAAAGCCCTAATTAGGGTTTGCGGCGCAGAAACATCTCGAGCGTCCATCTTCGCAGGCTTGGACGGAAGGCCAATATGGAGACTTAGAAGGAACCGAGCATGATAGCATGACCAACGTGGGCCCGGATTCACGTTTAGCTGATCGTCCAAGACCGGAGGTGATCAAGCTCCTCGGTACGCGCGCCCAAAGGTGATATGTCACGGCCCCTCCATAAATTCTAATCTCGACCACTCGTCTTTGCCGCCTGAGTCGAGTGGCTTAGTTTAAATCTTTGTGAGTCAAGTAGGCATGGGCGTGAACACCATTGTACTACCTCCATGCAGGGATGATCGGTTCCTCCATTGGAACTCTCTAAGAATGCAAACGATTGGACCGAAATAGGCAGCATGCGCGCCTCCCATCCAACGGTCGCAAGCAAGGCTACGAGTCATCTCGTCCGTCCAGATTTTCAAGCTTGGACGAATGGCTTAGGGTGCGAATCAACCAGGAAACAAGGTATCACTATGACCACCATCCGTCACTCTTCTTCACAAGGTAACCGACCAAGGCATGGCCTGTCTATACAGCCTCCAAACGGTTACCTGAAGATGGCTGCATGCGATGTTATACCAAGTTCATGGTTCACCCTGCACTATTTTATGTGGGTCCCATGATCCACACACTCGAGACATTAATCATGTCACAACTGGGGGATACAAACTAGGGTATTGGTCTGGAGGTTTACAGCGTGCAGCGTGCAACGCGCCATTACAAGAACGTGTTAGGAAGACATGGGCGGTTAAGTCAAGATGGGAGAAGTGGGCAGTTCTGATCGTGTGACACTCACACACAACTCCACTCTTCCCACACTCGACTTCCTCCACTTCCCATGAGAGACGTGAAGAAGGATTAATGACTTGTATAAATAGGTTCTCCTCCCTATTTCCAAGAACAGAAGTTCGAACAACACAGAAAACCAAGTGTTAATCGTATTCAACACCCAGAGCCTGCCTGCAACATTTGCTAGCCTACTCAACCTTCTGTTAAAAAGTCATCAAATAGCCTTCACCTTCATACTCTCAACACCTTCTTCACTTCCCTCCCTAAGATCAACCTCACATCCTTCACATGTGACCGAAACAAATCTGGAACGGCCGTGTCTTCGGTTTAGGCCAGAATTGTATAGATTACCTCTCAAATCAAAGTGCTCATCGTGCAACACATTTGTTGAAGGTTTAAACTCACTTATCATCCACACACACACCCAAAATTACCTAAACCGTCAGAAGTAGTTTTCTCCCACAAAAAATTGGCGACCACAGTGGGAGGTTAATCTCTCGATTGCAAAACTTAAATCTTTAAAGTCTACCAGCTTTTATTTGACTTTGGAGAGGTAGATCTTAGATTTCATTTGATCATCAATTCACTCTTCACCAAATCCCAGAAGTTTATCCCGAGATGTACTCCCGTTCGTTGAATCCTTCAGAAGCCATGGATAATTCAAGTGTCATCGAAAATGTGACCAGGATGCTGGAAGACGTCCTGGAGAATCAAGCAGGAATTTCCAGAAGGCAGAGTGAAACCTTGCGTCTCTTGAACGACATATCAGCTCAATTACATGAGGGCTCTGCAAGCAGCTACCCGGGAAGTATCACTAATAACGCAAGAAGTTCTGGAGGTCAGATTTTCAGAAGAACTGGCGGAACACATGTCCCCAGAGAACCCGGAGACGAACAAAACCTTTCACCTAGCAACGGGAGCTTGAGACGGATCAACCAGCATGAAGAATTATGACGCTTGCCGGATAAAAACATAGACCCAACTGCATACGAAGCCTTGTTAGAAGATTTATACCTCAATACTCTTGCCAGAACTCAGAATAATGCCCAACCCGTGCTGACTCTTCATCCAGGGGAAGAAACGCTGGAGGAAGGCGAAATCAATCAGAGAGCATATGAACGTAGGATCTTGCAGCCTTAAAATCACCAGCTCAACGACAATGCCATCGCCAGCGCAACATCCCCCATGTTTCAGCAGAATCTCCCAACCAAGAGGGCCGTGGATGCAGTGACACGAGACAACGCCTCAATTCCGTCTCCAAAGCGTGCTTCACACCGAAACCTAAGGGAAGATCCATGACACACACCGACGCAGGAAAGTTTAGACTCAAAAGATCCACGATTCCCATTTCCCGTAAATAAGATTGTGGAGTTGTTGGAGATATGGGTACGTGATGGAGAGGTACAACTGCCGCCGGCGCGACGTCCACCCACCGATCAAGAGACAGCCAACCCGAGGTATTGTCATTACCATCGATTTCTCCATCACCCCACCAGCGAGTGCCACGCATTGAAACGCATTGTCCACGATAAGATAAATTCAGAGAAGAAATATTTCCCCTCAAAAAATTAGCACGCGCTGGGGAGAGGGTATTCGGGAATGCTCATTCTCATACACGGATTTCGAAAGACAAGTAAGTCACAGCAAACGTTACTGTAAGATAATTATATATCCTCCTGGGGACTTGGCGTCCTACATATATGAATAGGATACTCAATGAGCAAGCGCCATACATGCTCACCACCCCTCACCTTTCCCTTTCACACTACATTTTCAATTTCACGTGACATGTATGATCACTCATAATATAAGATTCAGATCCTATTTTAGAATAATCTTTTCCGAAAGTCAAACATTCATAAAAGCATGTCGTAAATAAACTAGTCCAAGATTCAATCACCTATCAATTGAAAACCTAAAACCAAACTGTGTGAAAGGAAATCCTCACAATCACTCGAGAAGCATCTAAGGAGAAAACACAAGTAGACGACATGAATACTTCAGGGAAAATCTTTCAACAACACCTCATCCTTATGAGCAAGAGCGGCTTCCATCTTCCGGAGAACGGCTTGCTGAGATTTCAACTCCTCGGCAAACCTACCAACCTTTTGTTTCTGACGGACGACGCATTCAGTGGAGAGCACCGTACCTTGCTTCTTCTGTATCTCATGAAACCCTTTGAAGAACCAAGGAGCATTGAAGTCATACTGCGCAAACACATACAAGTGTCACTTCTAGTCTTCCATCACGTCTTCAGAAACATCATGACCGATTGCGACACTCATCTCCCGAATAGAGGGTAAGGCCTCCTGAACGCGATTTACCAAAGCAAGACGACTCTTCAGCTTCTTGGTGGTAGCAATGTGGCCATATATCTTCCATATTGTGGTGTACAACTCCTCAAACTGGGCCGGCATGCTGAACCCTCCAACCAACACATGATCAGGACGTGGATTATCAAAGGGAAGGTCGAACATACCACCAGGAACGACTGCTGGCGACAATATATCTTTAGAAGGAACCATCGCAGAAGATATCCCTTCCAAACTCCTTGAAGTGCTGGTCTGGATTGCTAACATGGCCTCATCTACAATCTCATTAAAATTACCGTTCTAAAAGGCATTCTCTTCAATCGAGCTTGCACCATCTTCATCGTTGTATATGATAGGATCAGTGTTACCAGAATCGTCTACATGAAGATCGATGTTTCCAGACTTCTCCGCATGAGGATCAGTGTTCCCAGACTGTTTTACATGAAGGTCATTATTTCCAGGCTTCTCAGCATGAAGATTTCCAGACTTCCCGTTACCTCCACGCTCCTCATCGTAAACTCGGTCCAGTGCGGCAAATGCATTTTCTTCAGGAATCCCCTGATCACCAACAAGGATTAGTAAAAGCTGCTCATGGAAGTTGGAACTGAAAATTAAGCGTAAGGAATTCATAGTACCTGCATATTGGAAGAGTTGAGAATTACTGGACTGCATGCTTGCTTCTTTTTATTGGACTTAAGATCGCAGTCGATGGCGTTAACCCTGCCTCGCTTCCCTGGAAGGGGTTTCAATCGCCTATGACCAGCCAAGACGTCATCAAGAGGTTTACCACGAAGGTCAGCTATCGCTTCGCTAGCAAATGATTTAAAGAGCAGTAATTTCCCCCTCCAAAAATCTTTGTAACCAGAAGTAGCTACCGGCTTTCTCCCCGGGGAAGGAAAAGGAAGTTTTAGCTCCGGCGAGAAAACATCAACATCGAGGCATGATGACTTAAGTTCTTCTGAAGGCGTTGCGGGACGATAAAATGGGACACCTTGATCAAAACCCATTCGGCGAGCGTCTCTATCAATATTATATGGAATAATGCTTATCCTGTCATCACAAAAAGAAGGAACATACCCTGGTATACAGCTCCGCAGGAAAATGACTTCTTCAGGGCTCATATCTCTCCCCTCAGGCGGTAGCTCAATGACAGGGACGAGAGCAGAAGGATGAACCGGCCCCCAAGGGCGAAAGTCTATGGCGCTCACACTATCGAGCAAATCTACAAGCCTCACCCCAGCTTTTGGACGTCTATTCTGCCAACGGAGTATTCTTGAATCACCATACAAGCTGGGGACTGAGGTTGTAGGAGTGGGGGCGTAATCCTTAAAGTGTTCCCACAAAAATGCCTGAAGAAAGGTAACGTGCACATGTTTCCACCTTCATGTACCCGTTGGAAATATACATCTCCTTCACTAAAGAATTCAGGTGACCATACAGTGAGCCTAGGAATAACGAAGCCAAAGGGAGAGATATACCTTTGCTCAGCTTAATGGCAAATACGATGATTTTCTTTCTAATAGTTTTCGTGCCGGAGCCGTCATCAAGGATATCTCTGGACAACCACAAGGACAAGAATGCAGCTGTGCTAAGATCATCATTACCTTTCATGGAAGACCATTCACCTACCCACCAAGTGTAGAAACATTTCGGCTTCTTCTCCAACTGATCGTATTCGTTCACCTTCTGAATTATAGCCTGATAGATGGTGTCTTCGCCTTCAGACATCTTGCAATTAAGACTGCCAGCAACAGGAAGGCTCATTAATGCAGACACGCTCTCAAGAGTGATAGTCATTTCACCCCACGTGCATAAAGATGTGTTCGTAGAAGGACGCCATCGAGCAGCAAAAGCGACCAAACCTTGGATATCCTTCTTGACATGAATAATTGCAGACGCCTTAACAACATCAAGAATTCGCGCCCTGGATAAGTTGCCTCTAATCTCTTCATTACCCAACATGCGCCACATCCATCCTTCGTATGATTCAAGTGGATTCTGGCAAATTCTGAAGTCAATAGGGGAAGGTGGATATTCTTTCTTCTGGATACAAAGCCTCATCACGCCTGCTAAAGATGATGGTAGACTCTCTTCACTTTTTGAACCGGTAATAAGGATTATATTATGTCTGGGTTTCCTCCTGATGATTGGAAAAGACTTGGTAAGCATTCCATCATTTATATTTGGGACATCTCTGAAAGAGTCGACACCTCCCTTCACAACATTATCCTCCGCGTTCATTATTGAGCAACTGCAATATGATTGGAAGTGTTAGCATGTTTCCAAGGAGTCGTTCAGCAATAAAAGATTCTCGTGATTCCCAACTTTGTTGTTAGTCACCTAATACGAATATTACATGGGATTGGGATGGTTCAAGCGTCTTCCAAACGAACTCGGTTGAGGGAAATTTACACTACCCTGTGTTCGACTATGATCTGGGAGCAATGGGTATGGAATATAGTGCTATGTTATGTTCCATACTCTTCATACGGAAGTTACCTACAACATATCAAAATTTCACGACAATCGGATGAAATAGCAAGAATGAGTGGCCAAAACATCAGAAGACACGCAACCTGAAAAATTCTGAAAACCTCCTGGAAGTTTACTATTTAGCGGTTTTTGTCCCCTAAACACGCTCAAAATACGAAAAGCTTCTTTACAAAAGCTTGGAAATTTTCTGGGCTTGAAGTTACGTATGCGAAACGTCGAAATCCGAGTTTGTATGAAGATTCTACAGCAATTTCAGTAAACGCACGCGCAAGAGTACCTCAAAATCACACAGGCGGGCACTAAAGTTTGCATGCGCGTCCCTAAAGCTAAGACAACATGTCAAAATATTTTTCTACAGTTGGTTATCATGTCTACAAGTTCAAGACAGCGGTTCTACCAAGCTACAACCTGGGTTTTGACATGCAAGGATAAAGGGAACAAACAACATGTTTATGATTTCTTTTACTACGCAACCCTAACAGGCGGTAAAGGAATTAATTATGGTATGTTTTTCTGCACCTACAATCCTCTCAAAACTCAAAAGAAACTCTAACTAAATAATTAGGGTTTGCAAAAAAAAAAAAAAAAATTTTTTTTGCACGTACCTGATTAATGGCGCCGGCGGCAACAAATCCAGCGGCGACTCCGGCAGCAACGGCGATGGCGGCAGCACGAGCAGAGAGCTGAACGCTCACAAAAAAAAAATCGTGAAGGGAAAACAAAAAGGGTTCTCCCTTTTATAGGCAAAATTTGAAGAATTCTAATTTGAGAAGGATTCCCTTTTGCTTCCAAAAAACCAAGAAGGGAAACCTGCCCACCAAAGGTTTCATGCCTGCAACGATGCGTTCACATGGACAATCACTAGCGGCTGCCTTCCAAGGTTAGTTACCTTTATTTCTTTTACCTATATTTGTCACCATCTCATGCCTACCCTACAATGGTGTAACCATTGCATGCTAGTCAGGGGACTTAATGTTGATGGTGGATTTCTATTTAAAGGATAAAATTGTGAAAAGCCAATTTTTGTAAGCTGACGTCCTGCAAAGGATAAAGCCTTCGGCGATGAATACTTCTCGCCATATTAATTCATTGGAGCATGTGCAACCATCCCTGAGAATTAAACATACCTACCTAGAACGGAGCATGTGGCAACCATCCCGACGGAGCATGTGGCAACCATCCCGGTTTTCTGTAGGTATACAGCATTACTATTAATTCTTTAAAGCCTTATGTTCGACGTGCAAACACCCGTAGGCTACCTGAAGGTAGGTTATACTAGCCCCGTTGAACGCATGCAAGACTACCCATGTTAGTCTCACTTGCTGAAAACAAACCCAAAAATATATCTCACCCGTCCAACTTCGCAAGCATAGATGAAGGGTGTAGATATAGATTCAGGGGGTCCTGAGCATGCTACCATGATCACCTCGGACCCACCTTCACACATGACCAAACGGTCAAGACCAACCACGGTTGGTCCTTCCAAAACGTTCGCTCAAAGTGAGCATGACGCACGGCTAGGGTTTCTTTTAATCGTGAGCGTCCAACTTCGCCGGCATAGTTGGACGTCTTAGATTATACCCTAAAACAAGTAGTGAAGTGATGGTACACCATTGGCGGGCCTACTTTCTACCTACATGACCGACTCCCTCATAGGCAAGCTGTGGTGCAAGAAAAGATTGCCCAAACAAGGCTAGTTTAACGCCTTATGCAGGTTGAGAAGATCCAAAACGATCACGACCATCCGACTTCGCCGGCATAGTTGGATGGCTTAGATTGCGCCCAGGGTCATAGAGCAAGCATGTACATGCTCACCGTCGACCCAAGATGCTACATACATGGTCGGTCTCCCCAAAAGAGGTGCGCGCAACCCAAAACCGATCGCTCAAAGTGGCCGGTCTAAATCCCTAATTAGGGTTTGCGGCGCAGAAACATCTCGAGCGTCCATCTTCGCAGGCTTGGACGGAAGGCCAAGATGGAGACTTAGAAGGAAACGAGATTGCTAGCATGACCACCGTAGGCCCGGCTTCACGTCTAGCTGATCGGCCAAGACCGGCGGTGATCAAGCTCCTTGGTACGCGTGCCCAAAGGTGATATGTGACGGTCCCTCCATAAATTCTAATCTCGACCAATCGTCTTTGCCGCCTGAGTCGAGTGGCTTAGATTAAATCTTTGTGAGTCAAGCAGGCATGGGCGTGAACACCATTGTACTACCTCCATGCAGGGATGATCGGTTCCTCCATTGGAACTCTCTAAGCATGCAAACGATTGGGCCGAAAGAGGCAGCATGCACGCCTCCCATCCAACGGTCGCAAGCAAGGCTACGAGTCATCTCGTCCATCCAGCTTTGCAAGCTTGGACGAATGGCTTAGGGTGCGAATCAACCAGCAAACAAGGTATCACTATGACCACCATCCGTCACTCTTCTTCACAAGGTAATCTACCAAGGCATGGCCTGTCTATACAGCCTCCAAACGGTTACCTGAAGATGGCTGCATGCGATGTTATACCAAGTTCATGGTTCACCCTGCACTATTTTATGTGGGTCCCTCGATCCACACACTCGAGACATTAATCACGTCACAACTGGGGGATACAAACTAGGGTATTGGTCTGGCAGTTTACAGCATGCAGCGTGCAACGCGCCATCACAAGAACGTGTTAGGAAGACATGGGAGGTTAAGTCAAGATGGGAGAAGTGGGCAGTTCTGATCGTGTGACACTCACACACAACTCCACTCTTCCCACACTCCACTTCCCACGAGAGACGTGAAGAAGGCTTAATGACTTGTATAAATAGGTTCTCCTCCCTATTTCCAAGAACATAAGTTCGAACAACACAGAAAACCAAGTGTTAATCGTATTCAACACCCAGAGCCTGCCTGCAACATTTGGTAGCATGCTCAACCTTCTGTTAACAAGTCATCAAATATCCTTCACCTTCATACTCTCAACACCTTCTTCGCTTACCTCTCTAAGATCAACCTCACATCCTTCACCTGTGACCGAAACAAATCTGGAACGGCCGTGTCTTCGGTTTAGGCCAGAATTGTATAGATTACCTCTCGAATCAAAGTACTCATCGTGCAGCACATTTGTTGAAGGTTTAAACTCACTTCTTATCCACACACACACACCCAAAATTACCTAAACCGGCAGAAGTAATTTTCTCCCATAAACAATTATCTTCGCCAACATTCCTCTCATTCTGATTAATTCTAGCTTCTTCTTCACCAGACTTATCACCAGCAATTGTTCTATCATCGGTAACAGCTTTTTCGGGAGGGATTTCTTCATTGTCCACCTGGTCTTCTTGAGAATGGTTTTCTTCGCCACTTTCATAATCAAAATCACTATCACCAGCACGGGGAACCTCATCATCACCTACTTCCATAAGTTTGATTGATACATGAGGAAGAGAGTTGGATGGCAAAATATCATTTACTAGAACTTGTGCAGCAAGATGAACTTGACGAAGATTAGATTTATCACGGTTTCTTATCTCTATATTTTTAAAATATTCAAGATAGTCATATTTCCTTTCTTCTAGATCGGGAGAGTAAGTAAGATGAGCAGTAAGAACTCTATTTTCTTTGCGAACCTTAGCCAGATCAGCACTCAAAGCAGAGATGGTAGAATGAAGATTTTTTCAGATGCTGCGAACAACAACAATAAAAATAAAGATTATTCTGTTAAAGATTTCGCAAGAAGGTCAGCAAAAGAAAAATTATCAAGGCAGTCAAAAATACTACCTTCTTTTTGCGAAATTAGGTTTTGAATTAGTGCCAAACAAGTATTTTCCCAATGATTCATAGCATCGTCAAATTTATCTCCAACTAAGCCTTTTAGGCGAGATTTTAAATTCTTTTCTTTGGAGAGGAGAAAATAATATCCTTCGCAAGAGCAGAATTGGACTCCTCTAATTTGGAATATTCTTCTTTGAGTTGGCTTACTTTTATACACAAAGCTCTTCTACCTTGGATAAGTGAATTTTTCTCAACGATAGATGATTCAGTTACTTCCTTAAGTTCATCTTGTAGTGAATGAAGGGATTGTTCTTGATTATCATACATGTTTTGAAGAATACTTAGCTGCTGCGAGGAAATCGCCACCTTATTCGAAAGACCCCATTTCTCTTGAGATAAAATCTTGTTTTCCTCTGATAAAGTTTTCATCGCTAAATTAGCTTTGGTTAACAAATAAGAGATGTGAGATATTTCGCTACTTAATAGATCTTGTTTCTGTGCTAATTGTGTGCTTTCTGTGGTAAGGTTCTCTATCTGATCAAGGGAATATGTGTAAAGATTATCTAGTCGGTTATATTGTTCCATCCAAGAATCTATATCAACTCGAATCTCTTCAGCAGCGGATTCAGCTTTGAATATCCCCATTAATCGATTTTGATTTAAGACTTAATGTGCGAACAAAGGATCTTAAGAAAATGGCAAAATGAAAAGAATAAAAACAATTAATGAAGGAAAATCAAAGATAGAGATAGAAAAAGTTATACCTTTTAATTCATCATTTTTCTTACGAAGATTCTCGCAGTTCAGTGAAGAATTGTTAAGTTTATGATGAAGAGTTTCACATTCTAAAATATTGTCTTGGAGAGCCCCCTTTAAAGCTTCAATATTACTTTTTAGAGATGCTTGCGAATCCATTCGGTCAGAACCAAAATATTTACTTAAAATCTCGCAGACACTATGCTTAACAGGATCAACAGAAGATTTCCTAGCATCATCTAAAATATCAGACAAAACCTTAAAAGCAACGTCTACTCCTACTGAAATTTCTTTAGAAGAAGGGAGGGATGTAGATGGAGAAAAAGTGACAACAGAAAGTTGGGAATTTGAATTATTCACAGCAAATGCATCATCTAAAGGTGAAGTGTCTGGGAAAGTAATAAATGGAATTGAAGTAGAGTTAATTACAGCAGAAGGGGAAGAAACTTCGTTCGTATTAATTTTAGGAATTTCATTTATAAAAGGATCAGTTGAGGCAGGGATATTTATGGCGATGTTCTCGTAGACAGAAATTAGAGGTTCATTTTGCGAATGTGTAGGGATAGAACTGGTAGGAATTAATTGGGGAATAGGAATAGAAAAATCAACAACTTTAGCTCGGCGAGATTTCTTGCGAGGAGTTTTAGTGTTCTCATCACCCTGCGAATAATAATATAGATAAGAAACAAAGGCAACAATATTGTTATTAAGAAAACAAATGTTTCTTACTACCTTACGATTCGCAAGTTTCCTTTTCTTTTCAGCGAACTCTTGCTGCGAATTTCCGGAAGAGTTAGGGTTTTGAACTACAAATTTGGTATTAAAAGTGATTCCGCTGAAAAGAAAACATAGTATGGTAATTTACATAAAATCAAACAAAGACAGATCAGATAATTTTTATGAACATGATTTAGATAAACAAGATTGATTTTTGATAGAAGAACATATACCTTGACGACTCCATGAAAGCAGTAGCAGAAGAATCTTTTGAAGGAAGAAAGTTGCAGATGGAAAAAAGATGAAAAGATGAAGAAGACGGAGAATCAGAAGAAAAAGATTATTTCTGTACCTGATTCTACCTTTTATAGACAAAAGGGATGGTGACTGGATAATAAAAATATAGGTAAAAAAAAGGAATATTCGACATGTGTAGGCGGTTATACTTAATTTATGGGGCTTTGTCATGAAGAAAATATGGAAACATAGGAGCCTGCGGTATTCTGAAGAGAAGGAGATTCTCATAATCTTCTCCTCTTCGCAGAGAAGACATGAGAAGAGGCAAGATGTAGGATCATAATATCACCACAACAATACTCTTGCGAAATTTATAAATGACATTTCTGCGAGCTCTTCAACAACACACTGCGAGCGTCGCAAAATAACACAAAGAATGACGTAACGGATGACGGTAGCGGAAACACAGGAAGAACATGAAGATTCTGCGAAGATTGGAGTATCTGCGAAAGAAGACATTATAATTACTGCAAGCATATCGCGAGTCAGATCCGAAATTAATGGATAACGTAGTTGTCAACCACTATGTAATTTCCTATATAAAGAGTTGAACAAGTGTAAGGAAGGAGAGATCAATTTTGAGAGTGTTGAGAAAGTTTTGAGGAGAGAGAAAGTTTAAGAGAGCGGTTGTTTTCTTGATTTCTTCCATTTCTTGTAATATTTCTGAGAATTAATCAATAAAAGTGTTGTTCTTAATCTTCAAATATGTGTTGATTCTTATGAATTCTTGTGAGGGGTGTAGTGTAGGATTTCCTGCAACTACACCCAAGTATCCTTCTTTCCAATGATGCATTCTGAAATGTTATCGTGTTCAATTTCAACTCCAGTAATCAAGTGATTACATTCCACATTGTACTTAATAGCCTTTGAAATTGTTGAACGATCAATGTGAAAATGCGGGGGTCTAACAACCTCACCCAATATTTCGATTAGCAATATATATGGACAACTCCGAGTTGTTTTCTAGAGAATCAACAAGACTCAATCAATTGAAAATACTCAAGGAATTATTATCTCAATCTATCGATTTGATTTACTCAAGCAAATATGATTCGCGAGTCTAATTAAACAGAGATAACTTGGATGGTACCAAAGACCAATATCCAAGTGTCAATCGATTTAAATAAACAACCAATAAGGTCGGATATTCTAACCGATTGAACAACGCACAACCTGTATTATTTCAATTATATAACAAAATATAATGCGGAATAGAAATAACGCAGACACCAGAATTTTGTTAAAGAGGAAACCGCAAATGCAGAAAAAACCCGGGACCTAGTCCAGATTAAACATACACTGTATTAATGTGCTACAAACACTAGGCTACTCCAAATTAACATCGGTCTGGACTGTAGTTGAACCCCAACCAATCTCACACTAATCCAAGGTACAGTTATGCTCCTACGCCTCTGATCCCAGCAGGATACTACACACTTGATTCCCTTAGCTGATCTCACCCACAACCAAGAGTTGTTACGACCCAAAGTCGAAGACTTTAGCAAACAAATCTTTTTCACACAGAAAAGTCTACAGGTAATAGATAAATTCGTTTACCACGAATAAAACTATGAGTTTTATTCCGTCTTTTGATAAATCAAGGTGAACAAGAACCAATCGATAAAACCAGACTTATATTCCCGAAGAACAGCTCAGTTTCATCAATCACCTCACAATAAACTTAATCAACGCAGCGAAGAAGATTATTAAGGAATCACAAACAATGAGACGAAGATGTTTGTGACTAATTTTATCTTACCTATCGGAGATTGAAATCTCAAGAAAATTATTACAATTGTACTCGTACGATAGATGTGACTACTTATTTTCCCATAGTCTACGTAATATAAACAACTCAAAGGATCAGATGCTACGAAGTATTGATACCTTTGTTGAACTGATGATACTAAGTAATAAAAGATGAGTAAGTTCTCAACAATAATAAAGAACATAAAGATAATGTAAAAACATTTAAGTTATCAAGAGACACAAGATATAACGTGGTTCGACATTCGTCTACGCCCACGGGGGAAATGAGTGATTGTTTTGTTTTAAGTTGTGGTGGTTACAAAGATCTTAAATGCTTCCCAAAGTAATAGAGAGAACTCAAGTTATAGTCTACTTAAGTTATAAACATTAAAGAGGTATAAGCTTAAGACTAGATCTTCTTCTTCTAGGTAGTGAATTGAATGCCTTTATTTTGTTGGTGAGGCTTGGTATTTATAGCCCCTAGTATATCTTTGCTGCCTCTGGGTCCATCGTCTGCTGATATACCTTAGGTGTCAGTGGTACCTTCGTCCACCACCTACTTGTTCCAGTAGAATCATGCCATCTCAGCTAACCCACGTTCCTTCGATAACTTCCCAACCTTTGTAAGGGATGTACCTTCGTTCACCGCTTGTGTCAGCTAATCAGGTCTCGCCACGCCTCTTCTATCCACGTGCTTTGGTTCATGCATGTAAGCATTTAATGCTGATTAGATGTGTCATCTAACTCTGTCCCTTTGCCAGCTACGCCTTGTAGATGGGACTTGTACTTTTTTTATCTCTATCGTCGAGGTCTTCTTTCTTGGGGCGAGATAAAGTAGATCTACGGAGGTACCCTTTGCAGCTCAGGTTCCTTTGTCCAGCGAAGGCTGTATAATAAAGTTATTGCGCGACCACTAAGATCGTGACACATGCTCCACAGAATATTAGTATTCATAGTTTGCCCATTTTCTTTCATCTTCAACCGTTTGGTTTGAAGTGGAAGAAAACTTCCGTTACACTGCCATTTTTGCACGTACCGCTTGGGTGGTCCCTACATGTCCTTTCATGCAATAACTTCTCCTTGGATTTTGTGCCCTCCAAATTTTTGGATTCTTCAGCCGCCTATAAGAGGATAACAAAGAGAAAGAATTTTTTTCCTTAACTTTGTATTATTTTCCTTGAACTGTTGCTCTCTTCTCTTCCAGAAATTCTTCTTCTGCCGCTTTAATTGCTTCTCCTGGATTCTTCGTACAATTTGGATTGGCGATTGTTTATTCAAGTAAGTATTATTCATCTTCTTCCCGTATTTGGCCGCATGTCTCCTATTTAGAATTGCCGTTCTGCTGATAGTTGATGATGTTGATGTTGTTGATGTAGTTGTTTTTGGTCATTTGTGAGAATGGTACTCTTTTTTCTCTTGAGCATATTGTGTTAAAACTTGGGTTTTGCTTTGTTTTGATACTTGATTAGGTTTTTGCCATAACCATAGTATGCCCAAAAATCTTGTTCCCGCGATGTGTGTTTTTTGTTATAGTATAATCAAACCATTTCCCTTGGTTGGTTTAGTGAAACCCATGCCCAAAGTACTTTAGTTTTTGCCCTTGCTTTGTTTTTCGGGTGTTCTGCAAATTTCTGATGCCATTGTTGATGGAGAAAGTTCTTCTGCTGGTGTCAATTATCATGAGTCTTTCGAAAAAACCTACGCATAAATCCACGAAGGTGTCTTCGTCGACGGACCCACCTACATGGATGGATCATCCGGATGCTACGCATTCTCTTCCTCCTGAGGACTCTGAGTTTTCTGCCGGAGCTGAGGTATCTGATATTGCTGAGGAGGCTGCGGTTGCTGAGGTGGCTACTGTTGGCGGAGATATTCTTTTTCCTTCTCCTCATTACGAGCTATCAAGGCTCCATCTTTGTGAGAAGGATAGCTATGCTCATTGGACCATTGCTGAGATCTCTAAGTATTTTCGTCTTCATAAGTTTGAGGTCTCCTTTGTTAATGGTCCTGACGTTCTTACCGAGACTCTCATCCGATAATTTCCTTATGATGAGAATAATCTCCTCATTAGCGTTGGCCAGTTAGACGCATGCATGTTCATTCCTTTGTTTAGTAGAAAGGACCCCTTTTATTACGATTTTTTGTCTTCGAGGGATGATCCAGCAAACAAGACTCAAGTTAGAGGAGTCATGAAATATACTGGGAACTTCTAGCGTGCCCTTCGTGAGTGCTAGTACCGTAGAAAAGTTAAGACAATAATGGAGTCTTATGACCCCTTTGCTGAAGGAAGGTCGAAGCGTGAGGATTATACCCCTATCAACTTCAATGCTACGTATGATGATGCTATTTAGAAGACTAATCTTCTTCCTTAGAGTGTTGGTCCTCGTCGTATTCACGTTACTGCTAAGAAACTCAGGGATGGCAACAACCTTCATTTGTTAGAGGAGATTGACAAGACTGGATTGACCACCATCCCCTACTCTGATAGTTTGTCTTTGTCGAAGAATGACCACATCCGTCTTGATCATGATGATCGTTGGGCTCGTACTCTTGTTCGCATATTTGGTCCTTGGGCTTATGGTTTCACCACCACAGATCATTCTATTTCTCGTTCAGCTCGTTCTTTGCCGGAGGAGTACGATGATATCAGCCTTGGGTCTTTAATCCTGCTGCTTCGCACGAGGTATGTTGTTATGTAATACCTCCTTTTGGTTTTAACATCTTAGTTTTCGGCGGAAGCTTTGTTATACTTAGTCATCTTTATTTGCTTTTCACAGTCTGCTCCTACTTCTTCTGCTGGGGCTGCTTCAGGTTCCGCTGGTAACTCCGTGGCTGCAAGAACTATGAAGAGGAAATCTCGGATTGAAACACCTGCAGAGGTAAGGATTATTATCATACCTTTATGTTTGTGTATTCCTTAGCATCTTGCCCCCAATTCTTAGCTGCCATATGTGTTTATTTGTAGTCTTCTCAGAGGAAGGGTAAGTTGAAGACCAATATTGATCTTTATGCTTTGAATAAGGAGGCTAAGTCTGCTGGTGGATCTCCTCGTGATGAAGATATGGATGACGTCGAGGATACTGGTCTTATCCCTCATATGGAAGATATCGCTGAGGATTTTTCCAAGGGAAGCTCTAGTCCTGTTCGAGCTTCTTTGGCTGAGGGTGAGAATATCCTTGTTGGTGTTGGTGCTAAGCTTGTTATACCTGTTAGTGTTCATGTCCCCGTTGTTACTTCGTCCTTGAAGATGCCTTCATTTTCCGCACCCAATGTAGCTTTGCCTGCTACTTCTGCTGCTGCTGGAGCTGTTGTGGTGGCTTCGAAGAGTCTTCCCTCGTCTCCTACCACCTCTGCTCAATCAAGCGGTTCATTTGATAGGGTTGTTGATCCTACGTCTAGGGATGGTATCTCAGATTCGCAGTCTAAGAAGAAGGTTGTGATTTCACTGAGTAGCTTCTCCTTCGACGTTGCTTCTCCTTTGCTTGGGAGTGCTCAGTATGTCTCTACTTCCCCTACTAGCAAAGTTTTTGGACCTCCCCCTTCGTCACCAGACTAGACTGTGCTTGGTAATCTTCCTTCATCTAGTGAGTTGGGTTTGAGTGGTTCTCAAGGCCTTTCTTCCGTTCCTAGCTCCTCTACCATGTCGTCTCTTCGTCGTGGTGAGGGCTCAGTTGTTGTTTCCCATGTTGGTGCTGAGCCAAGTAATGGAAAGTTGTTGGAGATATTGATCTTAGGTAGCTCTAATGACGCAATCCTCGAGGCTATTCTGCGGGATTCCAAGGGTCCCTTCTCTTCTAGAGTTGATCATCATCATATCGAAAGTTCTGTTAAAGTTGCTTCTCATTTGGACGTGTTATATGCGTAGTACCGTGCAACTAAGGATTTGTTATTTGACCCTGACTGTCTTCGTTCTATCCATGGCTTTGGTGAGATCCATAGGGGTAGTATCCAAGAGATATAAGATTTCATGGATACCTATGCCACTTTCCTTCCCCGTCTTGCAGCTTTTTCAGTAAGTGTTTCTTACCTGACTGTTTTTCTTCTTGATTTGATCATTTATCCGCCCTTACGCTCCTTTGTTTGCAGCTTTGTAAGAACATCTATGTCAGTTATACCTTATTCAAGGTTTATAGGGCTAAGTGTACTCATCTGAGTGCCTTGTTGGAACGTGCAAACAAAGAGTATGCTCTTGCTTTTGCAAAGCATCCCTCGTCTAGTGACGCTGCTTCGGTTGCTAAGATAGCTTCGCTGGAGGAAGATCTGAAGAAGACGCAGAGGTCTCTAGAGGACTGTTTGTTGTCTCTTAGGAGAGATAATGATTCCTCCAAGGTTGCTGAAGAAGGTCGTAGGGCCACTGATGCTGCTTTAGCTGCTGAGTCCTCCAAAGTTATAGGTTCATTTATTCTCCCCTTTAGCTTTTTCTTTACCTTTGTTGGTTGCGTAGTCCTGAGACAACCTTCGTCTGCCAGCCGGTGGCTTAAGTGAACTTAGGTATCTTCATGATCAAGTTGCCAAGTTAACTTCTGATGTTTGGTATTACCAAAAGAAGTCTGATAGGCTGATGAATGTACTGTTCATAATGAGGCTCAACTCTCTCTTGAGTCTACTCATAATGCGGATCTAGTGAAGCAGATAGCTTTGGTTCATAAGGAACATGACGAAGCCCTTAGGTGGAAGGAGAGTCTCATTGAAAATCAAAAGGAGAATATTGCCTTAGTTGACAAACGTCTCTCGTCCCAAGATATCATTCGGAAGAAATATTTTGAAGATGTTTGTGCATCTTTAGCTAAGGTTACTGCGGAGAGTAATGTATTATCTTCTGAGGTTTGTTCCCTTAAGGAAAAACTTGTCAACATTGGCTTTGAGTCTCCCTCCATGTCTTATGAATCTTTAACAAAGAGGTTTGAAGAGTTAGAAAATGTGTACCAAGCTTTGTCTTCTGAGAATGCTTCGCTCTAGATAGATGTAGGTGATCTCCGGACAGAGAAGGATTTTCTTATGGAAGATCTTGAGGCAGCTGAGGTGGATCTTGCCGAGGCCCAACATAGTCTTGAGGAGTTCCTTAGCCATGCCGGAGGTATCCTAGGACGTTTATTTATCCATGGCATCCTTCGTGTCTTTTTTTGCCTCCCATTGTTTCTGATACCCATTGCATACACAGGTCTCCAGGAGCATTTGGTGGGTGCAAGTGCTAATATCAATTGTCTTGAAAGGCAGATATCTTCATTGGATATATCTCGTCAGTTTGATGTTGGTTCCAAGCTCAAGGCGGAGTCTCTTTAGGAAGCCAATGCTCAGCTTAGCGCTCAGGTTGCAGATCTTAGCTTCGTCGGAAGTCGGCTTCGGATTCGGAGGTTCAAGCTTCTCGGACGGAGGAGCGGTACAGGTGTTCCGCCATTGATTATATCAACAATGCCTTTTCTGAGGCTGAGCGCCAGGCCGAAGGAGTTGTTTTTCCCCGTCTTCCTTATCCTTGATTAGGTTATCCCTGCTACAGTTTCAATTTGAACTCCTTTGTTTGTATTTTTCCCTCTGCTGAAGGGTATCTGATGTTTCTGGAAAACCCTTCATTACCTTTTTAGACCTTCATCATCTGCAACTGTTAAGACATGTTAGTTGTGTTTTGGTAACACTTTTTATGGCACCTTCATTGTATGAAAGTATGTAGACAAATCGTGTCTAGTTGTTTGCACATTCTTGCTTGTAATAAGGTGATAAGGTTTTGTGTGACCTTAGGGGCGGAACATTCCATCTCCTACTAGGGTATACTTTGGCCAGAAGGTACCGGGTCGGATAGGGTCCCTGTGTGGGCTGTAGCCCTACGTTTTCAGCGAGGCTGCTTTACTTTCGACAAGGTATCTCTGATTAGTGGATATATTGCTTACATTCTGCCTTTAGAGGGATACCTTCGCCCTTAGGATCCGAGATTGACATATGCGCAGTTATGTCGTGCCTTGTCTCATCGTCAATTCAAACAAAAATTCTGACGGAGGGTGTAATTTCTTACCCCAAATTGTGTCTTAATCAACTCTTATTTTTGTTTTAGCAAAAAGTTTTTTTCATTGATTAATTAAAGTTATACTACCAAGGGTGCTGTAATACTTCTCCCTTGAGGTTTCTCAGGTAGTATGACCCTTTTCTGGCGATGTCGTGAATGATGTAGGGTCCGTCCCATGTAGGATCTATTTTTCCCCATTCCTTGTTCTTTTGATATGGTGGTATTTGACGTAAGACGTATTCTTCCACCATAAAGTTTCTAGGAATTACCCGTTTGCTGTATTCACGAGCTATCCTTCGTTGGTAGTTCACCATTCTTTGCAAAGCCACTTCACGCCGTTCTTCGAGGTCGTCCAGCTTTTCCCGCATAAGATCTGTTGTTAGGTTATTTTCCCATGCCTCCGTTTTCGTTGTGGGCAGTATTACCTCCATTGGGATGACTGCTTCGGCTCCGTATGCTAGCAAGAACGGAGATTCTCCCGTGTCCGCCCTCATGGTTGTTCGGTAGGCCCATAGGACATTGTGTATTTGTTCACACCATCTTTTCTTGTATGGTCCCAGCTTTTTCTTCAAGTTCATTGCAATCGTCTTATTAGTGGCCTCCGCTTTTCCATTTCTCTTAGGATAGATCGGGGTAGACTTATTTTTCTGAATGTTGAAGGTGTTGAACAACATGTCTATGTTTTTTCCTTCCAGATGCTTTCCGTTGTCGGAGACTATAGCCGCTGGTATCCCGAACCTGTATATGATTTGTTCAAACAAGAATTTAAAGACATCGGTATCCCTAATTCTTGCCAAGGCCCTTTCTTCCACCCATTTGGTGAAATAGTCCGTAGATACTATTAGATATCTCCTTTTTGATGTCCCCTCTATCAAGGGTCCAACAATGTCAACACCCCATTTGACGAATGGCTAAGGGATGACGACCGAGTTAAGATCCGTTGATGGTGCTTTAATCTTCCTGGCAAATCAATGGCATCTTTCACAACACCTTGCTACGCTATTTGAGTCTTCATCCATGCTTAGCCAATAGTATCCTTGTGCTTTGGCTTTGATTGCAAGAGATCTCCTTCCACTGTGATTGCCAGCATCTCCGCTGTGTATGTCATGCAGAATTTCCTTACCTTCAGTTTGTGAGAGGCATCGCATTAAAGGTCTGAGGAATGATCTTACGTAGATTATCCCATCCCGTAGGCTGTACATTGCTGTTTTTGACTCGATTTTTCGAGATTCTTTGGTATCTGCGGGTAGGATGACTTAGTCGAGGTATTGGTGTATTGGAGTCCTCCAATCATCTTCTGGTTCACCTTTGTTTCTTTCGTCTGACATTGATTAGTCTTAGTCATATTTGTAGGCTTCGTTATCCGGCTTTTCGAATTTTTCATCTTCTTTTGCTTTATCCTCCTCCATCATGCCCCTGGTCTGGATGACTAAGGCTTCTTATGCAGAGGTTAGTCCTTATATCGAAGGATCTTAAATTCTTCCTATCTGGACAGAGGTGGTGTTTCTGTCCCTTAGCATCGATGATATGAATGCTAAGGCATATGCATGTCTGTTGTCTTTCCGACAGACATGTCTGAATGTCACCTTGTTGATTTTTGATGCATGCTCATGTGTTATCTTTAGGTACGAAGCTAGTATTAGATCTAGAGTCTGGTATTTGATCTCTATTTGCCTAATGACTAATTGTGAGTCACTAGTCAAACGAACATCTGATAGACCCAACTTATGTTCTAGGCGTAGACCGTGTATGACTGTCTCATACTCCGTGATGTTTTTGGTATATTGTTTGAATTATAACCTGAATGCATGGATGAGCATGTCTCCGGTAGGGGTTGTTATCACAATCCCTATGCATGCACCTTCTCCGTTGGAGGATCCATCTACGAAAATCTCCCACCTTCGTAAGCTTTGCGGCTCCAAGATGTCTTCTGGGTCCGGATTTTCTTCCTCAATTCCTGGGATGTCATCCACCTCCGCCTCGTCGTTCAAAGGTAGGTCCGCCAAGAAGTCTTCTAAAATTTGTGATTTCTCAGCCTTCCTGGTCTCAAAGATTATGTGAAACTGTTTGATCATGGCATTTCATTTTGCTACTCTTCCAATTTTATCCGTGCTATCGAGGATCTGAATTATCTGATCGTTAGTAAAGACTCGAATGGTGTGCACATCAAAATATATCCTTAGTTTTTGTGTTGCCACAACTAAGGAATATATGAGTTGATTTACCTTGGTGTAGTTATGCTCCACTGAACTGAGTGTTTTGCTGGTGTATTACACGGGTTTTTCTCCTTTCCCTTGATCTCGTACCAATACTGCGCTTACAGCGTAGATTGTTGCTGCTAGGTATAGGGTAAGTATCTCACCTGGCTCCGGCTTCTATAGAATGGGTACAGACGCCAAGTATTCCTTGATCTTGTGAAAGGCTTGTTCGCACTCTATGTTCTATGTGAACCTGCTTCCTTTCCTTAGCGTGTCGAAGAATGCTTTGCACTTGTCTGATGATCTTGCTATGAATCTTCCCATAAAGGCTAAGATTCCGTTTAACTTTTGCATTCCTTTTATGTTTTGCGGTGATGGCATCTCCATTATAGCTCTGACTCTTTCTGGGTCTACTTCGATTCCACGTTGAGTTACCAGATATCCTAGGAATTTTCCTGAGGTTACTCCGAACTTGCATTTATCCGGGTTCACCTTTATGTGAAAACTCCTCATGACTTCGAATATCTCCCCTAGGTGTGAGAGATGGTCCTTTGCTTCTTTGCTTTTGACGAGCATGTCGTCCACATAGACTTCTAGTGTTTTTCCTATCCATGGTTTGAAGATTTTGTCTACTAACCGTTGGTATGTTTCCCCCGCGTTCTTTAGTCCAAAGGGCATCCTTATATAGCAATACATGCCTCGTGGGTAAAGAACGCAGTATGCTCCTGGTCTTCCTCAGCAAGAGATATCTGATTGTAACCTGAGTATCCATCCATAAAGGATAGTCTTTGATGCCCTTCGGTTGCGTTGACCAGCTGGTCAATATTTGGCAACGGGTAGTTGTCCTTCGGGCACGCTTTGTTGAGATTGCTAAAGTTGATGCAGATGCGTACACCTCCGTTCTTTTTGGGAACGATGACCATGTTGGATAATTGACTTCTCGTATGAATCCTTCTTTGAGTAGCTTTTGCAGCTCCTTTTCAATCCCTTCGTGGTAGATGTCTGCTACTTTCCGATCGCGCTGCTTGAACGGTGGTATCTCCGGCTTTATCTGAAGGTGGTGTGAGACCAAATCTGGGTCGATTCCTGGCATGTCCTCCATTGACCATGCGAAGACGTCGGCGTATTCCTCTAGTAACCGTTGTAGATGCACCTCCTCTTCCTCTTCGAGTAAAGTTCCAATGCTGAGTATCCTCGGCTCTACCTTTGTCCCAATGTTGATCTTCTTTGTTGGTTCCACCGATGTGCAGATTTGTTGCTGAGGTCGTCGAGGAGTACTTTTTTATAATTGTCATTTGATGGAGGAAACTGTGCTTGGAATGGCGAAGATACCTCTTCTGGTGCATAGATTCCTTCTTTTGGTGCTGAGGTGCCTGCTCTCCGTATTTCCCCTTTTTGTTAGTTGCCTTGCGCTTCTTTCTTTCTTGGTGCTGAACCGCGCATCTTTCTTCGTTGAGTTTGATTTCTGTCAAGTTGCATAGCCTTGTGTCTTGCTGGTCACCCTTGATTTCCATCTCACCCATTGGTGTAGGAAAGCGTAGGTACTGATGGTATGTTGAAGCCGTTCCTCGTAATTTGTGGACCCAGAGCCTGCCCATGATGACATTATAGGGCGAAGGTGCTTCCACCACGCAGAAGCGTGTGCTGGTTACTAAGGGTCCTACATGTACCTGCAAAACGATTTCTCCTCTTGGTCTAGAGACTGCTCCGTTAAAGACGTATATTGTGCAAGTGGAAGAATCAATTTGCTCCGCTATTAAACCCAAGCGTAGGTAGGGTTCGTAAAATAACACGTTTAAAGAACTGCCCCGTCAACGAGGACCTTTGTAACATTCCATCTGTGTATTTTAAGGGTGATCACAAGTGGATCGTTGTGCATTTTAACCTCCTGGTTGACGTCTTTGGTTGAAAATGTCAATGGCGTGACCATCCAGTCTTCCCAGGTGTCATTAGGTGGTCCACTTAGTTTGAACACTTCATGGGATTTGATCTTCTTCCTGTTTCGACCTAACTCAAGTATGTCTTCTACCATTGCTTCTTGGACTCCGCTGGAGAAGGTGATCATGTTGATGTATTTTCCGTTCCGAGGTAGCTCCACCCTTTTCTTTGAGGCCTCCTCGGTTTCAGCTGGCTGTAGTTGCACCTATTCTGAGAACTTACCTTCATCGATGAATCTTTGGATCACGCTGCGTAGGTGATAGCAAGTATCTGTGGTATGTCCATAGAACTGGTGGTACTCGCAGTATTCCTAAGCTCCCTTCGTTTTGTCTGGCTTCTTTCCCCTAGCGCCCGAGTATGGGAAGCCTGGATTTGCTCCTTCCTTGCTAAGGATGTGAAAGA
Source organism: Papaver bracteatum (assembly GCA_023529315.1). Taxonomy (NCBI): domain Eukaryota; kingdom Viridiplantae; phylum Streptophyta; class Magnoliopsida; order Ranunculales; family Papaveraceae; genus Papaver; species Papaver bracteatum. The sequence continues at coordinate 124,432 of JAJJWX010003083.1, forward strand.
AGGTTGTATTCAGCTTTGTGTAGACTTTGTTGACAAATTCTTCTCTTCTCCTGCCTCTCTTGTCATTTCCGTACTTGGAACATTTGTCTTGATAGTTATCTCTGCCCCCAACTTCATTTTGTCGCTTAGGTATCTCCGGAATTGGTTCCAGAGAGTTGGTTCGTTACGGAGCTGCTGCTGGATTTGTTTTTGCTCCGGGGTTGTCCTTCTGGATCTCCTCGAGCCTGATGTAGCGATCTTGAACGACCCTGAGCTCTCTTTCTGAATCGAGGGCTCTGTTGTGAAGTTCCACGAAGATGGCTGAGGTTCTGTCAAGTCCGTACTTATAGCAGTTAATGCTGATTTCTGGATTAACTTTCCCGATTGATTGGCATGTCTTTTGCCATCTGTCTGTGTACTGCATGAGTGTTTCCCGGGGTCTGATAGCTAAAGAAAATAGCTAATCTAACCCTGCCTTTGTTGCTTTGTTGTACATGTATGTCTCCAAAAAGACCGTAGACAATTGCTCGAAGGAGTCAATTGAGTTTTCTTGTAGGTCGTCATACCAAGTAAGTGCTGATCCTGTTAAGCTTGACGGAAAGTACCTACAGAGTACTACCTCATTTCTCTCCCAATGGGAAAGGATACGAGTGTAATACTGATCGGTTGTCAGTCGACACAAAAATAATTCACTTTCCTACTCAACAAAATATGAATGAAGTATAAAGTAAAGAAGAGTTCGTATCCACAGAGAGGCTATTGTAGTTATCAATTTCTAGTTCCTTAGTAACCAAGATGGGGAATTTCTGATTTTTGTAAAATAAAAGTAAAATAAAAGCAAAGTAAATAGTTGGAAGTAATCAATAGAGAAAGATATTGGTCAAGGAATTCATCTTCAATCTTAAACATGTGCTTGCATATATGATTAGAATTACGATTTAATCTCTTTTATTATCAAAAGCCTAGAAAATCAAGAGAGCAAGATAATCTGAAAATTTCCTAAGTTCATCAACACACACATTAGAGATGCGTATGTGAATTCTACCTAAAGAATAACCTAACGCCTTGCGCTTATCAAGTTCAATTCCCAGGAGCATTAAGTTTTGGAATTAGGCTAATCAATGCAATTGTCATACATTGCGCATAACAATTCGGACAATGGTCAAACTCTACATATGATTATAAGAGTGTATCACTACAAACTATAATCATATCATGCTACTTGTATTTGGGGTTATCCCTCGATGAAAAACCCTAAAATAGATATGGACAAGATGCAAGTTTAATTAATTGGCCACTTAACTAACCAAACATCTAAATCCTATCACAATACATCAATCATGTGATTATTAAAAGCAGTAGAGATTTGAACGAAAACAAAGAGAGAAAACTAATACATTAATCAAGCACAAGTTTTAGAAATAGGACTACATCCTTAACCAATAATATTAAGTTTATCTACTCATAGCTATGTAGTTCATCAACATAATAATAATGAATTAAGGAAGATGAAACAAAAGCAAACCCTAGAAGCGTAAGTTTCAGCGGCTCTCTCCTCTGCTCCAAGAATAATACGTGATATCCAAAGTTGTAGAAAACTTTCTTTTGTAGTCTTTTTCTCCTTCCAAAACTAGGTTTTGTCTTCAAAGTCCATTAGTTGGAAATTCACCCGGCCCACGAGTGAGGGAAACCCGTGTATAAAATATGTCCCAAAAACGCTCGCCGAAAAACTGGGTATTTGGCCGGAACCCGGTGCCGGAAAAGCATCTCAGGTGACCGGAAAAGTCCGCCCGGTCACCGGTCAAAGATAACGGTCAACCGTTAAAGTTAACGGCTGACTAACGGTCAATAACGGCGTACCGAGTCAATGGCTGAGTCATAACCGAGTCAGCTGGCTAACTCGGCTGACTGGTATTGGCCAGAGCTGCACCATGATTTTATTTCACTGCCAGCCATGATGGCTGAATCTTCTGTGTTGCTGCAACTTCAGTTCATTCATTTGTCAGTTCTCAATTGCTACAACTTCCATCACCACAATCTCAATTGTACAGATCCAACCACCTAGTGCATTGCAGTAGCATCACAACACTAACATCTCAATGCCACCAACACATCTTAAACCCATTCACAACTCCATGAACTTGTTTCCTGCATTCCCATGACAATACACTAGCCATCTCTATTGGCTTGCAACAGTTTCCATCACCTCAGCTTTCTGTAGCTTCAATGCCAACCCGCAGCTTCAGTTCAGTAAGCTGCAAATCACATGCCACCACCAAAACCTTTTAAGCACCAACAAATAGACTTGGAAGAACTCACAACTACCAGAACCCATGACCTGCCACTGCAAAGCCACATTCCACCTGCAGTTCAATGGCAGTTAACTTCAACCCAACAATTCACCATTACCACCACCTGTAATCTCAAATGCCAGCAGCCACAAAACCAGTGACTTCTCAATTAACACCTGCACACTCATTGTCTTCCCTTACTCCAACCCAGCACCATCTTAAACCTAGTACACTTCACCTCAATACCAACAAAACCATCATATGTTGCACCTGCTTCACAGACTGGAGCCACCAAATTCACCACATCAGCAATATAGTTCAAGTTCATCAAAACCCAAACTCCTTCATTATACCAGATTCAATTCATCACCATTTCCACATATGTTCCTCAAAGAAGCAACACCAACCTTGGCCTCAAATCCCTGATAGAACCACCAGTGCCACTCAGCAGACCTTCACCTCTCTGTAATGGATTCAACTCATACACTGACCCATTGTGGCACTTTCACTGTATCTCTTCCATTCATAAACACCAGAGATCCCACATCTCCTTCCCCTATAACATCATGTTCCTGACCTTGCTTCTAGCAGCAATTCATGCCAGTCATTCTCAAACAGCAGCTAAAATTGATCTAAACACAATTCTGAGTAGAACCCATCTGTAATTCATCTAAAAAACACCACAGACTATCACCAGAACCTAATTCAGCTTCATTCAAACACCCAGTGAACATTACCAACAATTCAAGACCCTTTAAACCAAATTCAACTCATTACTTCCCCAAGATCAACCACAGAAATTCAATCCGTACCCAGTTTCCAGTTTACCCTTAATTCTTCATTCGTTCTGTCTTTGAATTCCGATCAAGACCTAATCTTCAGTTTATTTAAATTCCAGAGAACCCTATCCTCCGCTTCACATCCTCAAACTCATAGAATCAATTCACTCTGATTTCAGTAGATCAACATACATAAACCCTAGTTTCATCCTCTATAGATGTACCAACAACAAGAGCTCTCCTTCTCAATCTCTAAATTTCTCATTTTTTGTGCTGCTGTGCAGCTTTTCTTCTCTCAATTTCAGTAGCAAATGATTGAGTGAATGAAAGACAAGTTTTGATTTAGGGTTGGGTAGTTTGGGTGGATGGTTACACCCCAGAATATAAACCACCCCAGAATAGGATGCTTATAATGGGTGATCAGTTCTTGATAAGGGTTAACCAAATCTTGCCCCTCATCCTTAACTGGGCTTCATATAATGTCCTCCCCTGAAATGACAATTCTGACCTTCACGCTCCAGATGGACTTTTTTCTCCTTCTTTCGAGTTCCTCCGCTAACAACAACCGTCCCTTATTTCTCATATTCACTTATACTCTTCAATTAGAGTCATCACTAAAGTTGTCGTGCTTTTCAGACAGAATTTGCATCACCAAAGCCGACATACTTTTCAGACAGAGATGAAGAAATAAAAGAAAATAATGAGAAATAGTTCGCCTCCAATAGCCATTGAATATGAGATGAGACTTTCTGCTTGTTTATTCTCCTTTTTGTTCCAAATGACTCCAAAGTACCTAAATACTCAAAAACAAAACATAAGATACATATTTTACAAGAAAACTAGCAGAGAAAGCATAAACAATAGATAAACAATACGGTGTTTTAGACACCTATCAAATTCCCCCACACTTAGACTTTGCTAGTCCTCGAGCAAATCAAACAAAAATAATTATAAATCATACATACAACTCCGTCTCGTCGAGGCTATGGTCACTTTTAGCGTAAATAACAAGCCTTTGAACCCCTAGGTGTCCCTAGTGGAAGAGTTTTAGTCTCGTGAAGGTTTACAAGAGGTCTGCCTACAAAACCTATATTTCCAACTCCGTCTATTTGTGACAAATCAATGAATGAATCCAAAATGACTACATGAGGAGGTACCTTGCAAATTCAATTCATTTAGTAAATAAACTTTAATTAGAAAGTCAAACAAGCCACAATACTCAGAACTAACAAACCACAATCACAATGAAAAGATTAAGAAAATGGATAAAGATGTGGATGTTGGCGAATGTTCACATGTGTTCGATGGTTCCCATATCTGTCTGAAGGTCACTGCCAAGATGAACCTATTCCTATTGGATTGAGCTACTTGGTTTGAATTCTACATAAACTTACTAGCATATACAAGGGAACCAGGAGTGACTTTATTCAACCAAAATAAAACTTTATTTTATTTTTCTTTTTCTTTTTCACTTTTTTTTTCTTCTTTTTTTTAGACAGCATGATTAGATCTTTTGGATCCAAGCGCATGCTTCTTGTCAGCAAGTACGTGATAGTTGCCTTGGATCCTGCATTCCACGCTTTTTTAGGCGACGGAGATAGGGACAACGTTTCACACATACTGCTATTCATAAGTGTCATTTTATTCCATTTCGGTCTAATTGGTCAGTCTTTTTTTTTTTCTTTTCTTTCTAGTAACTCAATCACTCTATTTCATCCTAGCAGTAATAACACGTCGATGTTTAGTGACCCACCAAAGCACTTAGAGAACAATAGATAAATATGGAAAAATAAAAATAGAATGCGATATGGTGATATTCCGAGATATGGTAACAACTATCATGTTATTTGTAATTTCTGAGCTATGTTCGTCCCTTTTAGTTAATTGGTTCCTCAACTCCTGCATTCAAAATGGTTCCATCCACTAATGGTGTCATCCTAAAGGCACAAGTTTCTAGATTTCGGAGTTCAAAAAGCACAAATTTTTTCTTGGTTTTTCTATTTTTCTGATTTTTTTTTTGTTGTTGTTTTTTTTTTTTTTAAAGGCATAAAACACACTAAAACAAACTATACAAACATATAAATGCTCCCCCACACTTAAACTTTACATTGTCCTCAATGTAAAATTGAATCCTCAAAAGAAAGTTCAAAGTGGGAAATTCCGCAAATGATATGCAAAAACAAGAAAATAAATATAAAATGCTTAAAGAATAAAACGATAAAGGTAAAGATACAAAACCGGTGGGTTGCCTCCCACTTAGTGCTTGGTTTAAAGTCGTCAGCCCGACGTTCTCCTTGTTTGCTAAGACTCCTCCAGATGGAGCACTTCCACAAGGTTCACTTCTTCCACGACATCCGAAAAGAAGTTCTCATAATATGGTTTCAACCGGTGCCCATTCACTTTAAGTTTATTTCATGTAGCCAAACTACGAATTTCAACTGCACCATGAGAAAACACATTAGTCACAATAAAAGGTCCAATCCAACTTGACCTTAGTTTACCTGGAAATAATTGCAAACGAGAATTAAACAAAAGCACTTTCCGTCCAATGCAAAATTGTTTCTTTGTAATCATATTATCATGAAATTCCTTCGTCTTTTCCTTGTAAATCCTTGATCTTTCAAATACATCATTGCGAATCTCTTCTAACTCTTGAAGTTGCAACTTCCTTTGCTTTCCAGCACCATCCAACTCCATATTGTATTGCTTAATAGCCCAAAACGCCTTATGCTCAATTTCAACGGGTAAGTGACAAGGTTTACCATACACAAGCCTAAAGGGAGACATCCTAATAGGTGTCTTGTATGCGGTTCTATACGCCCACAAAGCATCATTGAGACATGAACTCCAATCCTTCCTTGTTGGATTCACCGTCTTCTCGAGAATGGATTTCACCTCCCGGTTGGAGACCTCGGCTTGTCCATTGGTTTGCGGATGGTATGGTGTTGCAATCCTATGCGACACATTGTACTTCTTTAACAAGCCTTGCAAAAACCTGTTTTTGAAATGTGAACCTCCATCGCTAATTATAGCCTTTGGAATTCCTAACCTTGCAAAAATATTTGCTTGCACAAAATCTGAAACAACTTTAGAATCATTAGTTGGGGTGGCCTTAGCTTCCACCCATTTCGAGACATAATCAACAGCAATCAAGATATAATAATTCCCATTAGAATTGACAAAAGGACCCATAAAATCAATTCCCCATACATCAAAGACCTCAACAAATTGAATAATAGTTTGTGGCATTTGATTTCGGGAACCTAGATTGTCTGTTCTTTGGCACCTATCACATCTAATACAAAATTCATGTGCATCCTTAAACAAAGTTGGCCAATATAAACCACATTCTAGTACCTTGAGAGCGGTTCTCTTGCTCCCAAAGTGTCCTCCACATGCATAAGAGTAGCAAAAAGACAAGATAGATTGAAATTCAGATTCAGGAACACACCTTCGTATTACTTGGTCACTACAATGTTTCCATAAGTATGGATCATCCCATATGTATTGGTTTCCTAACTTCTTAAGTTTGTCCCTCTCAGCACGAGACAAGTTCTTTGGGATTTTTTTAGACACTAAGTAATTAACAATATCAGCGTACCATGGTTCTCCAAAGGCAATTGAGAATAGTTGCTCATCCGGGAAACTTTCACGCAATGGGATAGCTTCCTTGTCCACAGCAAGATGGATCAAATGATCCGCAACGTTTTCTCAATTCCTTTCTTGTCTTTGATTTCAATATCAAACTCTTGCAAGAGTAAAATCCATCGTATGAGCCTAGGTTTCGCCTCATTCTTTGTAAGCAAGTACCTAAGTGCTGCATGGTCATAAAAGACAACAACTTTTGTACCAATTAGATAAGAGCGAAACTTTTCCAAAGAAAAAACAATATCTAATAACTCTTTTTCAGTGGTAGTGTAGTTTTGTTGGGCTTCATTTAACATTCTAGAAGCATAATAAATAGCATGAGGTATCTTCCCCACACACTGCCCAAGCACCGCACCAACAACATAATCACTTGCATCACACATGAGCTCAAAAGGCTTGCTCCAATCCAGTGGTTTAATGATAGGGGCTGAAATTAAAAGTTCTTTCAAACGATTGAATGCCGCCACACACTTCTCATCAAAGTTAAAAACCACATCTTTTTGCAATAAGTTGCAAGTGGTGATGCTATCTTGGAAAAATCATTGATGAATCTACGATAAAAACCTGCATGACCAAGGAAATAACGTATCTCCCTCACCGTAGTGGGAGGGGTTAGAGCACGAATAAGATCTATCTTAGATTTATCAACTTCCAACCCTTTAGAAGATATTATATGGCCTAAAACTATGCCATGAGTTACCATAAAATGGCACTTCTCCCAATTCAGCACAAGATTTATTTCAACACAACGTTCAAGGATTAGTGACAAATTATCTAAGCAAAGGTCAAATGAATCACCAAAGACACTAAAGTCGTCCATGAACACTTCGATTATGTTTTCAACATATTCAGAAAAGATACTTACCATACACATTTGAAAGGTAGCTGGAGCATTGCATAAGCCAAAAGGCATCCTTCTATAAGCAAAAGTACCGAAAGGACAAGTGAAAGTAGTTTTCTCTTGATCCTCCGGTGCTATCACAATCTGATTATAACCTGAATAGCCATCAAGAAAGCAATAATAAGCGTGTCCAGCTAAACGTTCAAGCATTTGATCAATAAAAGGTAATGGAAAGTGATCTTTTCTAGTGGTGGCATTCAATTTCCTGTAATCAATACAAACCCTCCAACCGGTTTGCACACGAGTTGGGACAAGTTCGTTCTTATCATTCTACACCACCGTCACACCTGATTTCTTTGGTACAACTTGTACCGGGATTACCCACTTGCTATCGGATATGGGGTAGATAACACCCACTTCCAAAAGCTTGAGTATCTCCTTTTTCACAACTTCCATCATGGGAGGTTCAAACGACGTTGCGCTTCCCTTGTAGGCTTTACATAGTCTTCCAAACGGATCTTGTGCATACAAACGGCAGGGCTTATACCCTTGATATCAGCGATTGTCCATCCTATGGCCGTCTTGTTCTTCCTTAGCACCCTTAGAAGTTTTTGCTCTTGTAATTCACTAAGCTCGTTAGAAACAATCACAGGCAACTCTTTATTGTCACCCAAGTACAATTACTTTAAGTGACTTGGAAGAGGTTTCAATTCTAGATTTGGATATTTAACAATTGAAGGTTCAAGCTTTTAATCATTGTGAGGTAAAGAAACATATGAAACATTATTAAGTGCAGATTTTTCCGGTAATGAGTTAAGAGAACCAATGGTTTCCTTAATATCATCACCATAATCCAAACCGTTATCAATAGGTGTAGTGAGCATGGTTTCCAAAGAATCAGCGCCATTCAACTCCAACATTTGTTGCGCCAATGTGTCCAACACATCAACGGAGAAACAAGAATGGACATCACTAGGATATCTCATCGTCTCGAAAATGTTGAAACGTATTATTTCTCCATCAAATTCCATAGTCAGCGTTCCCTTGTCAACATCTATAATGGTTTTAGCTGTTTCCATGAAGGGCCTCCCAAGTAGCAATGGAAGAGACGAGTCCGGCGAACCTTCATCCATATCCAAGACACAAAAGTCAGCTGGAAATACAAGTTGATTAACCTTCACAAGAACATCCTCAACAATACCTATTGGGTAAAAATTAGAGCGATCGGCTAATTGCAACACAATTCCAGCCTTTTTAAGAGGACCAAGATCAAGTGAATTGTACATAGATGCAGGCATAACATTAACGGATGCACATAAATCCAACATGGCTTTATTAAATGTAGTGTTACCAATAGTGACGGAAATGTCAAAGCTACCCGGGTCCATGCATTTCAGTGGGAGTTTATGTTGTAAGATTTCCGAAGAATTCTCCCCTACACTTAGAACTTCATTACCTTTGAGCCTTTGCTTATTGGTACAAAAATCCTTCAACACCTTTGCATACTTTGGAACTTGATTTATAGCATCTATGAGTGGTATGTTCACATGAATCTTCTTGAGAACGTCTAAAATCTCCTTTCCTAATGCCTCCTTCTTGGAACTTGCAAATCTGCAAGGAAAAGGTAAAGGAGGAACATAAGTAGAAACCGGAGTTTTAGAGTTAGGAATAGGTACCTCATAAGTTTTGGGAGAATCCTCATTCTTCTCCTCCAAAACATGTTCCTTTGGTGTTTCCACCTTGCCCAAATCAGCAACTTCGGGTTGCACAAGTGTTGTACCACTTATCAACGTAATTGCATTGACACCTTATTTTGGTTTGATAGGTTGAGAAGGGAGTTTCCCACCAATTTTTTCCTTCACTTGGTTCAACTTAGTAGCCATGGAACCCATTTGAGTCTGCAAATCCTTTATCACACTCTTAGTCTCTTGTTGGATGTCTTTAAACATAGTAAAAATGCCTTGCATCATTGTTTGAAGCTTTGAGTCGATATAGGAACCCTGATTTTGCATTGATTATTGTGGTTGTTGAAATTGTTGTTGTTGCGCCTGGAATTGTTGTTGTTGTGGTTGAAATCCACTCGAACGGTTGAAAGTAGGTTGTTGGACTGCACCTTGCTTGTTGGCATAGCTAAAATTGGGGTGATCTCTCCATCCTGGATTGTAGGTATTTGAATATGGATCATATCGTCTTTGCTGACTTGGAAAGACCACATTATCTTGTTCATTGGCTTCTTCATACCCTTGATGAGAACTTGGGATCACCGCAGCTGAAACTTGTTACAGCATTGCTGTTATGTTACCCATTTGTTGACGAAGTTCTTCGAACTCGCTCACTTCATTTACTCTCCTAAGAAGCACATCTGAGCCACGATTCAAGAATTGTTGGGAGTTTATTGCCATGTTCTCAATCAACTCTCTAGCTTGTGCCACCGTCTTTCTCACTAATGTACTACCACCCGCAGCGTCAATAAGATTCCTATCACTTGATTAGAGTCCTTCATAGAAGTATTGGATGATCATAGCGTCACTAAATTGGTGATGAAGACATCTTGCCACCAACCTCTTGTATCGTTCCCAACAATCATATAAGGATTCTCCCACATTTTGCTTCATTATTATAGTTCACGAGTATCGGGAGAAAAGAGTTATAAAATGTTACGATGATAGAAGAAGCACAGAGAAATATGAAGTTTTGCGAGGATGGAGTAATTTTTCGAGTATGAGTTGCGATACTTCGTAACTCATGTACAGCTGTATAAAGTTTTACTATAAATAGGAGTTCAAATGTAAAATTCGGGAGGTTCTTTTAGTGAGTGTTAGAAAATATTTTAGGAAAGAGAATAGAGAAAGTTGTAACTATTCTAATTCCATTTAGATACTTCTTTGTGATCAATTGAGAACATTAATAAGAAAATTGTTATTCATCATCAAGAACTTCTTGAGTTTTTACTAATTCTATTGAGGGTGTAGTTGTAGGTTATTCTGCAACTACATAATTGGCGCTAGAAACAGGGAAAAAGAATTCATGTACCAGAAAAATGACAAGAAGAAGAAACACATCAGAACCTTTAACTGAAGTAAGAATAAGTGTAAGATTAGCAGGAGGAGAAGCAAATATAACAGGAGAACCTAGTAGAAGAAGGAGTAATCGAAGAAATCAAGCTCAACAAGTAGAAGATCATGATCAATTAAGTATACACACTTGGAGAACTAATACACCAGAAGAAGAAGATAGAGAACCACAAATCAGAGAAAATGGGAGGTTTATGGGAGGAACAATTCTTGAAAGAGAAAGGGAGATGCTAGAAACATTGAGACAAGGAATCCAAAAAGAACGAATGATCGAAGCTGAAGAACGTGCCAAATTGACAAGACAAAATCAAGAATTGAGAATGGAAAATGAGATGTTACAAAGGAGGAAATCTCAAAGTGTTGCAAGATCAAATGTTAGAATAGAAAGAGAAGGAAAAAATTCACCGATAATCATTAATGAAAATGATATGCAAGAACAAACGCAGAATCAAGGTGATAAAAATCAAGAAAATCGTTTCATTTTAATACCAAACCGCGAACAAAATATGGAGAATTTACGAACAAGACCAAATCATAAAGAAAACAATCAGAATCGAGAGGAAGAACAACAACTTATGGAAGAAACTGAGAGACAACAAGCAATACATCAAAATAATCACGAGAATGGAGTAAGAAGACATGAAGAAGTTCGTAACAAACAAAATGTTGAATATGAAAGAATTAAGAAAAGAATTGTAAATCAACAAACAGAAGTGGAAAGGAATGAACCAAATTCTCGAATCAGAGTACAAGTAAATCAAGAAGAAATAAGTCACAGAAGAAGGAGAAATGAAGAAGAAGAAATTCCTGATATTCGCATGAGAAGAATGAGAAGAATAGAAAGGGAAGAACAATAATTCCAAGATGCTTTACAACTGAACAATTATGATAATTTAAAAAGAAGATATTTGCAGAATTATGCGAATGAAAACATTAATGAAGAATATGATAGAATGCGAAGGATCGCAGGGGAGGAAGCGCAAGAACGTAGAAGAATAGAAGATGCATTAAAAAGACCAATGGATGAGAATTCTGAGGCAAATGCACGAATCTTTCGAGAATTAGCAGAAATGAGAGGGATGATAAACAATAGAAGAGGAGGAGATAGGAGGCAATTAGATGAAGCAATAGAAGAAGCTGCGAGGACTCCATTTGCTAGAGAAGTACAGTTGGGAGGAATTCCACCAAAATGTAACTTGCCCAAACTTACCAGTATTTTTGATGGGACTTCATGTGCTATTCAGCACATTAAAGCATACATAAGATGCATGTTACAATGGGAGAATCATGATTCTGTGTTATGCAAGTACTTCGCATCAAGTTTAACAGGGGAAGCTCTAAAGTGGTTCGAAGGACTCCCTAAGAACACTATTACGTCATTTAATCATTTGCAAGCAGTTTTCCTTGGAGAATATATCACAAATCACTTTTCACGGCTTGGTATTGAAGATGTATTTGGTTTAAAACAAAGAGTGGGTGAAAGTTTGAAGCATTTGGTAAGACGATGGAAGACTATGTGCAGTGATATGGCAGGGCGTGTAGATGAGAGATACTTGATTCTGTCCTTCATAAATGCGATGTTCGCAACTGAACAATTATATGTTCAAATCTTCAGAAGAAAGAATTCCATAATGATGACAGAATTACGAGAATTGCAAGAAGAATACATTACACTAGAAGAAAAGCAAAACAATATGGAGTCATATCCAGTAACAAACACTAACAATCAAGAGGGAGGAGCAAATTTACTTCCCAAAATAATCAATGTAGTAGCAGGTACTTCGCAAACATCCTCACAAACTTCTTCGCAAATTTCAGAAGAGAAGAAAATCAATGATAGCCAGCCAAAGATGGTAGCAATGGGCAGTAGAGATCAAGAAGAATATGATAGAGAGAAGAATTTCTATAATCGGATAGGACATAACCAAATTCCAAGATTAGATCAACAAAAAGAAAATTATGGTGGACAAAGGCAAAATTATTTTGGAAAAGGAAACCAGAGACAAAATTATAACAACGGTCATGGAGGTCAAAGAATGGTAAGGGAAGAGATAAAATTGCCACCTTTGAATACAAGTATAGAAAAGATATGGCAAGCAATTATCCTGGTAGAGAATGTACCAACTCCATGGAATATGGGAAAGGAACCACCAATGGGTCCAAGAAGTCATGAATTTTGTTCATATCATCATTTTCATGGACATTCTACAAATAACTGCCATAATATCAAGAGGATAATTTTGCGAATGATTGATCAAGGAAAACTAAATCAATTTTTACTTAAGCAGACACAGTCGCAACAATTACCACAGGCTCCAGCCATAACTCGCAGGGAGAACACGACAAAAGAAAAGGGAGAAGAAATCCTACATATAGAAGTGGGGTCAAAAGCAAGGAATGTTTTCTGTAATTCCATTGTTCATTCATATAAAACCATAGAGGATTTTCATGATAATGTGTTAAGTAGGGTATATGCGAGGGATGGTGAAGGAAAGGAAGTAATGAACATCGCAAAGATTTCACGACTTGAATATTGGCAGAAACGTGAAATTTCTTTTGAAGCCACTGAAATTCCAGAAGGTTGTGAAGTACATGATAATCCATTGGTGGTAAGACTGGAAATCTACATGAATATGGAGGAGAACGAAGATGATATGGAGGAAGAGTCAATTGGTCTTAATAGGATTTTGATTGATACGGGAAGTTCTGTCAATATCCTCTTCTATTCTGCTTACAAAACTATGGGGGGAAAAGATGCAGATTTAATACCTTCTACTTACAGAATTTATGGTTTTAATGGAACTGCCAACAAGCCCAAAGGAGAAGTGAGCATGCGAATTCCATTAAGTGGAATGCGAACTGAAATTCTGTTTTGTGTTGTTGATGTTGAATCACCATATAATGCTTTGATAGGAAGGCCATGGCTTCACGGAATTCTAGGCGTAGCTTCCACTCTACATAAGTGCATAAAATTCCCTCATATGAAGGGTATTGGAATTATCAAGGGTGATTGGGCTGAGGGAAAGAAATGTTACGATACAGAAGTAGAAGTTTGCGAAGGAAAAACTGCTGAGAAGGAAAATTGGAGAAAAGAAGTGAAAATTTAATGGCAGAGGATTAAGGAAAAAGAGAATAAAGTTACGATGATAATCATACAAGAAATTTACGATGATAATAAGGGATTGTGATTCGCGAGGAAAAAAGAAGGTTATCAGTATGTTTGCTCGTGAAAATGAGGTATGTGGCAAAACAAAATTTTTATTTCATGATAAAATTTTACGAATATTGTTTGCTCGCAGGAAATTGGAAAAAAGTTACAAATTTTCAGAATTTATATTCCGATTAAAATTTCATTAATTTGCGAATAAAAGACCGTAATCTGTGATCAGCCTCCAAAAAAAGAAAGAGAGCCGCAGAAAATTTTATACAGGAAAACCTTTGTGGCGTACACCCTAGTTCGCGAAGCTATAATTCGTAAGAGGCAAAGTCCTAAAGTACGCCATTTAAGGGGTACCTATAACGTGGCTAAGGGTAACTTAGGAACACCACCAAGGGCCCTTAGTACATGGTAAAAATTTTGGGGTACAACCCAATAATGGGGTACCTATCCGGGTTAGACACCTTGGATTCTCACCTAATCTAACGACATTACGCAATATAAAATGCGGTGTAAGAAGATTTAGGCTGGGCGACTAAGGCATCCTGTCTTTCCCAAGAAGTGCAGAAAACGATCAAGGCGCCGAGGTACACGGTTGAGTCAATAGTGCCGGGTGAGGTTGAACCACATCTGCCATTTTTGACAAGTCTTGGCAAATGATGCACTTGGCCCAAAGATACCCCATAGGGTGCAACCTCGTAACTATAAGCCCTATAGGAAAAAAGGATAAGAGGTTGCGATCAAAAGCTGGTTGTTGGCAGAACCGGATGGGAAGAGCTAACCTTGTATGGTCGATGTACGCTTCCTTGAAGGGGCAATCAGGGGGAAGATAAAGGGCAGCACCCTCCATTAGGGAGATGATAAGTGCTATAAGACGCAAATGTCACGAGGCTTCTTGTTTGCGAAAACATAAAGGCTTGTCATATTTGTGCAACAAATGAAGTTCTGCGCGAGCCTTCCAAAAAATAAAAAAAAAAAAAAGAAAAGAATAAAGAACTCGCAGAACATAATAAAGTTAAGATGAGATCAATGGGTTGCTACATGAAAGTGTAGAGACGTCCTGCGATTTCATCGCAAGATGGCAATGTCATGGGGCTTTATGTTCGCTAGAATATTTAGGCCTGTCATATTGTCGCAACAATTCCTGAAGAGGCTAAAATACTATACAAAGAAGTTAAGATGAGATCAATGGGTTTTTGCATGAAAGTGTAAGAACGTCCTGCGATTTCATCGCAAGACGATAATGTCACGAGGTTGTATGTTCGCAAGAATGTTCAGACTTGTCATATTATCGCAAATAATTAATACAAAAGAGATGGCAAAATAAGACCTTTACTTAGGAAGGCATGATAAGACCACAGAAATTAATGAAATTTATTGCATCAATATCACTGAAGAAATTATACAAGAATATACATTATGAAGATATGAAAAGAAGACAACTTCGTCAATATCATTGAAGAAATTTTACAAGAATATACATCAAGAAATTTTGAAAAGAAGACAACTTTGTCAATATCATTGAAGAATTTTTACAAGAAGACCTATCAGAAAAGACAACATCATTGAAGAATTTTAATGAAGACTTAACAAAAGATGCGATTTTGATAACAATCAAATACAAATAAGTTCATATTCGTAAAAATTTACGAGAATTACATACTTCTTATACTTCTCTATATATTGAATACTTCCCCAAAAAGTTGAATACTTCTTATAATTCTTCAAGAATATCTCATATTTATTATACTTCTTCAACGGATATTTAATTTTGCGAAGGTTAAGTACTTATTATACTTCTTCATACAATGAGTAATAATTTTTATACATCTTCATATATTGGGCAATTCTTCATAAATTGAATGTTTCTAATACTTCTTATACTTCTTAAGGGTATTTCATATTTTGTATACTTCATACTTTCTATACTTCAAGGGGAGATTTATTATTTACCTCGCAACATTCCGTAAAAAGCAAAAGGCTTATATTTCTTATACTTTGAAGGGAGGATTTTTTATCACAATAAGAAGAAAATTCGTAAGATAAATTCAGAAGGATATTCTAATACTTCCAGCGGTAGTTGATCATTTGAAGAGAAATAATAAGGGGAAAGGGAATACTAAGCTAAGTCTTTAAGATATATTATTTCTCTCCATATGATCAAGTTATGCGAATAAGGGAAATAAACATCAAAGAAAGATTAATTCAAATTAAGCTTTGAAAAATAAATTGTTGGATTGATTGAAAGCATAATCAAGAAGAAAGTGTTATATGGAAAAGTTACAGAACAGATATACAAAAGAAAAAAAAAAGAAAAAAAATGAAGTTATTCTTCAGGCGATCTGTTCCCATCAAAATGATCTTCTTCTTCAACTTCACTATCATCTTCAACTTCACTTTCAAAAAATTTCAGGATATGGAGTATCTTCAGGAATTTCTTGAGAAAAGGAGCGTATGGTACTTCTTGAGAGGAATTTCATTATCTTCGCAAATCTTGCGAGTCATCTTAGCTTAAAAACGCTTGACATATAAACTATGGTTATGCTGGGAAATTAGAAGCTGAGATCTCAAGTCAGAAATTTTCTTATTACGATTAGCAAGGAGAGTTTCCAGATTATTATTTATCTTTGCAAGATTTTCTGCAGCAAGAAAACAAATTAAGGAATTGGTTAGCAAATTATGAAGGAAAAGTAACCAAAATAATTATCATCGCAAAGAATTTACCTTCTAGTTGCTTCTTATCATTACGAAGAGAAGAAATTTCAAGTTTCAATTGATTATTCTCCTCAAGAAGAGAAGAATTATCAATTGCGATGCTCGCAGATTGTGAATTATCTTCGTGACGAGATATTAATTCTGCGTTATCAATATTTAGATCTTCTATTTTCTGACGGAGACTTGAATTTTCAACCTCTAACTTCTTACAACGATTTAAAGTTTTCTTCTCAGAAATAGAATGACGTCTTTCCCAATCAGAAGCAGCTGCACAACTAACTCTTCCAACCTAAACAAGAAAAAAGGGGTTAGAAATCAATAAAATAAGGAAATAAACAAGGAATAGAGAAGAAACTTACCATGCTGCCTAAAGCATATAATGAAGCAGGAGAGACGAATCTTGAAATTCCTTTGAGGGAGTTATTATCAATAACAGTAGGAACTTTACAAGCCTTCGCAATAAGTTTGCGAGAATTCGCTGTAGGAGAATTTCCTAATCCACGAGAAGAATGGAGGAAAGCCTCAGAAATGCTAACCATTCTTTGAGGCAAAAGTTTCACAGGATACCATAATCTTCATTCCCACCTTCATCAACATCATCATCATCTCCTTTGTCAGAAAGGGTATCAGAATTAGAACTAAAGTCCTTCTCAGGAAATTCATTATCTTCATCACCAAGATCTTCCTCAATGTCCTTATTATAAGAAATTACATTGGAATGGGATTTGGTTGAGAGTATCTTCTTTTTCTTTCTCTCGTAAACAATATCTTGAAGTTTTCTTTTTCCTTTGCGAAGAGCATCATCTTGATTTATCGAAGCTTGAGAGACCTTCGCAGAACGAAGAGTTTGTTGCCTCGTAGTAAGCCTTTTAGAAGAAGTGGAACTTTTATTTTCACTCATGACAATCTCGGGAAGAAGTGGAACTGTAAATTCAAATAAGGATAAGAAACAGAGGCAACAATATATTGTTTATAAAAATACAAGAGTGTTTCTTACCTCATTTGAAATTAAAGGGTAACAAAAAGATAAGGAAGTGGAAATACATACATTTCTAAAAACCCAAGGTTGATAATAGCGGTTACGAAGATTCGCAGGAAGTTCTACTATCCCAGTAATATAAGAACATGATAACATTAAAGGGTACTTATACCAATCTTCATCATTAGAACGACGAGGTGTCTTATTATTTCCTGAAGCATAATCAATATCGTGCATGAGAAGATCATCTGCATGAGAAGATCATCTGCTGCGATATTAGCTTTACGATGAAGACGAACACCCCAACGATTATCTTCTTTCCTCGCAGGAATTAGTGTGTAATTTTTGAAGAAACCCTCAACTGTATAATTCGCAGCAACAATTTCTATATTCTCAAACCTAGGTTTTCTAAGATCAGTTGAATATAAAGATTTCCCAAAAGCAGCACGATTTGCGAATTCAACTAAGAGGCGAATGCAATCACCAGTCAATTGATAAATGGCACAAGAAAAATTGGGGTGGGAAATAATTTCGTAGAATAAAGGAAAGTTAACATCATAAAGAGGAAGAGGAAGACTTGTGAGGATTTGACCTCGTGAGATTAAAACCTTATGATCATCCCAAACATAGTTGGTAAAGATCTTCACACAGAGAGAAGACTTATTATCATAACCTTCAATCTCAGAAAGAATAAGGTCTCTATCAGCAAGTTCCGCATTGAGTTGTTCAATAGTTTTCTTCTTTGGTGCCATTGAATATAAGAGGGAAAGTAGGAAAAATAGAAGAGGTTGCAGAGGCAGAAGCGGTGAAGAAGATGAGTAAGAGAATAAAAAGCAAAAACAAAGGATAATATTTATAAGAGAGTTCGATGAAGATAAAAATTCATTAATACGAGTAAGCGTGAACGGTTGAAAAGAACGGTTACGAAGAAACGTGTCAGAAAGATAAGGGAAAAGTAAAAAGACGTGTTGCGAATCTGAAGGGTGGTAATAACTACACTAAATTTACGAGAATAGGGATTCTCATGACATTTCTTCTTCAAAGAATTGAAATGAGAAGAGGCAAGATGTAAGTACTGAATATCGCAAGATAATAGTTCACGAGTATCGGGAGAAAAGAGTTATAAAATGTTACGATGATAGAAGAAGCGCAGAGAAATATGAAGTTTTGCGAGGATGGAGTAATTTTGCGAGTATGAGTTGCGATACTTTGTAACTCATGTACAGCTGTATAAAGTTTTACTATAAATAGGAGTTCAAATGTAAAATTCAGGAGGTTCTTTTAGTGAGTGTTAGAAAATATTTTAGGAAAGAGAATAGAGAAAGTTGTAACTATTCTAATTCCATTTAGATACTTCTTTGTGATCAATTGAGAACATTAATAAGAAAATTGTTATTCATCATCAAGAACTTCTTGAGTTTTTACTAATTCTATTGAGGGTGTAGTTGTAGGTTATTCTGCAACTACACCGCAAATCTCCTTGCGAATTTGAGTAGCCTTAGATACAGGAAAATATCTCTCTAAAAAGAGTTTCTTCAACCCATTCCATGTTGTGACACTTCCGGGAGGCAAATAATATAAACAATCCTTAGCATTATCCATCAAAGAGAATCTAAACACTTTCAACATAGCACCATCCGCCTCAACATCAGCTGGAAGCATGGCCGTGACAATGGTGTGGAAGTCCATAAGATGCTTGTTTGGATCTTCATTCACCATACCATGGAACTTTGGCAATTCCCTAAGCAACCCCGGCTTGATCTCAAAGGTAGAGTTTGTTTGAATACAACCATGTTGAGTATCAATCTTGTGCGAAGCCAAGTCCTTGAGTGCACGATTTGCAGCATCACCCATGGCTTCTTCTTCTTCTTCTTCAAAAGGTGGTTCTTGTTCAACCGGAACCTATTGTTCTACAACTTCTTTTTCTACTTGCTGGAAGGTATCGTGTTCTACTTCCAAGTTTTCTTCTTCCGTTGTGCCTTGCCTTGGTTAGAGTATTGTGCCTTTTCGAGTAGCTATCCCGCACCTTGGATAATTCCAATCTTTAGAAGCCAGGGATAAGGTACCTGAAAAACAATTCTCGCAAACAAGTGAGAAACAAGACAAGAAACGAAAATAAAGTACGCAAGCAGAAATAATAAAAAGAAACTAAAAACTTAAAAACTAGTTGAATGCCTCCCCGGCAGCGACGCCAAAATTTGATCGGTTGTCAGTCGACACAAAAATAATTCACTTTCCTACTCAACAAAATATGAATGAAGTATAAAGTAAAGAAGAGTTCGTATCCACAGAGAGGCTATTGTAGTTATCAATTTCTAGTTCCTTAGTAACCAAGATGGGGAATTTCTGATTTTTGTAAAATAAAAGTAAAATAAAAGCAAAGTAAATAGTTGGAAGTAATCAATAGAGAAAGATATTGGTCAAGGAATTCATCTTCAATCTTAAACATGTGCTTGCATATATGATTAGAATTACGATTTAATCTCTTTTATTATCAAAAGCCTAGAAAATCAAGAGAGCAAGATAATCTGAAAATTTCCTAAGTTCATCAACACACACATTAGAGATGCGTATGTGAATTCTACCTAAAGAATAACCTAACGCCTTGCGCTTACCAAGTTCAATTCCCAGGAGCATTAAGTTTTGGAAATAGGCTAATCAATGCAATTGTCATACATTGCGCATAACAATTCGGACAATGGTCAAACTCTACATATGATTATAAGAGTGTATCACTACAAACTATAATCATATCATGCTACTTGTATTTGGGGTTATCCCTCGATGAAAAACCCTAAAATAGATATGGACAAGATGCAAGTTTAATTAATTGGCCACTTAACTAACCAAACATCTAAATCCTATCACAATACATCAATCATGTGATTATTAAAAGCAGTAGAGATTTGAACGAAAACAAAGAGAGAAAACTAATACATTAATCAAGCACAAGTTTAAGAAATAGGACTACATCCTTAACCAATAATATTAAGTTTAGCTACTCATAGCTATGGAGTTCATCAACATAATAATAATGAATTAAGGAAGATGAAACAAAAGCAAACCCTAAAAGCGTAAGTTTCAGCGGCTCTCTCCTCTTCTCCAAGAATAATACGTGATATCCAAAGTTGTATAAAACTTTCTTTTGTAGTCTTCTTCTCCTTACAAAACTAGGTTTTGTCTTCAAAGTCCATTAGTTAGAAATTCACCCGGCCCACGAGTGAGGGAAACCCGTGTATAAAATATGTCCCAAAAATGCTCGTCGGAAAACTGGGTATTTGGACGGAACTAGGCACCGGAAAAGCATCTCAGGTGACCGGCAAAGTCCGCCCGGTCACCGGTCAAAGATAACGGTCAACCGTTAAAGTTAACGGCTGACTAACGGTCAATAACGGCGTACCGAGTCAATGGCTGAGTCATAACCGAGTCAGCTGGCTAACTCGGCTGACTGGTATTGGCCAGAGCTGCACCATGATTTTATTTCACTGCCAGCCATGATGGCTGTATCTTCTGTGTTGCTGCAACTTCAGTTCATTCATTTGTCAGTTCTCAATTGCTACAACTTCCATCACCACAATCTCAACTGTACAGATCCAACCACCTAGTGCATTGCAGTAGCATCACAACACTAACATCTCAATGCCACCAACACATCTTAAACCCATTCACAGCTCCATGAACTTGTTTCATGCATTCCCATGACAACACACTAGCCATCTCTATTGGCTTGCAACAGTTGCTATCACCTCAGCTTTCTGTAGCTTCAATGCCAACCTGCAGCTTCAGTTCAGTAAGCTGCAAACCAGATGCCACCACCAAAACCTTTTAAGTACCAGCAAATAAACTTGGCAGCACTCACAACTACCAGAACCCATGACATGCCACTGCAAAGCCACATTCCACCTGCAGTTCAATTGCAGTTAACTTCAACCCAACAATTCACCATTACCACCACCTGCAATCTCAAATGCCAGCAGCCACAAAACCAGTGACTTCTCAATTAACACCTGCACACTCATTGTCTTCCCTTGATCCAACCTAGCACCATCTTAAACCTAGTACACTTCACCTCAATACAAGCAAAACCATCAGATGTTGCACCTGCTTCACAGACTGGAGCCACCAAATTCACCACAGCTGCAATATAGTTCAAGTTCGTCAAAACCCAAAATCCTTTATTATACCAGATTCAATTCATCACCATTTCCACATTTGTTACTCAAAGCAGCAACACCAACCTTGGCCTCAAATCCCTGATAGAACCACCAGTGCCACTCAGCAGACCCATTGTGGCACTTTCACTGAATCTCTTCCATTCATAAACACCAGAGATCCTACATCTCCTTCCCATGTAACTTCATGTCCCTGACCTTGCTTCTAGCAGCAATTCATGCCAGTCATTCTTAAACAACAGCTAAAATTGATCTAAACACAATTCTGAGTAGAACCCATATGTAATTCATCTCAAAAACACCACAGACTATCACCAGAACCTAATTCAGCTTCATTCAAACACCCAGTGAACATTACCAACAATTCAAGACCCTGTAAACCAAATTCAACTCATTACTTCCCCAAGATCAACCACAGAAATTCAATCCGTACCCAGTTTCCAGTTTACCCTTAATTCTTCATTCGTTATCTCTCTGAATTTCGATCAAGACCCAATCTTTAGTTTATTTAAATTCCAGAGAACCCTATCCTCAGCTTCACATCCTCAAACTCATATAATCAATTCACTATGATATCAGTAGATCAACATACATAAACCCTAGTTTCATCCTCTATAGCTGTACCAGAAACAAGAGCTCTCCTTCTCAATCTCTCAATCTCTCATTTTTTGTGCTGTTGTGCAGCTTTTCTTCTCTCAATTTCAGTATCAAATGATTGAGTGAATGAAAGACAAGTTTCGATTTAGGGTTGGGTAGTTTGGGTGGATGGTTACACCCCAAAATAGAAACCACCCCAGAATAGGATGCTATTAATAGGTGATCAGTTCTTGATAAGGGTTAACCAAATCTAGCCCCTCATCCTTAACTGGGCTTCATATAATTTCCTCCCCTAAAATGACAATTCTGACCTTCACGCTCCAGATGGACTTTTTTCTCCTTCTTTCGAGTTCCTCCGCTAACTGCAACCGTCCCTTATTTCTCATATTCACTTATACTCTTCAATTAGAGTCATCACTAAAGTTGCCGTGCTTTTCAGACAGAATTTGCATCACTAAAGCCGACATACTTTTCAGACAGAGATGAAGAAATAAAAGCAAATAATGAGAAATAGTTCGCCTCCAATAGCCATTGAATATGAGATGAGACTTTCGCGCTGTTTATTCTCCTTTTTGTTCCAAATGACTCCAAAGTACCTAAATACTCAAAAACAAAACATAAGATGCATATTTTACAAGAAAACTAGCAGAGAAAGCATAAACAATAGATAAACAATACGGTGTTTTATACACCTATCAAATACCGTAGGTGGGCTGCGGGATCTGAGGTACCATTGTATGCCTAAAATGTAGGTACCGAGCATTTTGGAGGAATAGGTTCCCCTAAAATGCGAAAAGATAATGGAGACATGGTTGCCTCCTGTAGCGCCTCTTTTAATCTTGCGCCTGCGTGACCAGTTTTTAGGCCTCGTATCTCCCTCCGCATCTTCTCCATTTACTCTATGACCATGTTCACGTTGTGAGCATCTTTGGATAAAGCCTTGTCGTAGTAGCTTTGAGAGGGTTTGTATGTTGAGTCCACCTTATCTGGTTCATGGTGCGTTGATCCAGCTTCGTTAGGTTGATTAGGCATTGTTATGTTGAGAGTGACCCTTCGTCTCCCTGAGATGGATCTGTTGTTATGCTTCCTTTGGGGAGGTCGAGATTGGGATCCTTCGATCTGTGTGTCTAACATACCTTTGAGATTCTGGTTCTGCTGGGCCATCTTCTATAGCGCATCTTCGTTTTCCTTATTTCGGAGGATCAAGGCTGCTACTTGTACCGCAATCTGATCTTCGATGAGGGCTCCACATCCTTACGGAGTGCTGTCGGCTGGAAACTCAGAGTTATCCGCTACTTCGTCTATAATTAGCGCATCTGGATCTATCTGGATTGGTGTTAGGTTTCCCAACCCTCGCCCTGTATGAACTAAGGTCCCAGGTAACCCTGCTTTGGCTGAAGGTGGATTCGTTGTAGCTGGATGCTCCGATAACGGCATGCCGTGGATAGGTTGAGATCCTGATGTTTTCCCCATCCCCTCAGTAGGAATAGGTGTCTTTTTAGCAACCGTTCTTCTTGCTATCTCGCTTTGTCCGTCCTTTGCTTTATTTTTTTGATTTGCTTGGGAAGGCTTTTGGGATCTTCCTCTTGTGAGCGCTGGTCGTCAGCTTGTTGGTATATCATCTGGTTTTTGCATACCTTCGGCTTTTGATACCCTGTGGTCACAAAAAGAGTGAAGAAATCTGTACTTGGGTACCTTCATCAAAAAGTAACAATAAATTCTCTGACGCAGAGGGTGGCTGAGCAGTTTTTTCAGAAAAAGTACTGAAATGATGTTTTTTGACAGACGGGTATTAAAGGCGTATGACACCCTTGGAGAAAACAACCTTAAAAACCTTGAAAACCGAAAAACGGGGTTGTCAGATCTTGGATAAAACGATGTTATTAATGCTTTAGAACATTTTTCTTCCTTAAAATCTTACTGATATTCCTTTGTCAGTCAAAGGTTCTCAGATCTATGAAAAAAGTTGGCTTATTTAGTATAAAACAAAGATTTTGGCGTTTTGCGGATATGCTTTTGTAAAGAACTTTGTAGATCTGTGAAGCCATGTGTTTCAAGAGATGGAACTAAAAAAACATACACAAGTAACAGATGAACGAATCACTTAGAGAGTAAGATTCACCGTTGAGACACAGATCCCTTTGTTTCCGAAGAATAAAAAAAAACTGAAGTTAAAATTGTGTCTAAGCTCACGGTCGTGAGAAAGAACACGGTGGGCACCAAACTGTGACTACTTATTTTCCCATAGTCTACGTAATGTAAACATCTCAAAGGATCAGATGCAAGGAAGTATCGATACCTTTGTTGAACTGATGATACTAAGTAATAAAAGATGAGTAAGGTCTCAACAATAACAAAGAACATAAAGATAATGTAAAAACATCTAAGTTATCAAGAGACACAAGATATAACGTGGTTCGACATTCATCTACGTCCATGGGGGAAATGAGTGATTGTTTTGTATTAAGTTGTGGTGGTTACAAAGATCTTAAATGATTCCCAAAGTAATAGAGAGAACTCAAGTTATAGTCTTGTAGTTGCAGGAATTCCTACACTACACCCTCACAAGAATTCACAATTATCAACACATATTTGAATATTAAGAACAACACTTTTATTGATTAATTCTCAGAAATATTACAAGAAATGGAAGAAATCAAGAATACAACCGCCCTCTTAAACTTTATCTCTCCTTAAAACTTTCTCAACACTCTCAAAATTTATCTCTCCCTTTCTGAGCCTATTAATTCTCTTTATATAGGATATTTACATAGTGGATGACAGCTAATTTATCCCTTATTTTCGGATCTGACTCGCGATACTCTCGCAGTAGTTGTAATGCTTATTCTCGCAGATGTAGTAATCTTCGCAGGATCGTCATGCTCTTTCCGTGTTTCTACCACCGTCATTTGTCACGTCATTCTTTGAGTCAGTCTACGACGCTCGCAGAGTGTTGTTGAAGAACTCGCAGAAACGTTGTTTATAAATTTCGCAAGAGCACTGATGTGCCGATATTTTGATCCTACATATTGCCTCTTCTCATGTCTTTTCTGCGAAGGGGAAAAGATCATGAGAAATTGAAATCTTTTGAAATGTCGCAGCTGTCTATCTATTCACGTGCTTTTGTTCTGACACGTATCTTTTTATCCATTCAACTTCTGACACGTTCTTTTCAACCGCTCCGCTCCAAACGTTCACGTCTTTTCTTTGCATTAATTGAACTTATCTTCTCGAGAATTTTTACCTTTTATATATATCTTCTTCACCCTTCACTTTTCTTCTTTTTACTTTCTTCTTCCTTCTCTCTGCAATCTCTCTACAAATTCACTATTCTTCCGTAAATTCCGCATCCGCTGCTGTTGCAACCTTTCTTTTGATCTTTTACTCTTTTCTTCATTCCCATAATTACTAAGAATGGCTCCAGTTGGTCGTAAAAATCTCATCGCCTTTGAGCAACTACAAAAGAAACTTAAGGGCGAAGGTTTTGCTTTATCTACCATCCCTGATCAAAACCCTAAAGCCGAACTTTCCATTAAATTATTTTCTGATCATCCATGTTCTCGCGAGAAGATTATAGTCTCTCTAGGTCAACTTGAAGATGGTCTTCCCATTCCTTTTTATGATCCTGAGATCCCTTTATTCTATGAAATACTTTCTCATGCGATATTCTCACGTTCTATATATCAGTTGAGTGGGGACTGCATTCTTCTGATGCTGGAGTATGATACTCACGGTGATGGTAAGAAATCTCTTTATCCTGATAAAGCGAAGAATCCTAAATTCGCTGATGTTCCAATTATTCCTGCGAAGTATACCGTAGAGAACTTCTTCGCGAATTATGATATAATCCCCATGAGGAAAGATATCACTTGTTGGGGTGTCCGCTTACAAAATAAGGATGACATTGCTGAAGATAAAATTCTCATGTTGGATATTGACTGGCATCCGGGTAATAATAAAGGTCCGCGCTATTCTAGTGATGATAAGTGGTGTATTTTCCCATTATTTCTAGAGGGTCCCTACATCTGCAGTACTCATGCTTTACCTGCGAATCTCGCAGAGTATCAGCCATTGGTGTTCAACTGGCCTGAAAGAAATAAAGAGGTATGTTCTCTCAATTTTTTTGCATAAATTATCATTATCATCTTCCTCATGCTTTTATACTCTCGCTGACTACTCCAATTTTTCCAGATTAACAGGCTAAAAACTAGCTACCAGAAGCTTTGGAAACCCAGTACTTTATCAGCTCTTAAGTTACTCACAGATGAAGTAAGAAATATTCCTTTGTGATTCTTAACAATATATTGTTTCCTCTATTTCTTATCTTTTTTTGTGTTTGAAGGTTATCGAAGAAATAGATCATGTTAAAGTTGTAAGGACCAAGGGAAAAGACAAAGGTGCTGCTCGCAAATGGAAATCTGATGCTTCTCGTAAGGAGAAGTCTGGTGCTCCTCCTTTAAAGAAAAGAAAAGCTCAATCTCCTTCTCCTTCAACTCCTCAATCTATTGAAAGTTCAAATGATAATACTGATAATGACGATGATGATGATGATGATGATGTTGATATCTCTTCCGCGAAGGAATCCTCCCATCCTGAGTCTTCTATGGCTCATCTATCCGGCATTTTTGCTAATACCATGCAAGTAATTGGTGATACCCCTCTGACTAATGCTTGCAAGTCTATAGCTGCCATCTGCGATGCCCCTCTCCTAGAGAATAATGAATCTCTTCGCGGGGTATCAAGATCTATATCTCCAAATTTCTTGCACTCACTTAACATCTTGGTAAATTTCCATACTTACATCTTCCTTATCTTATTTTCATTTTGAATTTATAATTAATTCTTAAAGCACGCTGTATTATTTCGCAGGCTGGGAAAGCTTCTTTTGCTGTTGTCTCAAACTTGGAAAAGAGGCGTGCGGTCCTCGCAAAGAAAAATCTTAAACTTCTCAACAAAAATAAAGAATTGGAGATTGAAGTTGCTGGTATTCGCGAGAAGAATAAACAAAATGAAGAATTAGAGATCGAAGCTGCTAATCTTCGCGAGAAAATCAAACAATTGGAATCAGACAATTCTCTTCAGAATGAAAAAGTATCTAGTCTTCAAGATGCCAATAAGCAACTCTATGGTATATGACTCTCTTTCTTTCCCTTATATTTTATTATCTTTATCCGAAAAATTTCTTCTTATAGAGTTTTCCCTTTCGCAGACGTCTATGATCTTACTAACGAAGCTATTTTTCTTCATACATTTCCCAAGATTATGGATTATGATGCCCTTCTTAATCATCTAAATACTTCTCTAAATAGTTTTTCCAATGATAAGATTGAATCTCTTCCCATAAATGAGCTTAGATCCAAGCTCCGTCTTTTAGAAATTGAACATAGATCTGCCTTGGGTATGGCCAATAAATTTAGACAATTATTTCACAACTCTAAAGAAGAAACCCGTAAGTTAAATGCCAAATATAGTGATCTAATAGATGAAAAGGATCGTATTTCTCTCCAAGGTGCTCAAGCTTTAGCATATTTCCATAAGACTCTTCTCGATGTTCAAATTGAAAGAGATCGACTTATCTGCGAGAATAATACTCTTGTTGAAAGATAAAACCAAATTTGTTCTCGTCTTTTCATTAGTAATGATGATGAGTTTGCTTGGGCTGCGAACATTCTTTATAACACCAGAAACAATTTAGGTGTAGATTTTAGTCTTCAAGCTGATCATTCTGCCCTGATTAAGGATATGATCTTGCAAAAAGAAGGTTGCTATTCTTTTTTTTTTTCACTAATCCATTTTGTAGTTGTAGCTTCACTATTTTATAAATATGTTATCTTCACTAGAAAACTTTTAGTTAAAAGAGTTGGAAGAAGAAAAAGGAAATCGCAAGACTTCTGTCTTCTCGCAATGAGAAATGTTCCAAATTCAAGAAGCAAAACTTCTGGAGAATTTCATCAAAGCAATGATTCTATTAAGAGTTGATGATCATAAAATTCCTCATTCCACTTAAAACGAAATTCCAAAGAATATTCCTGACCTTGTCATCTCTGATAGTGAAGATAAAGAGTCCGAAGAAGATGAAGATGAAATTGAAGAAGAAAAAAAATATGGTGAAGACAATGATGGATCTAAATAGTTTTGTCTTCCTTTTTAATCTTTTTGTAATTCCAGCTTCTAATGTTCTTTGGTGTATAGGAGAAAACAATTTGCAATATGGTTAATCAATATGCTTCTTGTTGGTAAAGATTAATAATTTTATGATTCTATTATATTTGATGTTATTCATCTGCGTAATTTATCGCAAGTCATATCAAGTCATAAAAACCCGAATAAGATCTGTTTGTAAGTTTTTACCTCAATACGCATAATTTCGCACTCACTGCTTACTCATGTAAAAACCATGATCATTCAATCTTGAATCTTATCTAGTTAAAGGTCTTATCTTTTTCTCATTTGCATGTAAAGACCCATTGATCTTGTTTATCCTTATTTTGTCAATTTTGTTATGACAATTGTTGCCTAAA
Organism: Papaver bracteatum; assembly: GCA_023529315.1. Lineage (NCBI taxonomy): Eukaryota > Viridiplantae > Streptophyta > Magnoliopsida > Ranunculales > Papaveraceae > Papaver > Papaver bracteatum. The sequence goes on from JAJJWX010003083.1 coordinate 153,185, forward strand.
ATATGAACAAAGCCCCAAATATTCTTGCGATGAAATCGCAGGACGTCTTTACACTTTCATGTAAAAACCCATTAATCTTATCTTATCTTTTTCTCTTGGGTTTTTGCCTCTATATGATTGTTGCACAAATATGAAAAGCCTAAATATTCTTGCGAATATAAAGCCTCATGAAATGGAGGGTGCCTCCCTAATGGAGGGTGCCTCCCTTATCTTCACCCTGGTTGCCCCTTCAAGGAACGCACATCGGTCATACAAGACTAGATCTATATGAAACTACCCTGGCCATTCTTGGAAAGTCTTGGATATGATGCACTCGGCCCAAAGAAAACCCCACCTAGAGTGCAGTCTCGTAACTATAAGCCATATAGGAAAAAAGGATAAGAGGCTGCGAAAAAAACTGGTTGTTGTCAGGACCGGTTTACTTATTTCCACACATTTAACTGGTAATATAATGGAAGTAAGGATCATTCCCACGAAGAGCAGGGAGTTTAGTTGTTAAAAGTTTCACAATGGGGGGATTTTTGTTTTAGATTCAAAATAAAATCAAAGCAATTAAAAATAATTAAGTTGCAAGCAATGGAGAGAAATATGATCAGGGAATCCTTCTTCGTTACTAAACTGTCATCAGGTTATTATATTCATCCATTAATACAATTAATCACAGATTATTACCAACCGTGGAATAACAGCTAGCTCAGTTCTATCCCCTAAATTCCTTATATCACTCAGTACGGAAGCTCTCCAATACCAGATTCTATTCGTCTAAACCACCTAGTAGTAGCTCACTAAAGGTGTAATTTATCTGAATGCTTTATCTTTTGTGAATTATAGATTAATCCTAGTAGTTAAACTCTTAGCTCAAGGTCCACTTTCTAGTGTTTTTTATACACACAATCGCTACACAGAATCCCTCTGCAAGTTCTTGTGTTCTCTACTTTTGTATGAATTATTCGACTATTACTTATCTCCTAACTCAATACTAGCATTTGATTGAATCAACAAATTAATTCAGTTGGCCACCTAAACAATCTATCAATTAATCATAAATTTCTAATTAGTATAAACAATCAATAATCATGTGAAGAACTTCAAAATAGATTTATATAATAACTCAAATCATGTCTAGAACTTAGAATTCATCCCCAATCACTAAGAAGTTTAGATACTCATGGTACTAACAAAACCCATGAGTTTCATATGATAAAATGGTAAAGAAATAGTTACAGTGATGGAAATAGCTCCAAACCCTAGCTTTTCTTCTCTTGAGTTCTCCTCTCCAATGGCTTGATTAAAGATTATAAGATTGATGTCCCAAAAATATTAAAAGTTCTCTTATATAGGTGTCCCAATTGTAGTTGTACCCGTGCATCAAATCCCGGTCGAATGGTTGCCAAAACTAGCCAAAACTCCTCCAAAACTTAGCCAAATTCGTGTAAACTAACCAAACCCACGTCCAACAGCTTCATAAGCTCGGTCATGAACAGTGAAGCCCAGCCTAAATCCAAAATTCTCAACTTCATTTGGCCTGTCAGTTTTCCGAAACTGACATCCTATTTTGCTTATTTCATTACGGATGGGATATCTCATGATTCCCATCCGAAAACTCTCCTGGAACTTTTCTCATAACTAGATTTTGTGCCCATTCTACGCAACAGGCAGGCCCAAAAACCAACCCTGTTCCGATACATGTTTAGGGCTTTTGATTTGGTGCATGGGTGCATGTTTAGGATTTACAGTTTATTGTAGCTCGGCTTCGCCCCGTTCTGTCCTAATGCATTCTTGGCTCGGCTTCGCCTTGCCCCGTCCTGATGCATGCTAGGTTGATTGGGTCTGCCATTCATATCAATTCTAGCACACATCTAAACATTTACCTTCACCCAATCATTTATCTACAACGTTAATTCCCTTAATCCAACACCAAACTCTTCATCTCAGCAAACACAACTCCTTGTTGTCTCAACTGCAACACCAATCTCATCACAACAACAACATTAAGAGCTAATATCCCTGCCAAGTCTCAATTTCACCACTGCAACATCTTCTCATCTGCCTCAATCATTCTGGCTTCATATCACCACCCAAAGCTCCGTTTACTTTCTAGAGCAACTCATATCACAACATCATACTCAAACCTCCATGGTTTCCTGCTTAAAGAATTTCACCAGCGTACTAATTTTACAGATCGAATGCGAATGAATGAAACAAAGACATATTAAGAACATGGAATAGCTAATGGAAGTGCAAATGAAAATCTTATAACTAAGAAATCAAATGTAACTTAGACGTACGGATGACATAAGACCTTAACCTGAACAACAAACAAAAAAACAATGATGAAGAATTAATCAATTTTTGTAAATAATAGTATTTAATTATTTATTAGTTGCGATCGAGATCTTTTAGTACGGGGATATTAACATATATCACAATACCAGGTGACCATCAACTAACTGAGTCATCATAACAATTAAGGGGCATAATATTGTATTACCATCTCCCAGAAGTACTCACATGTATGTTGTAGTGGACATTTTACGGATAAGATCGATGCGTGGATTTCTTTCAGAGGAATTAACATACATTGTTGTGAGGCGCTCCTTATTTTCAAGCAGGTGCTATGGATGTGGTGGAGACGGCTGTATGCAAGCGGAAGGAAGAGCTTTCAACTGTTGGTATTGATATGGAGTGGTATGCAAGTAGCCTGGTGGTGGATAGAAGGGTTTCAAGAGCAGTTGGAGGTGAAAACAGTCGTCGAGCGGGTATTGGATCTCTCCTTGTAGATTTCAGGGTCTTTATTTTTTAGCCTCAAATCCCTGGATTATCGAAATGGGGAGAGACCCAACTTTCCTTGTTCCATATAAACTCTAATTCACGTCTTAATCTCATCTATACGAACCATCATTCTCTTTGATCCACTAACAATAACAGACTTTCCATAATTTGTTTTCTCGGCAATCCAAAACTCGAAACCAAACCAAAGACTCAAAAATTTGTCCAGACCCTTGGACAAGACTCATACCCATGGCTAGACGGAACTGGCAATTGAACTTGAGCCAGTGTTAACTGGTGGCTCAAGCATTTCTTTAAATGTGTTGTATGCGTTTAGCTGTTGATAGCAGTATATCTCTCCTTCCCTGCACAATTCCGAGATTCAAAACAAACCTACTGTTCATAAACCTTTTGGAACTTCACTAATACTTCAAACTGTAACATATTTATACCTCGAGAAAACTTGCATTAATATAATCACTCCCTGGCGTAATAGAATCCTCAAATGACTTTAGAACAACCATGTTTTTGTCAACTGAAAATCAATGAGTTGTAAAGAACTAATTGAGGGTACAAATCCCTGCTAAGTTTTGTTCTACACAATAAGAGAGCATAAAACCACAATAAGTGTGGATGAGTTTCTTCTTCGCCAACAAAAACTACATACTCGCTCACAGATTCGTTACGGTTCTTTTCAGGATATTCGATCACAACCACTTTTAATAAAGAAGAAAACTAAACGGAGAAGCTAAATAAACCCTATACTGTATGCGAATAAGAATATGTCAGTTAGATTTAGTTTTCACGGGTGTATTGTACACTTAACTGGCGTTAGTAACGTCCAGTTAAGTTTTCGGTGTAAACTAAGTGTAACAAATTTATTGGATGTAAATCCTCACATAAGTGTTGTATACCCACGTTTTCACTAACGGTGTTACAAAAGGTCAATTAAATACATGGTGTAAACAAAGTGTAATCCAAGTTTTAATGTCCCGACCAATAGAGTCCCGCCAAGTTTCCTCTCAAGAATTACTAATGCCTAAAGCTTTTATCTAATTTAATTTGAGTGGGGTGTCACACTCACCGTGCGATGTGGGAGATCATATGACTTAGTATTTTAAAGGAGGTGAGATTCTTCTTTTCCACAGCGGTTGGGTTTTCCTAGACGTTTATTCTCCTGTATATTTAACACTTTTCTAAACAGTAGTCACGGCTAGGACATCTAGCCGTATACCTTCCTGGAGTTTTCAACTTATTTTCTTCGTCTTCTTCACTGTTTTACCAACTCCATCGAACAGTGACCACCATCAGCCATTATTATCTCCCTTGATCATCAACACCAAACCCTGTGATCTAACTCGAACAGCTCACATCAAACTACTCCTTCCCTGTTCTTTGAACTCTTCTCAGCAGCTTACAACAACGTCATTAATCTCTGGCAGAAAACCATCGTCACTGCTTCATTGATCTCCAACAACAGCCAAGAACTACGACTCTTCTCCATCGAGCATCACCATTTCAACTGCCATGATGAGCATCAGCTAGACTAACTTCTTCTTCCATCCAAATTCCATTCTTTATCGCTGCCATTATCTGCAACTCAGCTCCATTCCCATTGCTACCTTTAATCTCCGTTACCTATTCTCTAAACTGCAGACCCGAGCATGTTCTTCATGTCCAACACGAGCTTCGTATCAACACAGCTCAAGTTCATCTCCTTCCGTCTCGAACTGCACCTTTCCTAAACTGCGTGTTATTTCATCTTCACGGCGAACTCAAACTCGAGCTTCGAGAATCATATCTTTCACCAGCCATCGAGTTATCTATCATCTTCAAGCTCTATCCAGCTCCAAACTAACTCGAGCTCAACTCGAGCCATCGAAACCAACATCCACAGCTCCGAGCTTCGTTTTCCATCATCATCTCTGTGTTTCAAAACTCGATCTGAGCTCCTCCATCCCAGTCTTCAAGAACAACAAACAAAACATCACCGGCATCGTTTCCGGCATTCACTGCCAACTCCATTACTCTCTGCTTCCAATAGATACAACGCTAATCTCCATAATCTTATCAATTCGTACCTCCACTGCCATGCCATATAACGGCAGCAAACACCCTTTAACGTTCTCTGTCATCTTCGTCTCCTTCATGCATGCAAACTGCCGTGATCATCACCATCGGTGATACTCTGTGTGAATGGAGAAAGAATAAGGTGGTGCCCTGAGTAACAGGCAGGGTGCCTTAATCAACATTTGAATTCCTGGTTTCCCCAAAGTAAAGGATCTGACTGTAATTAGCACTTCCTTTGAAACAGTGTGCCCCTTAACAGAATGAATTCCCCTTATAAATTTTGTGCGTAAACAATTTCGCAACTTTGCTTGCTTCAAATTCCCATAAAATCTTCATACGACGTCGGAACGACTCCATTCTTTCGCCGTTGGTTCGTATTTTCGTCCTCTTCGAGATGATATCAAGAACTCCTTGATTTGAATGGGTTACACTTGATCTTTGTCCCTTCTACGCTTTTGGATAACTTCTTTTATTGCACAATTAAGTGCCAATTCGCTTCTTTTGGATGATTCACCTAGCAAAACACAAATAAAGAAAAACAAACGTAATATACAATAATTTTGCAAGAAACTAAGCAATTACCAGCATGGATTCAACACTAAATATATGCAGAATATGCACTTAACAGTTATCTACTTGATATACAATCCAATTTGTATTGTAACTTGTCTAAGGTTGATTCAACTCATTTGTGGCATGAACGTTTTGGTCATATCAACTACCGAATGCTAGGAAAGATCATTAATCGTGAACTTGTCATAGGCGTCCAAAAATAAATACTAAAGTAAAAGGAATTTGTGGTGCGGGTCAAAAGGGTAAGAAAGAAAAAAATTCCACACAAACTTTCTCGAGACATAACTTTAGTCGCAGGAAATCCCACATTGCACCCTTCACAAGAATTCATACAATCAAGTCATTTTTGGATGAACAATCACAATCTTTATTGATTAATCTCACAAATTCTACATGAAAGGAAAGAAATGAAATTAAGAAATTAACAACTGCTCTGGACTTTCTCTCTCTTAATGACTTGCTCAATACTCGAAAAAGATCTCCCTTCTCTTAAGCCTTTTCATCTCTTTATATAGGGAATTACATAGTGGATGACAGCTAATCTATCCTTTATTTTAGGATCTGGCTTGCGGTATTTCACAAGCTTACAAATGTACAATTTCACAAACGTCCTAAATCTCGCTAAATATTCACACCTTTCTCGTGTTTATGCTGTCGTTTTCTTCTACGTCATCTCTTAAATTATCCTGCGACATTCGCAATGTGTTATTGGTGAAGATTTCGAAAGTGTATCCTTGTTGCGATATTCTGATCCTACATCTTGCCTCTTCTCATGTCTTCTCTACGAAGGAGAGAATGTCATGAGAAATTTTACTTCAAAGTGCCGCAGCTACCCATCTTTCCAATGTTTTTCTCTATCGGCCAGATTCCTTAAATTTTGGCGTAACCGTTTATACGTGTCATCATTCCTTTATTTACCGGTTAAACTGGTCATCTTCTTTTGTATATTTAAAGAGGGATCTGATGAAGAAATAATTTTCTTCTTTTACTTCTTCTTTTACTTCGTCTTCATCTTTCATATTCTCTGTAACTCTTCATCGTCTGCAACTTTCTTCATCTTCCTTATCTTCCTGCTATTGCTTTTTTTTTCTCCCATGGAATCATCAAGGTTAGTTTTCTTCCTTTTCTTCTTTTGATTTTGCTGAAACTGATGTTATTTTACTGGAATCATCTTGTTTATTTTGTATTTTGTGTATTCCCATACTGTTTCTGTTTCAGCAAAAGCACTTTTAATGTTGAATCTACAACTCAAAACCCTAATTCACACAAAAAATCGCGTCCCAAAGTTGTTGCGAGAAAAAGAAAGTCTGCGAATAATAAGGTAGTAAGAAACATTATTCTTTTAATAACAATATTATTTCCTATGTTTCTTATCTGGATTGTTATTCGCAGGGTGACAAAGATACCAACAACCTCCCCAAGAAATCTCGTCATCTTAAGATTGTTGAAACTTTTGTTCCATTTTCTTCACTTATCCCTTTAAAATCTCATGATGTACCTTCGCAATCTTAACTTTTACTTCTCATTCGCGAAAATGTTGCCTCAGATGTTTCCCCTTCAACCGGTCTTCTACGAACGAAACCCATCTTATTAACCCTTCTGCGAGTGAAACCTCTTCTTCTCCTGTTGTTAATTCTTCTCAAATCGACTCTTCCTTAATCCCAACTACTAATTTTCCCCAAAATTCACCTTCAAATAACACATTCATTACGAAAAATGATTCAGTTCATCAATCTTCTAATATCACCACTTCTTCATCTGAATTCTTTTCCTTTTCCAAAGACGCTTTAGATGGGATAGATATTGTGTTCCAAACTTTATCTGATGCTTTGGATGGTATCAAGAAATATTCCACAAACCCCATCAAATTGAGTGCTTGCGAAATTTTAAATAAGTATGTTGGCTCTGAGAGAATGGTTCGCAAATAGCATTGGAGAGGGAAGTGGAAATTTTGAACAAGAATCTCCAAACAACGACCTTGGAACGTGATGCTCTTCATCTGGGAAAACAAAAATTCCAAAATATCTCGCTGGATTGTGAACTTCTTCGCAAGAAGAATAATGAACTGAAAGGTATGATTTTCTGATCTTCGCCTTTGACTTATCTTATAAGTAATTCTATCCTTTTCTCATGCAATTTTCTTAAAGTCTTTCATTCGTACGTTAAGCTTTAAACCAGAAACGAATAATGGAGAGATATCAGTTTGAATCTATCGTTGAATAAGCTCGTGTTGATAGAGATGTTTGGATGGATCGGTATAACCGATTAGATAACCTTCATACATATTATGTTTATCAAATAGATAACCTTACCAAAGAGAATACTCAATTAGTTCAAGAGCAAAACTCATTAAGTAGTGAAATATCTCGCTTCTCTTATTCTTTGACTAAAGCGAACTTAGAGATGGAAACTTTATCAGATGAAAACAAAACTCTATCTCAGGAAAATCGAACTCTCTTAAATAAGGTGGCAGTCTTTTCGTAGCAACTAAATACTCTTCAAAAGGTGTGTGATAACCAATAACAATCTCTTCACTCACTGAAAAATTAACTTAAGGAAGTAACTGAATCATCTATTGCTGAGAGATACACTCATCCAGGGTAGAATAGCATTAAGTATAAAGGCAAGCCAGCTCAAAGAACAACATTCCAAATTAGAAGAATCTTATTCTTCACTTGCGAAGGAAAATACTTTTCTCATCTCTAAAGAAAAGAATCTAAAATCTCGCCTGAAGGTTTTAGTTGGAGATAAATTTGATGACGCAATGAATCATTGGGAGAATACTTGGTTGGCACTAATTCAAAACATAATTTCGTAAAAGGAAGGTAATCATTTTGACTGCCTCAGCTATTCTTTCTCTGTTGAATCTGTTTATAATATGCTGCTTGTTAATTCTTTATCTTAATAATGAAAAATTTCATTCTTTCATTTCTTAGATTCTGAGAGAGATCTTCGTTCTTCCTTTTCTGATTTGGATTTGAAGTATTCTAAAATTCTCAAGGAAAATGCATCGCTCGCTGCTCACCTTTCTCGTTCTCTCGATCGAGCAGAAAGGAGATTTGATTATCTTACCTATTTCAAGGATATCCAAGATAGAAATCACCAAAAATCATTCCTTCGCCAAGTTCACCTTAAAGCTGAAGTTCTTGTGAATGAAATTTTGTTGTCAAATTATCTTCCTCCTGTATCAATTGCACCTTTAGAAGTAGATGATGATGAAATTCCTCGTGATGTTGATAATGAATTTGATTATGAAAGTGACATGTAAGCTATTTCTCAGGAAGAAGATGAAGTAGAATAACATCCTACTAAAGAAGCATCTGCTGGTGATGACTAAGACAAAAATGAAAAAGAAATTCATCTCAAAGAAACTATCACTGGCGAACATCAAGGTGGAGATGAAGCTTGAGTTAATCAAGGTGAAGAGAATACTGGCGAGAGTGAGGAAAATAACGAAGAATGCCCATTAACTCCTTCTGGCGAAGTTAACATTGAGGATTGAGTTTCTTATTTAATTCTGTCTTCTTGAGTTGTTTCATGTTCATTACTTTTTGCGAATAGTGTACCTCAACCAACTTTGAAATTTACTCTTTTAATATTTTGCGGCGAGAAAGATAATGCCTCTTGTTTATCAATTCCATACTTGCCTCTCATTATCTTTCTTGCGATGAATGATCTGCATAAAGAATAGTTAGTATTTATAAAAAAATTATTCTGTTATGTGGTCTTATTTTTCCTTCCTAGTTAAAGGTCTTATTTTGCCATCTTTTATCATTGCGATAAAATCGCAGGGCGTCTCTGCACTTTCATGAAGAAACACATTGATTTTGCCTTAGCTTTTTGTTCTTTTGTCATTTTTGCTGACAATATGACAGGCCTAAATTTTCCTGCGAAATTAAAGCCCCATGACATTGTTGTCTTGCGACGAAATCGCATGACATATTTACACTTGCATGTAATGACCCATTGATCTTGCCTTATATTCTATTTTGTATTATTTCCTCTTCAGGACTGTCGCACAAATATGACAAGCCTTGATACTCCCGTGACTAAAAAGCCTCATGACATTTGCGTCTTAAGACACTTATCAGTTCCCTAATAGAGGGTGCCGCCCTTATCTTCCCCCTGGTTTCCCCTTCAAGGAGACGTACTTCTTCCATACAAGGCTAGCTCCTCCCATCCAGTCCTAACAACAACCAGTTATTTTCGCAGCCTCTTATCCCTTTTTCCTATATGGCTTATGGTTACGAAACTGCACCCTAAGTGGGGTTTTCCTTGGGCTGAGTGCATCATAGTCAAGACTTTCCAAGAATGGCCAGGGTAGTTTCATACGCCCCGGGAACTCTTGGCTCAACGATGTACCTCGGCACCTTGATCATACTTTGCACTCCTTAGGAGAGTCCTTATTACCTTAGTCGCCCAACTTAAGTCATATGATCAAGTTGAGAATCCAAGGTGCCTCTCCTGGATGGGATTTCATTGAACCCAAATCTCCATGACTCAGGTTCCAGCAGCGGTATAAACTTATCCCTGAGCCATGCAACAGATACCCCCTTTTATGACGCACTTTAGGTCTTACATTTGCCTCTTGCGAAATTTTATTCGCGAACTAGGGTGTACGTCATAAATGTTCGTCCCATTCTAATATGTCATTATTTTATGATTTTCTCTTGCGAAATTTTCGCATATTCTCATTTTGTCTTGATCTTGAATAATTTCGCAGCAGATCTTCCATAAATTTTTTGTTCATATTCATTTTGTTGCATCATACATTATTTAATTATCTAAGGTTTCTTAAAGTCCTCACGGGTAATATCTCTTTAAATATAATATATTCCATGGTCTGTCAAGTCTTTGACCAACATATCTACCCTCTGGATCCATCAATTTGTATGCCCCCGTTCCAATTATCTCTTTTATAACGTACGGTTTATCCCATTTTTTTCGCTTGTTTCCCAACACCTTCTCGCTGTAAATTGGTGTCTCGCGAAGAACTAAATCACCTGGTTGAAATTCACGTGCCTTGACACGCTTATTGTATTCTCCGACTAATCTTCGCTGATAATTCTCCATATGCTGTAAAGTTATTTCTCTCTTCTCTTCTATCTCATTAAGTTTGTTTAGGATCATGCCCGCATTAAGATTCTTCTCCCAAGCCTTTCTATTTGTTGTGGGAATAGAAAATTCTGTTAGTAACACTGCCTCAACTCCATATGTCAAACATAAAGGTGACATTCATGTAGCTTCTCTCCTAGTTGTGTTGTAATCCCAGGCTGCATTATGTACCTATTCGCACCATGCTTTATGATGTCTTTCTAACTTTTTCTTTAATATGTCTGCGATTGTCTTATTTGTTGCTTCAGCTTGTCCATTGGACTGTGGATATAAAGGGGTGGATTTTCCACACTTTATCTTGAATGCATTGAGTAACATTTCTATGTTCTTCCCTTCAAATTATTTCCCATTGTCAGATACCAATTGTGCTAGAATTCCAAATCTGTAAATGATATTTTCAAATATGAATGTAAAGATGACTTTGTCGCGAATGTGTTGTACTGGCTTTACTTCTGCCCATTTTGTGAAATAGTCTGTCGCGACAATTAGGTATCTTTTTTGTCCAGATCCTGGTACAAATGGTCCCACAATATCTATGTAGTTGCAGGAATTCCTACACTACACCCTTGATAAGAATCTATGGAAATTGGATTATTTTGAAGATGAACAACAACACTTTTATTATTCTATTTTCAGAAATCTTTACAACAGATGTAAGAACTCAGAAGTACAAATTTTTTTCTAGAATTTCTCTCTCCTCAAAGCTTTATAAACTCTCTCAAAAGACATCATCCTTTTCTGAACCTAACGAACCCTTTATATAGGGTTTTACATAGTGGATGACAGCTAAGTTTTCCACCTTTTTCGAATATACTTTGCGATCTTATCGCGATTTCTATAATATTCTCTCTCACAAAATTGATAACCATCGCGGGATAAACATACTCTCTTTGTATTTCTTCTATCGTCAATTTCTTTTGGATTCTTATGTGACGCTCGCGAAATGTTGTTAAAGAATCTTCTTTGACGCTCGCAAAAGTGTTGTTAATATCGCAGAAATAGTGTTATAGCGATATTCTGGTCCCACATCTTGCCTCTTCTCATGTCTTTTCTGAGAAGAAGAGAAGATCATGAGAACCTTTTAGAATGCCGTAACTGCCTATCTTTTCAAACTTCTCTATTCTGACACGTTTCTGTGTCCTTCGCCAGCTGTTTTCATGTATTCTTTCTTCTAATAAATTTTTGACACGTCCCTTCTAACCGCTGCGATCTGACCACCCACGTATTTTTTTTGCATTAATTGCCTTCATCTTTTTCGAGAAATTTCTTCTTCTATAAATACTTCTCTCATTCCTTTCTTTTTCTCTTTTACTTTCTTCTTCTCTCTCTCCATAACCTCTCTGCAAATTTATTGTTCTTCCGTGAATTGCACTTCTGTTATCGCTGTGATTTCTTTCTTATCTTTCAATCCCTTTTCTTCATTCCCATACTTGAAATATGGTTATCACTGGTGCTAAAAAATTGATTGCTTTTGGTGAAATGCAAGGAAAACTCAGAAGCAAAGGTTTTACTCTATCTAAAATTCCAAATCAGGATTCTAGATTTGAACTTACTCTTAAATTAGTTACTGATGATCAATGTTCTCGCGAGAAAGTTATAGTATCACTAGGACAAATTGAATCCGGTCTTCCCATTCCTCTCTATGACCCAGAACTTCCGCTATTTTTTCAAATAATTTTCGAAAAAAGGTTTTCGCGAGCGATATATCAATTGGGTGGAGATTGTATCCAATTGATGCTTGAATATGCCTCTCGCGGAGCTGGCAAAGGATATCGCTACCCTAAAGATGCGAAGAATCCACAATTTGAAGATGTCCCCATTGTTTCTGCGGATTATACTGTGGACAACTTCTTTGTAAATTATAGAATAATCCCTATGAAGAGAGATAGCACCTATTGGGGTGTTCGTTTGAAAAAAGAGAAGGTCACTGGTGACAAATCTCTTATGATGGATATTGATTTTCATACATCTACCAACCAAGGTCCTCGCCATTCTAGCGATGACAAGTGGTTCATCTTTTCATTATGTCTTGAAGGTCCTTATATATCTGGGTCTCTCCCATTACCTGCGAATCTCTCAGAGTATGAGCCATGGGTCTTCAACTGGCCTGAAAGATCTAAAGAAGTATATTCTCTTAACTTTTTACATTATTATCATTTACTGTCTTCTTTATATTCTCGCTAACTATTTTGATCTTTCTCAGATTGATAGAATGAAACTCAGCTATCAAACTTTTAGGAAACCCAACACTTTCTTAGCTCTTAAATCTTTCACGTATGAAGTAAGAAATATTTCCTCATAAATTTTAACAATATATTGTTTCCCCTATTTCTTATCTTCATCTGTGCTCGCAGGAAATTGAAGAACTACCGCCAATAAAACCCGTGAGAATTAAGGAGAAGCCTTCAAAATATAAATCTGATGTTCCTCCTAAAGGAAAATCTTCTGCCCCTCGCGGTGGAGAATCTGGAGATCAGGATAAAAATATTGTTCCTCCCAAAGGGAAACCTTCTGTCCCTTGTGGTGAAGATTCTGGCGATCCTCCTTTGAAGAAAAGGAAAACCCGACCCTCTTCTTCTTCAACTCCTCAACCTATTCCAGAAACCCCAAATGTTGAATTTGATAAGGATAAATATGATAAAGATTTTAATAATAATTATAGAAGATTCCCTTCTATAAAGAACTCTTCTTCATCTGATTCTTCAATGGCCCATTTATCCAGAATTTTTAGCGATATTTCCCATGCAGCATAACTTGTAATGACGAGGATGAAGTTATTAACAAGATATCCCAAGATCTTTCCAGTGTCTGCGATTCTCCCATACTGGTGGACAATGATTCTCTCCAAGGAGTCTCACGATCGCTGATTCCTAGTCTCTTAAATTCTCTTGGTACCTTGGTATGTTTTCATTTCTTCAATTTGTTTATATATTTTCTCCATCGCTAGATCTTAATTTATATTATTCTTTCGCAGGTTGGAAGAGATTCTTTTGCTGTTGCTTCTGATTTAGATAAAAGACGTGCCAACTCTGAAAAGAAGGCTGCTAAACTTCGCCAGGATAAAGAAAAATTAGAATCTGAAGTTATTGAGCTTCGGAAGAAGAATAAACAGCTGGAGACTGAAGCTTCAGTCGATAAGCAAAAGATCTCTGATCTTGATAGAGCTAACCAAAAACTCTATGGTATGACTGATTTCCCTTTTCTCTTAATTCTTTTTACTCTATCGCGGCTTATTCAAGCAACCACTTTTAACTTGCAGATATTTATGGTTTTACTGACGAGGCTACACTCTTTCAATCTTTCCCTGAACTTGTAGATGATAATACTCTTCTTGCTTGTCTTAATAATTCTTTAAGTAATTTCTCAGATGATAAGATTAAATCCCTCTCCATAGATGAACTTAGATCCAAGCTTAATCTCTTAAAAATTGAACACATATTCAATTTAGGTTTGACTGACAAATATAAGCGCTTTTATATTTATTCAAAGAAAGAAATAAATAGATTAAGAAAGAGGAATAGCGATCTTATTGACGAGAAAGATATTTCTATTAAAAATGGTTCCAAGACTCTAGCCTATTTCCATAAGACTCTTATTAATATTCAAATGGAAAGAGATAAACTTGTTCGCGAGAATGAAGATCTTCTTGCGAGGGAAACTCAAGTTCGATTTCGTCTCCTTATAAATAGCGATGATGAATTTTCTTGGGCTGCGAAGGTTCTTGATAATGCCAGGAATGACTTAGGTGTAAATGTTAGCCTTTAAGTTGAACAAGAGGCCTTAATTAGAGATATGATTTCTGAAAGAGAAGGTTGTTAGCTGTTCTTCTTCTCGCTAGTTTCTTGTTTTTATTATTCTTCTTTACAAAATTTCTAACTTGTTGTCATATTCTCGCAGGAGCTGAAAAAAGATATCTTGAAAGAATTGGGGAACTTGAAAATGAGAAGAATCAGCTCGCAAATACTCTTGCTGCTCGCAATAATAAATATTCACGATTGAAAGAGCAGTTTGACATTACTACCGCGAATTTCAATAGATCTCTCATTGTTGTTTGTAATGATTCCGTTAAGTTGGTCTGCAATGATCATGGAATTTCTCCTTCTATATATCTTGATCTTGCAAAGGAAATCCCCGCAATAATCCCAAATCTTAACATCTCTGATAGCGAAGCTGAGGATTCTGACGAGGATAATGATAATGACGAAGGAGAAAAATCTGGTGGAGGAGAAGAATCTAATGACAATAAATATAGTGTCGATAATGATCAACGGGAGAAATTTGTAGATGAAGAGAAGTCTGATAAAGAGGATGGTGATGGATCTAGCTAGTTCTTCTTTTTCCTTCTATCTTCTTTGTATATTTATTTTCTTCTTTCTGTAACATTGCTGTAAGTTTCTCCAATTCTGTAAACTTCTTTTGCTTTTATCTGTATGAATGAGAAAATAATTCTTTTTCTGCAAATTAATCAATCAATATAATTAATATCCTTTAATTATCTGTGCAAACATATCATTTAATAATCTCTATGCAATTTTATATGATGGATGAATAATAATTTCATCGTTCTTATGCATTCCCATACTTGCCTCTATTATTCATCTGCAATGTGAAAAAATTGAATAGAGATTAGATATAAGCTTTAAATAAAATTTTCCTCAATGTTGGCGATGTTATTGCTAGCAACAACTGCGTAAAATCGCAATTCCCATAAAATCTGCGTGTATTATCGCAGTAATCTTGTGGTCTTATTATGCCTTCCTAATTAAAGGTCTTACTGTGCCACACTTTTTTCTGCGACAAAATCGCAGGACGTTTTTACATTTGCATGTATTGACCCATTGATCTTGCCTTATCTTTATTTTTTGATTGTATTGCGATAATATGACAAGTCTAAGTTCCCTCGCGAGATCAAATCCTTATGATATTGTCGTCTTGCGATGAAATCGCAGGACGTCTTTACATTTTCATGTAAAAACCCATTGATCTCATCTTAAAATTTCTCTTGTGGCTTGTTGCCTCTGTATCATTTACGTCACGCGACAATATGACAGGCCTAAATGTTCTTGCGATCATAAAGCCCCATGACATTGCCGTCTTAAGACACTTATCAGCTCCCTAATGGAGGGTGCCGCCCTTATCTTCCCCCTGGTTTCCTCTTAAAGGAGGTTACATCGGCCATACAATACTATCTCCTCCCATATAGATTTACCAACAACCAGCTGTTTACGCAGTCTCTTATCATTTATGCCTATATGGCTTATAGTTACAAGGCTGCACCCTAAGTGGGGTTTTCTTCAGGCCAAGTGCATCATAGCCAAGACTTACCAAGAATGGAAACGGAGTTTCGTACGCCCCGGGCACTCTTGGCTCAAACGTGTACCTCGGCACCTTGGTCATAATTTGCACTTCTTGGAAGAGAATCTCAGTCTTCCAACCAGGGTATAACCTTATATAGTTGGAAATCCAAGATCTCTCTCCCGGATAGGTTTTCTTTAACCCCAACATCTGCATAACTCAGGTTCCAGTAGCGGTATAACCTTATCACTGAGTCATGTCAAGAGATACCCCCTCATATGACGCGCTATTAGGTATTATATTTGCCTCTTGCGAAATTTTATTCGCGAACTAAGGTGCACGCCATAAAGGTTCGTCCCATTCTATTAATCTCTGCAAAATTTTATTCGCGCTTCTCGCGAGTGTTGTAACTCTGATAAAATTTCATAACATTGATCTTCTTTATTTTTATAAAATCTTGCAATTCTTTCAAGCAGAATACTCTGTTCAATTACATACTCTTCAAACAAATCATTCATAGAGTTCTTTAAAGTTCATCACTTTACCTCTCTACTTACTATTCTTTGGTTCTGTTTTTCTGCTACGTTTTGTTATTTTTTCATCGGCGAGACGCTCACCATCAATTCCCTCATGCCTCTCTATCGTATCAATCATTAACTTTTCACATCTCTGTCGTTTTTTGATTTTGTATTTCCAATTGCTATTCTTCTCAGCTCTTTCCTCGCAAGACTTCATATCAATTTCAAAACACTTCTTCCTTTCTCCCCAATCTCCTTTAATTACTCCAACACCATTTGTAGGAGCAGAATCTCGCAACAACAACGCTCTTGCAAAGATTTTTGCCACACATGGAAAGTGTCGCAAATAATTACAAGAAATGACGAAATATGTGAAGATTTTATCATTACTCGCAAGAATAAGGTGATAGTTCGCAGGAAATACAACAAGAGGGCAAAATCCTGCGAGACATGGAGAAACCTAAGGGAAATGTAGCAGAAGCCTGAGGGAAATGTAGCAGGAACTCGAGAGAAATGAAGAAAGCTTGCGAAAGATATTACCGCAGAACTTAGATCCGAAATTAAGGGAAAGCTTAGATGTAAATGAGCTGTCATCCACTATGTAATTACCTATATAAAGAAGAGAGAAGGAGAGAGAAAGGGGGAGAGAATTTTAGGAAGAGAGAGAAAGTTCTTTTGCATATGGATATTTTTAGAGAGAGAAAATGTAATTTCTTTATCATCTTCTTCCCCAAAACTAGATTTAGAATTCTTCCAAGAACTCCATTAATGGAGATTGTAAATGTAAATTGATGTAGTTACAAATTATTATAGTGAAGATCCGTGGATGTAGATCACATTGATCGAACCACGTAAAAATCTTGGTGTTTATTTATAATTTTAGTACTTTATCACCATTTTTATATTTAGATCTATGAATTGTTATCAAGATTTGATAAGGGGTGTGTTGTAGGGAATCCTGCAATTACATTTTGGCGCTAGAAACACTACTTGCTATTTGATTAATTAAGGAAGATTCAAATAAATTGGCTACAGGAAGAGTTAGAATTTGTGAGATTTAAAAATTTTGAGAGAAAATTCGATAATGGAGAAGTTGTGTCTTCAAAAAAACACCGACAACACAGTGAAAGAGCATAAAAGAAAAAGACGAAGATGCAAAACTATGTAAAAAGGATGAATTTGTTGATTCAAGAAAATTCCAAGAAAGATTAGCTACTGTTCATGTATATTTTAAGATCTAAAAAATTTGTAGGGTTAAAAATAGAAATTTCATGGAAGAAATTACATTTTCAGGGAGTAAGCATTATCAACAATTCAAAGACATGTGAAGACTAAGAGAAAAAATTAGTTGTTGTGGTGAATTTGAGAAAGAAAACCAAGGTTTCAGTGGAAGATTTCATCTTCAGGAGAATAAACAAGAGGCAAATTGTGAAAGAAATTAAGGGAGGACGAAGAAAAGATAAGAGGTAGACGCTGCAATTTTTATCACAAGCATAAGTTTGCACAGATGGTTCAAGTCTGCGAGAATAACAAAGAGGTCAAGGGTTCAATTCTCGCAGAAACACATATTTTTCATTTTCTTCTCATTTTCAGCGGAGAATAAAAGAATACGTAAAAAAGTTCTGCGTTAAATGTCGCAGTGAGATTCTTGAACAGTTGGTCCAGAGAACAGTATGTGAGTTTGTGGTCACAGGTTCGAATTTTCCTGCGAGCATAATTTTCTTCTTTTTACAAAGGGTGAAAAAATAGATAATTTCGCAGCATTGTTTCATTATCTCGCAAACAAGAGGCAGCACAGTTGGTAATCTACGAAGTTAATGAGTTTATGGTCGCAAGTTCAAGTCCCAACACATACATATTTTTTCACGCAATCCTTGATAATTTCGCAAGTGTATTTCACGCAGAAGATAGTTAATGATAATCTCGCAGAGAAATTTCGCAGAGAAGGGTTAGCACAGATGGTTCAGCGTGATATGTCGCAATCAATAGGTCGCGGGATCAATTCTTACTTCACGCAAGTTTATTTTTGTTATTTCGCAAGTTAGCCTTTGATTATTTCGCTGATAAATTTCACAAGCAAGAGAGCTAGCACAGTTGGTTGAAAGGCATGAATGCAAACAATAGGTCGCAGGATCAATTCTCTCCTCACGCAAGTTTATTTTTGTTTTGCGAGAATTGTCTCTTGAACAGTTAGACTTTGATTACTTCACAAGATCTTTCATTAATTCGCAAGAGAGGGTTAGCACAGTTGGTATGGTGTGAGAAAGTGCAGAAAGCAAATCAAGGGTTCAAGTCTCACTCTTCACAATTATTTTTGCTGCGAGACGTTCAGACAATTCACATAAGAGCTAAGTACCTTTTCTTAGAATATTTTACTTACAACAAACAAAAGATTTTTGATTTAATTTTCAAAAAGCGATATAATCGCAAGATTTCTAAAATTCTTAAGATTTCAAAACATTTCAAAGATTTTGATTTCAAAAGATCATAAAAATGTTTGCGAATTATCGCAGAAAGTTACAGATTTCAAAAAATTTCAAAGATTTCAAAGACTACAAAAAGCGAGATTATCGCAAATATTTCTAAGATTTCAAATATTTTGATTTGATTTACAAAGAGCGATACAATCGCAGAATTACAAAGATTATACAATTATAAAAATTTCAGAATTACAATATGTTAGAAATTTCTTGAATATTTACTTCAGATGATATGATATTATGAGAATGAAAACATAAATGGATGAATGAAAGAATAAAGAAACGCAAATAAAATTTCGCAAGAGAGAAATGCAATTGCATAAGATGGCGGAATTATCGCAAGAAATGAAAGAATACAGAAATGATAAATTATCGCAAAAGACGCGAATAAAATTTCGCAAGAGAGAAATGCAAACGCATAAGACGGGCGCAAATCGCCTAAAAACATATAAGAATGGGACGAACCTTTATGGCGTACACCTTAGTTCGCGGATTTATTCCGTAAGAGGCAATATCCTTAAAGTGCGTCATAAGGGGGCATCTCTTTGCATGACTATGGGAAAGGCTATACTGCTGCTGGAACCTAGTCATGGAGATTTGGGATTATAGAAAATCCATCCGGGAGAGATAACTTGGATTCCCAACTATATAAGGTTATACCATGGTTGGGCGCCCGAGAGTTTCTCCTAAGGAATGCAAAGTATGATCAAGGCGCTGAGGTACACGGTTGAGCTGTGGGTGCCCGGGACGGATGAACCTACCCTGTCCATCCATGGAAAGTCTTGGCTTACGATGTGTTCGGCCCTAAGAAAACCCCACTAGGGTGTATTCTCGTAACTATAAGCCATATAGGCATAAAGGATAAGAGACTAAGAAAACAACTGGTTGTTTCTAGAATCGGATAGGAGGAGCTAGTCTTGTATGGCAGAAGTACGTCTCCTTGAAGGGGAAACCAGGGGGAGAGATAAGGGCGATACCCTCCATTAGGGAGATGTGTATCAAAAAAGACGGCAATGTCATGGGACTTTGTATTCGCAAGAATATTTAGGCCCATCATATTGTCGCGTGACACATACGGCAATGTCATGGGACTTTATATTCGCAAGAATATTTAGGCACGTCATATTGTCGTGTGTCAGGCCAAAAATCCTTAAGAGAAATGTTAAGATGAGATCAATGGGTTTTTGCGATAAGAATGTAGGTACTGAATATCGCAAGATAATAGTTCACGAGTATCGTAATAAATAAAGGAGAAAAGAGTTATAAAATGATACGATGATAGAAGTAGCGCGGGGAAATATGAAGTTTTGCGAGGATGAATTGCGATACTTCGCAATTCATATACAGCTGCATAAGTTTTACTATAAATAGGAGTTCAAATGTAAAATTCGGGAGGTTCTTTTAATGAGTGTAAGAAATTATCTTAGGAAAGAGAATAGAAAAAGTTGTAACTATTCTAGTTCCATTTTGATAATTCTATGTAATCAACTAAGAGAATTAATAAGAAAGTTATCATTCATCATCAAGAACTTCTTGAGTTTTTACTAATTCTATTGAGGGTGTAGTTGTAGATTATTCTGCAACTACATAATTGGCGCTAGAAACAGGGACTTGAGAATTGTGGTAGCCTAAATTTGAGGGAATTGTGGAAAATTTGAAGATCAAATGAAGTCAGTAGATGGAGATTTCAAAATAGAAGAATGTAATATGATCACAAAGACAATGATTGATGAATTTCATAGTAATATGAAGGGAAAAATATACAAGCGAGATTGTAGAGGAAGAAAGATCATGGAGGAAGAAAAGATAACAACTTTAGAAGAATGGGAAAAGCGGAAAATCACATTTTCAGCAGCAGAAATTCCAAATGAAGACTTGAACCACACTTCACCATTGGTGATCACAATTCCGATCATGCTAGAAGATAAGAAAGCTGTAGAAAAATGGAAATTAAACCGAATTTTGGTTGATACAGGGAGTTCTGTTAATATCATATTCTATCATGCACTTAAGGGGATGGGAATTAAAGATGAAGAAATCACAAATTCAAAATGTCTTATTCATGGATTAGGAAAATCTACAACAAAATCTAAAGGGGAAATCGCGCTGCGAATATTACTAGGAGAAATCGAAACACATGTAATCTTGTGTGTGATAGATATGGAATCTCCATACAACATGCTGATAGGAAGGCCGTGGATTCATGCGATCAAAGCTGTTGCTTCAACATTACATCAGAAAATCAAATTTCCTACACCAAATGAAATACAAGAAATAAAAGGAGATCTTGATAGTGCAAAATTTTGTTATCAAATTGAAGTAACGCAATGCGGAGGAAGATCAAGAAAGAAACAGCTTCGTAGGAAACTTGCGAAGGAAACAAAAAAGGAAGAAGAATTCCGAGTGTATACAATAAGAGCAAAGGAAGGGAGAGGTATACCAAATGAGATTCCAGAAAAAGAAGGGGAACCAAACAAAAATAATCAAAGAACCAACACCTATGGGGAGCAAAGTCCAAGCTATGTTGCAAATTTGAACCAACTAAAGAAATAAATATTGGAAGTAAAGAGGAGCCTTTATTCTTGCGAATTGGAACTAAGATGGATGAAGAAGAAGAAAAAGAACTATTGATCTTTTGCGAGAATATAAAGATATCTTCGCAGAAGTGTAGATGAGATACCAGGAATTGATCCATCAGTGGCATGTCATAGATTGAACATAGATAAAAATGTAAGACCATTCAAACAAAGAATAAGGAAGATATCACAAAATTATCATGTACAGATAGAAGAAGAATTACAAAAGATGTTGGATGCAGGGATCATAAGGGAAGCAAAATATCCAGAATGGATTGCGAATATGGTCATTGTTCCGAAAAAGAATAAAGGAATAAGAATTTGCATAGATTTCACTGATCTAAACAAGGCATGTCCCAAAGACAGTTTTCCATTACCAGATATACCACAAATGGTGGAATCAGCTGCAGGTCATGATAGAGTCACTTCACTTGATGGATATAAAGGGTATAATCAAATATCACTCGCAGAAGAAGATCAAGAACATACTGCCTTTTTTGCTCCAAGGGGTTTGTATTGTTATGTGAAGATGCCATTTGGTTTGCGGAATGCGGGTGCTACATATCAACGTATGGTTTAAAAAGTGTTCGCGAAGTGGATACATAAAACTTTGGAGGTATATGTAGATGATATGTTGATAAAAAGCAAGGAAGCTAAAGATCATGTGCAAGATTTGAAGGAAATATTTGAGCAAATGAGAAAGTTCAACATCAAATTAAATCCTGAGAAATGTATAATTGGGGTTTCGTCTAGAAAGTTCTTGGGATACATAGTATCAAAGGAGGGAATACAAGTTGATCCAGAAAAGGTCCAAGCAGTTCGTGACATGCCAACACCTGCAACGGTAAAAGAAGTACAAAAGCTAAATGGACTCTTGGCTTCACTTGGAAGATTTATTTCGCGAATGTCAGATAAGTGCAAGCATTTTTTCAACATACTTAAGAAGGGAGCAAAATTCAAGTGGACTGATGAATGTGAAAAAGATTTTCAAGGAATCAAAGAATACCTCGCAAATACATCTATACTACAGAAACCAGAGAGAGACGAAGAATTATTGGTATACCTCGCAACAACTCCATATGCTCTAAGTGTAGTTCTGTTGCGAGCAGATGCAGGAGTAGAAAGGCCCATTTACTACATTAGTAAAACCTTTAATGCAGCAGAGAAGAATTATTCTAAAATGGAGAAGTTAATCTTAGCCCTGGTTTATGCATCATTCAAGTTACGAATATACTTTCAAGCACATGTGATAAAAGTGGTAACCAAAGTCCCAATTGAATCAATCATGAAGAACAAAAAAAGGTCAGGAAGAATAGAAAGGTGGAATGCACAAGTAAACCATTACAAGATAAAATACGAAGTATTGTCATCGCAAAAAATCACAAGTCGTCGCAGATTTTTTGGAAGAATTTCCTTTGGAAGAAGATGAAGCAGTAGAGGAAATGATGGATGTTGAAGAAGAATTTGGAAATCCAAAAGACTTGTTAACAGAACCAGATAGATGGGAAATTCTAGTGGACGGATCATCCAATAGTGAGGGAAATGGAATTGGAGTCGTGTTGATTTCACCAGAAGGAGAAATAACAGAATTCTCATTCAGACTATAATTTGCATCCACGAACAATGAAACAGAGTACGAAGCTGTAGTGCATGCATTAAAGATCGCAATAGAAAAGAAGCTTGAAAGTATAAGGATAACAAGTGATTCGCAGTTAGTGATTTGTCAAATTAAAGGGGAATATACCACAAATGAATCTTCTTTGAAGAAATACAAGAAACTCGTTGAGGAATTATCTGCGAAGATACCAAAATTAAAATGGAGACATATATCTAGAAAATATAACCGTCTCGCAGATGCTTTTGCATTTATTCCAAGCATGATGACAAATCCAAATACAAGAAATATCCAAATACAGACAATTCAACACCCATCAGTGGACAAAGAGAAAGAAATTGAGGAAGCTGTTGCAATGGAAGTAGAAAGAGAGTTATCAAACAACATCGCAGATTGGAGAAAAGAAATTCATGCATATCTCGCAACAGGAGAAATATCCAGGAACAGACTAGAAGCACATAAATTAAAGAGTCGTGCAACAAACTATGAGTTGCGAGAAGGAATTTTATATAGAAAATCTTTCAATGGACCACCTCTCAGGTGCTTAACTCGCGAAGAAGGAGAAAAAATATTGAAGATGTTACATGGAGGAGAAGCTGGCAATCATAGTGGGGGAAAATCTCTAGCATATAGAGAAAATATACAAGGATATTACTGGCCTTATATGCATACAGACGCAAAAATTTTCGTACGAAAATACAAGGAATGTCAACGACATGGTAAAAGAATTCATGCACCAGGGGCCACATTAACTTCTTCAACAAGCTGCTGGCCTTTTGGTAAATGGGGGTTGGATATTGTTGGACCATTTATACCTGGATCTGGACAAAGGCGATACTTGATAGTTTCAACAGATTATTTCACGAAGCTCGCAGAAGTAAAATCAGTACAGCATATTCGTGATAAAGATGTTTTTACATTCATATTTGAGAACCTCATTTGCAGGTATGGGGTTCCAGCACAACTAGTATCTGATAATGGAAAAAAATTTGAGGGGCAGAACATAGAGATATTACTCAGTGCTTTTAGGATAAAATGTGGGAAGTCAACCCCGTTATATCCACAAGCTAATGGACAGGCAGAAGCAACAACTAAAACAATCGCAGATACAATCAAAAAGAAATTAGAAGGACATCTCAAAGGATGGTGCGAGCAAGTACCTAGCGCAGTTTGGGCATACAATACAACTAGAAGAGAATCAACTGGAATGTCTCCTTATTGTCTAACATATGGAGTAGAAGCAGTATTACCCACAGAGGTTGTAATTCCGACAACAAAGAAAGAAGCTTGGGAAAGAAATTTAAGTGCGGGAGTAATATTAAGTGAATTGGATGATTTGGAAGAAAAAAGAGAAAAGGTGTTGCACCATATGAAGATTTATCAGGAACGATTAGCTCGAGAATACAACAAGAGTCATTGAACGTGAATATAAACCAGGTGATTTGGTCATGCGAGAAACACCTCGATATCAAAAAGAAAATGGAGGAAAATTAGCACCAAAATGGGATGGACCATATGTTATTAAAGAAGTTGTAGGAAGCGGAGCTTATCGGCTAATGGATCCAGAAGGGAGAGACATGGGTTTGAGGCTTGGTAGACCTTGGAACAGACTATATTTGAAAAGGTATTATCCATAAAACTCATGAAATTTTTTACGAATATTGTTTGCTCGCAGGAAATTGGGAAAAGTTACGAGTTTCAAAATTTATATTGCGATTAAACTTTCATTAATTTGCGAATAAAAGACCGCAATCTGTGATCAGCCTCCAAAAAAAGAAAGAGAGCCGCATAAAATTTTATACAGGCAAACCTTTGTGGCGTACACCCTAGTTCGCGAAGCTATATTTCGTAAGAGGCAAAGTCCTAAAGTAAGTCATTTAAGGGGGTACCTATAAACGTGGCTAAGGGTAACCGGAACACCACCAAGGGCCCTTAGTACATGGTAAAATTTTAGGGGTACAACCCAATAATGGGGTACCTATCCGGGTTAGACACCTTGGATTCTCACCTAATCTAGCGACATTACGCAATATAAAATGCGGTGTAAGAGGATTTAGGTTGGGCGACTAAGGCATACAGTCTTTCCCAAGAAGTGCAGAAAACGATCAAGGCACCGAGGTAAACGGTTGAGTCAAGAGTGCCGGGTGAGGTTGAACCACATCTGCCATTTTTGACAAGTCTTGGCAAATGATGCACTTGGCCCAAAGATACCCCATAGGGTGCAACCTCGTAAATATAAGCCATATAGGCAAAAACGATAAGAGGTTGCGATCAAAATCTGGTTGTTGGAAGAACCGGATGGGAAGAGCTAACCTTGTATGGTCGATGTACGCTTCCTTGAAGGGGCAACCAGGGGGAAGATAAAGGGCAGCACCCTCCATTAGGGAGCTGATACGTTCTATAAGACGCAAATGTCACGAGGCTTCTTTTTTGCGAAAACATAAAGGCTTGTCATATTTGTGAAACAAATGAAGTTCTGCGAGCATTCTAAAAAAAAAAAAAAAAAAAAAAAAAAGAGAGAAGGAAAACATACAAAAAGAACTCGCAGAATGAAACAAAGAAGTTAAGATGAGATCAATGGGTTATTACATGAAAGTGTAAAAACGTCCTGCGATTTCATCGCAAGACGATAATGTCACGAGGTTGTATGTTCGCAAGAATGTTCAGGCTTGTCATATTATCGCAAATACAAATATTTACTACAAAAGAGGTGGCAAAATAAGACCTTTACTTAGGAAGGCATGATAAGACCACAGAAATTAATGAAATTCATTACATCAAAATCATTGAAAAAATTATACAAGAATATACATTATGAAGATCTGAAAAGGAGACAACTTCGTCGATATCATTGAAGAAATTTTACAAGAATATACATCATGAAGTTTTGAAGAGAAGACAGCTTCGTCAATATCATTGAAGAATTTTTACAAGAAGTCCTATCAAAGAAGATAACATCATTGAAGAATTTTCACGAAGACTTAACAAAAGATGCGATTTTGATAGCAATCAAATACAGATAAGTTCATACTCGTAAAATTTTACGAGAATTACATACTTCTTATACTTCTCCATATATTGAATATTTCTCCAAAAGATGAA
Source organism: Papaver bracteatum (assembly GCA_023529315.1). Classification (NCBI taxonomy): domain Eukaryota; kingdom Viridiplantae; phylum Streptophyta; class Magnoliopsida; order Ranunculales; family Papaveraceae; genus Papaver; species Papaver bracteatum. The sequence goes on from JAJJWX010003083.1 coordinate 179,298, forward strand.
TACTTCTTATAATTCTTCAAGAATATCTCATATTTATTATACTTCTTCAACGGATATTTCATTTGGTGAAGGTTAAGTAATCATTATACTTCGTCATATGTTACGTAATTATTCACAGATTGAATACTTCTTATATATCTTCATTTGGTGAATTGAGTACTTCTAATACTTCTTATATCTCTTCATTTGGTGGATCGAGTACTTCTAATACTTCTTATATCTCTTCATTTGACGGATTGAGTACTTCTAATACTTCTTCAAAGGTATTGTATATGTAGTATACTTATTAATAATATTTCATATATTTTATTTCTTATACTTAAAAGGGAGGATTTCTTATTTACAATCGTAACAAATTGAAACTTCGTAAGATAAATTGAGGCAGATATTCTAATACTTCCAACAATGTTTAATCATTTAAAGAGAAATAATAGGGGGAAAGGAGATACTAAGCTTTATCTGTGAGTTATATATTATTTCTCTTCATATGATCAAATGGGGCAAAATAAGGAAAACATTTAATTAAGGAAAGGTTAAATTATCTTCGCAAAATATCAGATATACTTCTTAAGAAAGGTTAAATCATCTTCGCAAAATATCAGATGTACTTCTTAAAAAACAGAATTGTTCGCAAAAAGAAAACCAACAGTAACTAAGGGAAGGAATTCAAAAGAAAGGAGAACAGGAGAGTCAATGATAAATTGAAAAAAGAATGTTATCATGCTTCATCAACACTCTGTGCTGGATCTTTAAGATGAGTAGGGTCATTAGCAGCTTTCGACTTTTGCGAGATATCATCCTTTGAAGAATATGCAACAGGAACATCTCCTTGAGGAATAGATTCTTTCTCGTCATCAAGATCTTCATCATCACTCTCATAATAGAAATCACTATCAGGCTCACGAGCAACTTCATCGTCAGATATTTTCAGAGGAGTAATTTTCACAGGAGGCAAGGCTCTTGATAAGAGAATGTTATTCGTAAAGACTTGAGCTTTCAGATGACTTTCACGAAGTATAGCTTTTTGATGGTTGGTATCTTCGATATCTTTGGAATAAGCAAGATAGTTGAATCTCCGAGTAGCACGGTCACGAGAGTTGATTAAGCGGGTAGAAAGCAAAGCATTTTTCTTACGAAGCTCGGAACAGGAGGCTTCTAATCCAGCTTTCGCATTACGAAGGTTGTTCTCAGATTCTGCGAATAAAACAAAATTCAAAGGATAAAATTTACGAGTATAATGAAATTTAAAGATATACCAGAGGCAGTCAAATTTTAATGACTACCTTCTCTTTGCGAAGTAAGAGACTGAGCTAAAGATAGACAACAGTTCTTCATCTGATTCATCGCATTATCAAAACCATCACCAACTAATCCTTTAAGTCGAGATTGAAGCTTTTGATCTTTAGAAAGAAGAAAATGTTTATCCTTCGCAAGTTTGGCATTAAGACTTTTTAATGACGAATAATCTTCTTGAAGTTGATTCTTCTTAGTACTCAAGACTATATTCTTACTAATAAGGGAATTCTTCTCAATAACAAAAGAATTTCTTTCAGCATCTGAAGACTTCTTTAATTCCTCAAGTTCACCTTTCAACAAAGAAAGAAGATTTTCTTGATCGCAACATTTATTCTGAAGAGTTTTTAATTCTTGCGAAGAAACAATCATTGTATTCAAAAACGAACATTTCTCTTCTGATAAGGTTTTGTTCTCTTCTAATAAGGTTTCTATTCTCAAATTAGCATTAGTTAAGGAAGAAAAAAGTTGAGATATGTCATCATTCAAAAAATTTCGATCATATATTAGTTGAGTATTCTCTTGAAAAAGAGCGTCAGAGTTGTCAAGAGCACACGAGTAAAGATTAGATAAATGGGAGAATTGGTTTGAGAGGTTTTCATGCTTGGTTCGATATTCTGCTGCATCTGATTCATGGTGAAGTACCAATCTTCTACATTTCTGGATGGATTCTATAAAGGGGAATGGGTTTTAATGGATGTTTCAAGCATATGAAGAATATAAGTAAATAAAAGGGAAAATATGAAGATAGTATCATACCTTTCAATTCATCATTTCTTTTGCGAAGAATCGCGCAGTCGAGAGAATCATTTTGAAGATGATAATTTTCTTTACGGAGATCCTCGCATTCTGCTTGAGAAGATTTCAAAGATTGGCGAAGCAATTCAATTTCTTTTTCCAAGGATTGACGTGAAGAAGAAATGTCTGGATTGACGAAATTATTTAGCACTTCGCAAAACTCATATTGCGAACGAACATTAGTAGACTTCGCAGTATTGGTCAAAACCTCAGATAACACTCGGAAAGTTGAATAAATTCCATCTCGAATTTCCTAAGGAAGAGGAGAAGAATTTGAAGGAATAAGAGCAAGCTGCAAAATTTTTGGAGAAATAGCACTCAAAGGATTTGGGGACAAGATAGGTTTTTCAAGAGAAGAAGTTGAAGAAATATTTTGCGAGGGTTGTTTTTCAAGAGAAGAAGTTGAAGAAATATTTTGCGAGGGTTGATCTTGAAGAAGTGTTGATAAATTGACACTGATGGGAGATTGTAAAGTAGGTAATGGAGTAGAGGCAGGAGTGTGTGAAGAAGCATTTTCACGAGGAGGAGAGGAAAATTCCTTATCAACTTCAGGAAGGAAATCATCAATCGGAATTAATGGTGTGGGTTTAGTTACTCGAGATCTCTTACCAGGGTTTGGTTTTTCGCCAACCTGCGAATCAAAATGTAGATTAAAAACTAAGGCAACAATATATTGTTCAAGAAAGAAGGCAAAGTGTTTTAACTACCTTTTGATTCTCAGATTTTCTTCTTCGTGGATTAGGGCTTGAATTTTTTAGTTGAGGTTTCATCTGAGGAGTTATTTTCTTTTGAAATAAACCAAAATCAGATAACAAATTATACAGAAATTAAAGAGGAGAACAAATGAAATGCGCGGAGATAGAAGGAAATTACCTTGGAGAACTCATGAAGATATAATAGAAGAAAAAATTGCAGAGAAAACAGTAATGGAGAGTATGAACAGAAGATAAAATTGCAGAAGTAAGAAGAAGAAAAGGAAGAGAATATAAAGGAGTTATATAAGGGAATAACTAGAAAAGGACGGTTACAAAAGACGTGTCCAAATTCTAAAAGACTAAGTAACGGTTATGTTCTCATGATCATTTCTTATTCGTAGAATTGACATGAGAAGAGGCAAGATGTAGGTAATGAATATCGCAAGATAATAGTTCACGAGTATCGTAATAAATAAAGGAGAAAAGAGTTATAAAATGATACGATGATAGAAGTAGCGCGGGGAAATATGAAGTTTTGCGAGGATGAAATCATTTTGCGAGGATGAATTGCGATACTTAGCAATTCATATACAACTGCATAAGTTTTACTATAAATAGGAGTTCAAATGTAAAATTCGGGAGGTTCTTTTAATGAGTGTAAGAAATTATCTTAGGAAAGAGAATAGAAAAAGTTGTAACTATTCTAGTTCCATTTTGATAATTCTATGTAATCAACTAAGAGAATTAATAAGAAAGTTATCATTCATCATCAAGAACTTCTTGAGTTTTTACTAATTCTATTGAGGGTGTAGTTGTAGATTATTTTGCAACTACAAAGAATAATGTTAAGATGAAATCAATGATAAGAGGAGATGAAATCAATGATAAGAGGATATAAATCGCAAAGACGTCCTGCGATTTCATCGCAAAGACGGCAATGTCATAAGTCTTAAAGAGCAAGGAGAAAGATTAATCTCACAAGATGGCTTAGACTTATCATATTGTCGCAGAGATTAAAATAAATGATAAGACAAGATCAATGGATTATTACATATAAAAGTAAGAATGTCCTGCGATCTTGTCGCAGACAAGTGGCATAATAAGACCTTTAACTAGGAAGGCAAAATAAGACCACGAGAGAGGTTATACCTACAAGAGTATAACAGATTGCTAACGACTTTATATTAGTCTTATTTCATTTATCATATTGCAGATCAATAACAAGAGGCAGGTATGGGAATGCATAGAATGGAAATTACAATTTGTCGCAGAAAATAGTCGCAAGAAAGAAAAGAGAGAAGTACACAAGTTTTACAAAAAGAAGATCCAAAAGAGAAAATAAGACCACTAGAGAGAACGCAAGTAAACTTGCGAAGATGATTATATTGCAGGAATAAACAGTGGAGAAAATAACAATGAGATACAATGAGCCAGAAAAATGAGGTACAAGAGAATGAACTTGCGAGAATAAAGAGGAATACATTCACTAGAGAAAAATACAAAGAAATGGAGAATGGAGGCAATTTAAAGCTACATCAATTTTACCGCGGCAAAATGAGCTAAGTAACACAAACAGAGCCAAGTAACACAAACATTAGCTATACATTGCAATAGATAAGCATTCTCATCATACAAGCATCATACTCGCATTATAAAAGTATTGCATAAGCATTTCATGGAATAAGCATCGCATACACATTTCATAACATAATCATTACATAAACATTATATTCACACAAGTATTTTACAAAATTTTACAGAATAATACCTTGAAATTTCGCAGGACTATTCATATTTTGATCCATTATTCGTAGCACTATTCACATCACTATTTGTGGCACTATTCACAGAACTATTTGTGACTCTATTCATAATTCGCGGCACTATTTGCGACACTATTCATAATTCGCGACATTATTTGCGACACTATTCACAGGACTATTCATAATTCACAATACTATTTGAGCACTATTCATAATTCGTAGAAATGTTCAGAAAATCGCATAAATATTCAGAAATTAGCAGGGTTATTCATAATCACACAAACTCATTCATAAATTTGCAAATTCACCCAGAATTTTGCAGGAATTGTGATTATTTCGCAGAATGTGATTATTTTCTTAAAGTGATTATCACTTGAGGTAGAGGCAAGATAAGAATAAAGAAGAAATTTAATCATTCAACATTTTCTCATGGATTCTCCTTCATAGATAAAGAACAGAGACAACTATGGATTACCAAGGAAATATTTTATGTTCTTTATCTTCTCAGCAAGAATCATTTCCAAAATGGGCAAGAATCCTCACCAAAAATGAAGAAATAATTTCGCATGAGTAGAGGCAATGTTTCTTATTCAAGGACAGATACTTCTTATATTTCGAGGATTGAATACTTCTTCTACTTCTTCTGAGATACTTCATACTTCTTATACTTCTTCAAGGATACTTCGCATACTTCATACTTCATACTTCATACTTCGCAAGATGATACTTCTAATTACTTCGCAAAACTACGGAATTTCGCAAAAGAATAGAGGCAAGTATATACTTTTTAAGTTTGGTATTCTTTCGCTTGTTCCTTCGTCAGCAAATATCAGAGACTACTACAACAACAAATTTTTTCTTAAAAATTGCTCTTCAAGCAATATTCAAGAAAAAAGAGGCAAAATGTAGGAGCAGAATCTCGCAACAACAACGCTCTTGCAAAGATTTTTGCCACACATGGCAAGCGTCGCAAATAATTACAAGAAATGACGAAATATGTGAAGATTTTATCATTACTCGCAAGAATAAGGTGATAGTTCGCAAGAAATATAACAAGAGGGAAAAATCCTGCGAGACATGGAGAAACCTAAGGGAAATGTAGCAGAAACCTGAGGGAAATGTAGCAGGAACTCGAGAGAAATGAAGAAAGCTTGCGAAAGATATTACCGCAGAACTTAGATCCGAAATTAAGGGAAAGCTTAGCTGTAAATGAGCTGTCATCCACTATGTAATTACCTATATAAAGAAGAGAGCAGGAGAGAGAAAGGGAGAGAGAATTTTAGGAAGAGAGAGAAAGTTCTTTTGCATAGGGAGATTTTTAGAGAGAGAAAATGTAATTTCTTTATCATCTTCTTCCCCAAAACTAGATCTAGAATTCTTCCAAGAACTCCATTAATGGAGATTGTAAATGTAAATTGATGTAGTTACAAATTATTATAGTGAATATCCGTGGATGTAGATCACATTGATCGAACCACGTAAAATTCTTGGTGTTTATTTATAATTTTAGTACTTCATCACCATTTTTATATTTAGATCTAGGAATTGTTATCAAGATTTGATAAGGGGTGTGTTGTAGGGAATCCTGCAATTACACCATTAGGATGAGGAAATTTAACACACTGGTGGAAAGTAGATGCTACACCTAATATTCCGTGTAGCCAAGGTCGACCAATCAGAGCATTGTAAGGTGATTCAATGTCAACAACACATAACATAATCTTGGAAGTTATCCCTTTCAAGGGAATCCGCATCTCAATTTCCCCTTTTGGTTTATTGGCAGTACCATTAAAACCATATATTTTATATGTTGAGGGAATTAGATCTTCGTCTCTTCCACCCATTGTTTTATAGGTATGATAAAATAGTATGTCAACGGAGCTTCCTGTGTCTATTAGAACTCTATTGATAGCCCAAGAGTCTTCATTTTCATCACCATTTTATTCATCTTCTTCCTCCATTTTCTTTGGGTTTATCTCTAATCTTACTACCAATGGGTTATCATGCTTCTCACCAGGTTCTGGTACTTCTTGTGCACTAAAAGATATAATTTGTTTCTGCCATTCTTCTAATGGCGAGGCTCTCGCGATATTCATTATCTCTCTTCCATCTGTGTCTCTCGTGAAGACTCTGCTTAGAACATTATCATGGAAATCCTCTATTGTTCTATGTGAATGTACAATGGAATTACAAAACAAATTCTTTGCTTTAGCCCCAACTTGTATTACGAATGATTCGGCTCCTTTTACAGTATTTACCCTGCGAATTTCTGGTGCAGGAGGCAATCGCTGAGATTGTGGATGTCCTACTAAAAATTGATTTAGCTTCCCTTGTTCAATCATCCTTAAAATTATTCTCTTTATATTCCTGAAGTCATTTACTGTGTGGTCATGAAAATGATGGTAAGGACAAAATTCTTGACTGCGATTATTAGGATGTGGTTCTTTTCCCATGTTCCATGGAGATGGTATATTTTCCATTAAAATGATAGCTTCCCAAATTTTTTCTATACTAGCATTGAGAGGAGGCATCTTAATTTCTTCCCATATGATCTTCTGATTCCCCTGACTTCTGAAATTGTTTTGCCTCTGTCCACCATAAGTTTCTTGCGGCTGATAAAGCCTTTGAATCTTATTATTTCCACCGCGATTGTAGTAATTCTTCTCCATTTCATACTCTTCTTGATCTCTACTGCCCATAGCTACCAATTTCTGCTGGTTATCAGTTTCTACTTTCTCTTGTTGCACTTGCGAGCTGCTCGCCACATTGTTTATCATTTTAGGAAGTAAACTCCCATTTTCTGCTCCGGAATTGGTGTTCGCGATGGGATATGATTCCATATCATTTTGTTTCTCCTCCAAAGAAATGTATTCTTCTTGTAGTTCTCGTAGTTCAGTCATAGTGATTGTATTCTTGACTCTGAAAATTTGTATGTACAGTAGATTGGTCGCGAACATTGCATTGATAAAAGACAAGATAAGTTATCTCTCGTCAACTCTTCCTGACATCTCACTGCACATTGTCTTCCATCTTATGCTTAAATGTTTCAGACTCTCGCCAACCCTCTGTTTTAACCCAAACACATTTTTAATACCTGGTCGCGATGAAAATTTTTCTAATGTAAGCTCCTAGAAATGTAGCGTGTAAATGATCAAAAGAATTTATGGTGTTTTTTGGCAATCCCTCGAACCATTTTAATGCCTCGCCAGTTAAGCTAGACGCAAAATATTTGCATAGTACAACATCATGGTTTCCCTATTGTAGCATACATCTAACATAAGCCTTGACGTGTTGAACAGCACAAGTAGTCCCATCAAAGATGCTGGTTAATGCTGGTAACTTGCATTTTGGAGGTATTCCTCTTAATTGTACTTCTTGAGTAAATGGAGTTCTCGCAGCTTTTTCAATAGCTTCATCGAGCTGCCTTCTTCCTCCTTCCCTTCTATTGCTTATCATTCCTCGCATTTCTGCTAATTCTCTCAATATTTGCTCATTCTCAGTTGAGTTTTGCTCCATTGGCCTTTTTAATGCAGCTTCCCTTCTTCTGTGCTCTTGACTTTCTTGTCTTGAGAGATTTTGTGTGTCTTCTTCTTCATTGTCATCCCGTCTTTCTCTGCGATTTTCTCTTTCACCCTCCTCTTGAAATCGCAGCTGTCTACTTTCTTCTCTGCGGATTTCTTCATTCCTCCTCATTTATCTTTGTTTCCTATCTAATCTCCTCTGTATTCTATCATACTCCTCCTGAATATTATCATTGTAGCGATTTTGTGTACGTATCCTTTCTCGATTTTCATGGTAATTTTGTCGTACTACCTTCTTGTTCTTCTACTTCTGCCCTTAATATTTCCCTCTCGCAAGCCAGGCGTGCTTGTTCGGTGTAATGTCTCTCAATTTATTCTTCAATTATTCTTTGAATCATTTGATTCTCTCGCCCATGTAATATCCTCCTACCTTCTTCTAGATATTCTTCTTCATTTTGGTTGTTTCTTCCTCCTTGATTTCTATTGTTACGTCTATTATCCAATGCTTCGCAATGCAGATTATAGCGATCTCCAATTATTTCTTCTTCTCTATGACGTCGTTCTCCATTTAAATTTTGCACTTCTTCTCTAATATTTCTCATTGGGGAATTTTGCCTTGGTTCTTCTCTGAATGATCTTGAATTTGATCTAACAGTACTTCTTGATCTCCTTATTTGTAACCTCAAATTATCCATTCTTAGCTCATGATTTTGTCTTGTTAAATTCGCACGCTCTTCTGCCTCTAATCTTCTTTCTTCCTGTATTCTTTGTCTCAAATCATCTACTATTTCATTTTCACGTCCTTCATGAATTAATCCTCCAACCATTTCTTGATTTCTTTCTCCTTCTTCTTCATTCCTTAATTGTCGATTTTCTGTTTCTTCCATCGAATCCGACCTCCAAGTATGCACACTCACTCTATCATAATCCACATTCCTATCTCGTGTTTTTGTTTGTTGATTCGTATGTTGAATTGAACTTTATGCTTCATTTCTTATTCTATTTCTTCCTGATCTTATCCTTAAAGATTCTTCCAATTCACTTGTTCCCTCACCTGCAAGTCTTTTACTTCTCCTCACAGTTGTCGGTGGTTCTGATGTATTTCTTCTTCTTCTAGCCATTTCTTCAACTCTAACAATTTCTTCAAATCTTCAAGTTGTAATTAGAGATTTCTTAGCTTGATTCTCCCTGTTTCTGGGCGCCAAAATGTAGTTGCAGGAATTCCTACACTACACCCTTGATAAGAATCTATGGAAATTGGATTATTTTGAAGATGAACAACAACACTTTTATTATTCTAATTTCAGAAATATTTACAACAGATGTAAGAACTCAGAAGTACAAATTTCTTTCTAAAGTTTCTCTCTCCTCAAAACTTTATCAACTCTCTCAAAAGACATCATCCTTTTCTGAACCTAACGAACCCTTTATATAGGGTTTTACATAGTGGATGACAGCTAAGTTTTCCTCCTTTTTCGAATATACTTTGCGATCTTATCGCGATTGCTATAATATTCTCTCTCGCAAAATTGATAACCATCGCGGGATAAACATACTCTCTTTGTATTTCTTCTATCGTCAGCTTCTTTTGGATTCTTCTGTGACGCTCGCGAAATGTTATTAAAGAATCTTCTTTGACGCTCGTGAAATGTTGTTAAAGAATCTTCTTTGACGCTCGCAAAAGTGTTGTTAATATCGTAGAAATAGTGTTGTAGCGATATTCTGGTCCTACAATCTAAGCCCCACTTTCCAAAGGGTCATACACTTGTTAAAGATGATAATGGTGCTCCAGGTGCATGTATTTTCTTTCCGTGCCGCTGAAAATTTTCGCAACGTCTTGATATTTGCTTCGCATCTTCATGCATATATGGCCAATAATAACCTTGTATTTTTATTCTGTATGCCAAAGATCTTCCTCCACTGTGACTGCCAGTATCTCCACTGTGACTGCCAATATCTCCACTGTGTAACATTTTTAACACCTTTTCTCCTTCTTCTCATGTCAAACATCTAAGTGATGGTCCATTAAATGATTTTCGATACAATACCCCATATCTTAGTTCATTATTTGTTGCACGACTCTTTAATTTTTGTGACTCCAATCTGTTTCTTGGTGTTTTCCCTCTTGCTAAACATGCATGAAGTTCTGTTCTCCAATCTGCGATATTGTATTCACCACCTTATATTATCATTACATCTACCTTTTCTTTCTCTTCTTTATTGATTGATGGTGATATAAGTGTCTGGATTTTTATGCATCTCGCAGTTGGATCTGTCATCATACTTGAAATGAAAGCATAAGCATCTGTGAGTCTATTATCCTTCCTTGATATATGCCTCCATTTTATTTTTGGGATTTTCGCTGACAATTCTTCGACAAGTTTCTTGTATTTCTTCAAAGATGGTTCATTTGTTGTGTATTCTCCTTTTATTTTGCGAATAACTAGCTGTGAATCACTGGTAATTCTAGCATTTTCTAATTTCATTTCTATTGCGAATTTTAGGGAATGTATCATAGCTTCATATTCTGTTTCATTATTAGTGGATGCAAACTCCAATCTAAATGAAAAATCCATCTTCGTTCCCTCCGGCGAAATTAAGACAATTCCAATTCCATTACCTTCCCAATTCGAGGATCCATCCACCAATATTTCCCATCTATTTGGTTATGTTAACAAGTCTTTTGGATCTCCATGCACTTTTTCTATATCCGTCATCTCCTCCACAGCTTCATCATCTTCTAAAGGTAATTCTGCTAAAAATTTTGCGACAACTTGTGACTTTGGTGAAGATAATACTTTATATATAATTTCGAAATATCCTACTTGCGCATTCCATCTCTCAACTATGTATGATCTCTTTGAGTTCTTCATTACCGATTCAATTGGTACCTTTGTCAATACTTTGACTTTATGTGCCTGAAAATATATGCGAAGTTTAAGTGTTGCATATACCAATGCTAGAATTAACTTTTCAATCTTTGAGTAATTTCTTTCTGTGGCATTGAATGTTTTGCTGATGTAATAAATTGGTTTTTCAACCCCTGCGTCCATTCGCAATAGCACATCACTTAATGCATGCGAAGTTGTCGCAAGGTAAATTAATAATCCTTCTCCTGGTTCCGCTTTTTGCAAAATAGATATATTCATCAGATTTTCTTTTATTCCTTAGAAAGATTTCTCACATTCATCTGTCCACCTGAATTTTGTACCCTATTTGAGTATGTTAAAGAAATGTTTACATTTATCTGATGATCTCGAAATGAATATTCCCAGCGAATCCAAGAGTCCGTTTAACTTCTGTACATCCTTCACCGTCGTTGGTGTTGGCATGTCGCTAACGGCTTGCACTTTCTCTAGATCAACTTGTATTCCTTCCTTGGATACAATGTAACCTAAAAAATTTCTTGATGCAACTCCAAAAACGCATTTTTCAGGATTCGCCTTGATATTAAATTGCCGCATCTGTTCAAAAAATTCTTTTAGATCTTGTACATGATCTTTAACTTATTTACTTTTTACTAACATGGCATCTACATACACTTGTAACATTTTGTGTATCCACTTTGTGAACACTTTCTCCACCATTCTTTGATATGTTGCTCCAGTATTTCTCAGACCAAATGGCATTTTTGTATAACAGTATAATCCCCTTGGAGCGAAAAAAGCAGTATGTTCTTGATCTTCTTCAGCAAGAGGAATTTGATTATAACCTTTGTACCCATCTAAAAAAGTTATTCTATCATTTCCCGCCGCCGAATCAACCATTTTTGGAATATCTGGTAATGGAAAACTATCTTTCGGAAAAGCTTTGTTTAGATCAGTAAAGTCTATACAAATTCTTATCCCCTTATTCTTCTTTGGGACTATAACCATGTTTGCTATCCACTCTGGATACTTGGATTGTCTTATAATTCCTGCATCAAGCATCTTCTGCAACTCTTTTTCTATTTGAGAGTGCTATGTCGTTGCGATTTTTCTTATTCTTTGTTTAAATGGTCTTGCACCTTTGTCAATTTCCAACTTATGACACGCAATAGACGGATCTATTCCAGGCATCTCATCCATGTTCCATGCGAAAATATATCTATACTCTCGCAAAAGATTAATAGTTCTTCCTTCTTCATCTGCCTCCATCTTGGTCCCAATTCTTAGTATTTTGGATTCTTCTTTAGTTCCAACATTCACTTCCTTTGTTGTTTCTACTGCGGTGTAACTGGCCTTAGGTTCTTCCATGGGTGTTGGTTCTTTTATCACTTTCGCAAGTTCGTTTCCTTCTTCCAAAATTTCGATGGGTATTCCTTTCCCTTCCATTGCTCTAATCATGTAAATTTTAAACTCTTCTTCTTTCTTTGCCTCTTTCGCCATCTTTCTGCGAATTTTTCTCTTCTTTGGACGTTCTTCATAATGTTTCACTTCAATTTGATAGCATGATTTCGCACTATCAATATCTCCCCTTATTTCACCAATTCCGCTTGGTATTGGAAATTTGATGCATTGATGTAATGTTGATGGTACGACTTTAATTGCGTGTATCCATGGCCTTCCTAACAACATGTTATATGGCGATTCCACATCCACCACACATAGTTTTATTTGTGTTTCAATTTCTCCTAGCGAAATTCACATCATTATTTCTCCTTTAGGTTTTGTTGTAGATTTTCCAAAGCCATGAATATGATACATTTAATGAGTAATTTCTTCATCTTTGTATCCCATTCCTTTGTATGCATGATAAAACATTATATCCATTGAACTTCCTGTATCTACTAAAGTTCTATTCACCGCCCATTCTTCCATGTTTTTTGAGGATTTCTTCTTTTCTTTCCGTGTGGTTACCGTGATTACCAAAGGAGATGCGTGGCTCAAATTTTCTCTTGGTATTTCTGCTGTTGTAAATGTAATTTTCTACTTTTCCCTATCTCTTAAGGGTGATATCATCTCTACTGTCATAATTTTATTTCCTTCAAAGTCTCATTTATGTATCCTTCCTCTAATGTTCTCATGAAATTCATTAATCATTGTTTTTGTGATTACGCTACACTCGAACCTTCTTTTATTTTCACTGATCTTGATTGTCTCTTCTTCAACTATTTTGCTGTTTTCTTTCATCATTTTCTTGATTTGAACAATCTTTACGATGATCTTCACAATTTTCAATTTCCATCCCTATTTCTAGCGCCAATATGTAGTTGCAGGAAATCCCACACTACACCCCTCACAAGAATTCATACAATCAAGTCATTTTTGGATGAACAATCACAATCTTTATTGATTAATCTCACAAATTCTACAGGAAAGGAAAGAAATGAAATTAAGAAATTAACAACTGCTCTGGACTTTCTTTCTCTTAATGACTTGCTCAATACTCGAAAAATATCTCCCTTCTCTTAAGCCTTTTAGCTATTTATATAGGGAATTACATAGTGGATGACAGCTAATCTATCCTTTATTTTAGGATCTGGCTTGCGGTATTTCGCAAGCTTACAAATGTACAATTTCGCAAACATCCTAAATATCGCTAAATCGTCACACTTTTCTCGTGTTTATGCTATCGTTTTCTGCTACGTCATCTCTTAAATTATCCTGCGACATTCACAATGTGTTATTGGTGAAGATTTCGCAAGTGTATCCTTGTTGCGATATTCTGATCCTATAATAACCACTCGTGCTCCTCTCGATCTAATTCATATGGATCTATTTGGTCCAATCCAACAAGCAACTGTTGGAGGAAAGAAATATGCTTTAGTAATGGTAGATGATTACACACGTTTCACATGGGTTGCTTTTCTGAAGCACAAGAATGACACTCTTGAGGAGTTCAAAATTATTGTGAATAGAATTCAAAATGAACAAGGTCGCAAACTTAAAAGGATAAGAAGTGATCGTGGTACAGAATTAAAGGATAAAAGTATACGAATACTGCAATGATCTTGGAATTAGTCATCAATTCTCTGCTCCTATTACACCTCAGGAAAATGGTGCAGCTGAGAGAAAGAATAGAAATATGCAAGAAATGGCAAGAGTGATGCTTCACAATAAAAACCTATCATTAATCTTCTGGGGGAAGCTGTATTTACAGCTTGTTATTTTATAAACTGAGTTTATTTAAGATCCAAAATTCTAAATACCCCATGGAAGAAAACCTAATCTAAGCTATTTAAGGGTTTTCGGAAGCAAATGTTATATTCTCAAGGACATAGAACATAGAGGAAAATTTGATCCCAAAAGTGATGAAGGAATTTTTCTTGGCTATGCCTCTGACAGTCGTGTCTTTTGGGTATACAATCTCAGAACCAAAGTCATGAAGGAGTCGATAAACGTGGTTATTGATGACATTAGCGACTTCTGTCAAGATAATCACACTACATCAGAGCTTCCTCCCTATGAAACTGTTATTAAAGAAAAACCGACTGAAGAAGAACCATCAGTTGTTCCTTTAATTAGTGACACAGATGATAAAGAGGATAATGAAAGTATTATTGAACAACCCAATGATACTGAAAGTATTGTTCAAAAACCTGTTAAGTGGGTACATCAAAGACACTCCACTGAAGACATCATTGGAGATGCCAATGCTAGAGTTATGACTCGAATAGAACTTTAGAATGTCTGTCATTATTCATATTTTCTCTCATCAATAGAACCAAAAAATATTGAGGAAGCACTCAGTGAACCTGCTTGGGTAAACTCAATGCATGAGGAACTTAATCAGTTTAAAAGACAAGAAGTGTGGGAACTCGTTCCTAAGCCGACAAGAGTAAACATTGTTGGAACAAAGTAGATTTACAAGAAAAAATCAGACTAATTCGGACCAATTGTCAGAAACAAATATAGGCTCGTTGCTCAAGGATATTCTCAAATTGAAGGTATTGATTTTCATGAAACTATTGCTCTTGTTGCTCGTTTAGAATCAATAAGACTTTTACTTGCTTATGCCTGCTATCTTAAGATAAAACTTTTTCAATTGGATATTAAATCTGCATTTCTGAATGTGGATTTAAAAGAAGAGGTATTTGTTGCTCAACCCAAAGGATTTGAAGATTCATTATTTCCATATTATGTGTTTAAACTCAAGAAGGCCTTGTATGGTCTAAAACAATCTCCAAGAGCTTGGTACGATAAACGTACATCCTTCTTACTTCAAAAAGGATTCTCTAGAGGTGGTGCTGATAAGACACTTTTCACCAAATGGTGTGGAAAAATGTTCTTGTAGCACAAATATATGTAGATGACATCATCTATGGATCCACCTCAAAATCTCTAATAGATGAATTTTTGAATCTTATGAGTGGAGAATTCGAAAAGAGTAATGTTGGAGAATTATCATATTTTCTTGGTTTGCAAATACAGCAACAAAAAGACAATATTCTTCTGTCTCAAGAAAAATATGCAAGGAATTTAGTTGAAAAATTCGAACTAAAAAGCGCAACACCTATGGCAACTACCGGAAAACTTCAATCGAATCCAGGAGAAAAATTGGTTGATCAAAAATTATACAGATCTATGATAGAAATCTTGCTATACTTAACTGCAACAAGACCAGACACTTCCTTTATTGTGGGATGTTGTGCAAGATTTCAAGCAGATCCTAGAGAATCACATCTAAAAGTTGTAAAACGAATCATAAGATACGTTAATGGTACCCTAGATTATGGTCTATCATACTTTATGGATACGAACAACAACCTTGTTTCCTATTCGGATGCGGAATGAGAAGGATGTATAGAAGATCGGAAAAGCACCTCTGGTGGATGCTTCTATGTTGGTCAAAATCTTATAGCTTGGCACATCAAGAAACAGAACTCACAGTCTTTTTCAACTTGTGAAGCAGAATATATTGATGCCGGTACATGTTGTACTCAACTTTTGTGGATGAAACAAATGCTCATTGACTACGAAATAAATATTTTAACTATGAGCATACTTTGTGATAAGGGAAAATTAGGCTCAAGCCCAACCCATGGATAACCCATAATATAAGGCCCTTAATTAAAAGAAGTTTAATTCTAGGCCCCAAATTATTAAAAGACCTTGATACCCTTATACTTATTGTGAAGCCCATAATTAAATAAAATTTAAATATAGGCCCAAAATTATTAAAATATTATGTGATGATATTTCAACCACCGCCAACCACCTCCGACCACCACAGCCACCGCCAACCACCTCCGACCACCACCGTCGGCAACCACCTCCGACCACCGCCGCCGCCAACCACCTCCGACAACCACCGCCCCAACCACCCAACAACCTCCGACCAGCACTGCCGGCAACCACCGCCGACCACCATCAACCACCGCCGCCGATGGCGGAGGCGCCACCACTGCCAACCACCACCAACATGATGTGTACACAGAATTTACACATGCATATGACATGTGTATCCAGAAGTTACACATTCATATATAATATGTAATGCAAAGTTACACTTGTACATAGATGCGTACTCTGTAGTTACACATGTGTACACAGAAGTTACACATGCGTATGGCATGTGTATCTACAAGTTACACGTCCATATTCATGTGTAGATTTTTATTACACATGCTATATTTAAGGTTATCTACAAGTTATTCATCATAAAATACATTTATTACTAACTTCTTCTAGAATAAAAACCGTTGCAGTACATTAGTCAGGGGGACATCTTTTAATCCACCCCAAAATTAAGAGTATCTTTCAATGTTTGCTTGCAAGAGGGTTTAATTAGTCAAAAGGAATTTCTTATTTCTTCATTTCACCTGACTTTTATGATCAATACAACAAAAAATATGACGACCAGAAGGGACCAATGGTGTGCCATACTCAACACTTAAGCACTAATTAAGGGGAAGCCAATGAAAGATTGATGACTGGAGCCTGGACTGGGGACTTCTCATTACAGACAGTAGGTCCTTGTGGTGGCACCATTTCATCTTTAGTTAATGATTAATTTCCTTCACCTATCGTAAATGTGAAGCTGAATAAATCATAGTCTCTAACGTGTAGAAGTGTCAAAATCTTTGATTTCTCTCTCACTGCCTCCACCAAAAATCTTCATTTCCCTGTTCTCATTCTTATAAAACCATGTCAACAACTGAAATAGAACCAAAACAAAAACAAACAGATAAGAACGAAAAACACCTAAACAAAATGCAAGAGATTGGAAAAGCAATGCTGCATTGTCCTAGTTTCAGCAGTTATTCATCGTCGATCAGTTTTATCGAAATCACATCTAAAGTCATCAAGGCAGAAGAAGAAGAATGTAATATGTAAGGTTATATACAAGTTATTCATGCTATATGTAAGGTTATCTACAAGTTACACATGCTATATGTAAGTTTATCTACAAGTTATTAATCATACCACAATACCTTCACCTCCACCACCAACACCTCTTACAATCACAAACTCAATAGGATAGTTACAACACTTTGCAATTTCACCTCATAAAATCACAAACTCAATCTGAAGGCATCTACTTAATTTTTGCATGCAACTAATAAACAGAACTTCTCATCATTTCTGGTTCACTCGCAGTTACACATATAATTAGCATGTGTAAGTAGTATCTACACATCCAATTATCATCTTAAAAATATTAAGATGACATAGTCTAAACATTCCAACAAAAAAAAACATGTGTAATCAGCTGGTATACATACAAAATGCATGTGTACATTAGAATGTGTAACTATAATCTACACATTCATTTAGCATGTGTAACTTGCAGTTACACATTTATACAGTGTAACTTGAAGCTACACATGCTAATTTCTAGAGTCTTACTTAAGAATAAACATACCTCTGCCACCTTCTTCGTATCTTCAATTATTGCAGTCCAAGCATTGAAGTCTAATGAGTTGGATGTGACTATGCTCCATAGTCGCTCTTCTATAGTAGAAACTGTTGAAACATTAGACATAAAAAAACTATTAACCTGTAGTATCATCCTCACTGCTAAGTAGGAATTCATTTCACCAAGCTATGATTAAAATATGAATCCAACCAAAACAACAAATTTGCATCACCAAGGGATTAAGAAAAGCCTACCAATATTCAGAGATAATCCTCCCTGAGTTTTCCTAAAACTAGAATGAAACCCTCGGCACCCTTGGACTCCACCACCCAATTCAACGAAGTTCCGTGGCTCATTGTGGAAAAATGACTGGCGAACAAGTAGACAACCCCTGAAATTCAACTAAAGCATGTCAGATGGAAGGCACTTGTACAGAAGGAACAAAACCTTGTCAAATAAAATATAAATAATTCACTCACTGTTTCGCTGCATGATGTCATAAAACTATATCTAGAACTCTGACAGCTTCTTGTGAGCTCTCATTTTCTTGACCACGTAATGCATTTGCGATGGCCTGCATTGGGATCTTGGAAGCAAAACTTATTTCTACCTTGAAAGTATTTGAATTGCATGGACACTTCATCCTCTTTCTATCTATTTCATTTGGACTGCCACTCCTTATAATGTGTAACTATAATCTACACATTCATTTAGCATGTGTAACTTGCAGTTACACATCTATATAGTGTAACTTGAAGCTACACATATATCTAAATTGTGTAACTAAGAGTTACACATGCTAATTTCTAGAGTCTTACTTAAGAATAAACATACCTCTGCCACCTTCTTCGTATCTTCAATTATTGCAGTCCAAGCATTGGAGTCTAATGAGTTGGACGTGACTATGCTCCATAGTCGCTCTTCTACAGTAGAAACTGTTGAAACATTAGACATAAAAAAATCATTAACCTGTACTATCATCCTCACTGCAATAACATACCGCCTGCAACAAATGACTACAATCTGGTGGTGTCATGGATTAAAATTGAACAAATTAAATAATTGGAAATTTTCACCGTATCATTCAGATACCTCTATAATCAAACTCTTTTGAGATTCATGAGCATTTCCTGTTGGTTCATCAATAACCCAACCACATTGTTTTTAATTTTGTTAAATAAATTTAAAATTTTAAGAAGAACATTCATACCACTTACCTATGTAATCAATGATAAGACGACCATCGCAGAACCTCCCAGCAGGTTTTCCGGAGATATTTTGTTCAATAGGAGGAGGAGGCATCTGACCATACGCTGCTGATATAGCTCCAGTATCCGAGTTTGAGTCTCCAAAATTGAAAAACGCAGGGAAATTGCATTTCTCCCCTATCAATGAACCATCACTTCCGTCAACCTTATGCACCACCGACAATCCTCCTACTCCTCTAGCACTCAGATTAAGAACCAAGAATAAGAAAAAGCAGAGCAACTCGAACATCTGAATTACTTTCATTAAAGCCATGTTTATGTCTTAATGAAATCTTAGAATCTGTAGCTCTTTTCTTCCTACCACCACTACTGTTACTGTCCTCATTCAATGTCAAGAAAGAGCTTAATGAATGTTGTAAGAAAATGACAAGCACCTAACATGACCTTTAACTGAATGTGGTAACGCAGAAAATGACAATATTCAGCAAAGGGTAGTGGACCCAATCAGAATAACTTTACAGCTAGAAACAGAGAAAATGACTCTTACTGTCCTCATTAAACACTGTTTTGCTACTCAGATTACCAGAACAAACTATCTATCCATCTACCGCAACATACTTATATATAGGAATAGGATCAGTAAATCTCGTGATAAATATTTGGAACTCAGCTTATTTACAAGAGAAGTGGGGATCGAAAAGTAATTGTGTATTAATGAGTAAGAGATTTAAGATCGTTACCTGACTGGTGGGTCCTGATAAGTACTGACCTATAGAAATAAAACAAAATTATGAGTGAATAATAATTGAAGGAGATAAGGTTTTAAGATTTTAAGATATGTTCATACTAAAAACAAAAGAAGATGCAGCACCTGACACAAACAGAAACTTTATGATCCTTTAGTTAATGAGTATCACACAAAGTCTTATATGTTCGAGTAAACCTATTTCTGAACCTTTATGATCCTTTGCCCTGCACAAAACAACATGAAAACCAGTATAATCAGCCAAAAATGAACATAAACTAGATTCATAATTACCTTATTAAATGGACATAAAAACAACAAATGTTTTGAGTACGCGGGTTCAAGTCTCCATATTCGCATAAAATTTTTTCACTTCGCAAATGAAGATATTTTCTACTCTTTGCACTTCGCAAATGTTTACTTTGCGAATGTTCGCAGCAACAACACTTCGCAGATGATTGTTTACTTCATGCAAAGGTTTACTTCGCAAGATCTTTGGTTATTTCGCAAGAAGAAAATGGGAGATTATTTCACAGACATATTTCGCAAGAAATAGCTAGAACAGTTGGTATAACGCAACATTATACAAGAGGCAGATCAAAAGACAACAACAAGCCGAAAAAGGTAAGTACCATTTCCTTGAATATTTTATTTACAGAAGACAAAAGATTTTTTATTTTATTTACAAAAAGCGATATACTCGCAAGGTTTCTAAAATTTCTAAGATTTCAAAACATTTCAAAGATTTTTTAAAGATTCTTAAAGAATTCAATCGTAAGATTCTAATATAAATTCATCGCAAAAAATTTCAAAGAATTAAAAGTTACAAAAAAAGGGAGAATTAAATTCCTATATTTCTATAGAACAATTTTGACGTGATATGAATACTTCTCATGCTTCTTATACTAAACATTTTATGAAAACATTCAACATTTTATGTACATGAAAAATTTACGATGAATTTTTACGAATAAAAAGAATTTTGATTCTACTTATAAAAGGCGAAAAAATACCGCCAAAAATCAATTGCGATTAAACTTTCATTAATTTGCGAATAAAAGACCGCAATCTGTGATCAGCCTCCAAAAAAAGAAAGAGAGCCGCAGAAAATTTTATACAGGCAAACCTTTGTGGCGTACACCCTAGTTCGCGAAGCTATATTTCGTAAGAGGCAAAGTCCTAAAGTACGTCATTTAAGGGGGTACCTATAAACGTGGCTAAGGGTAACCGGAACAACACCAAGGACCCTTAGTACATGGTAAAATTTTAGGGGTACAACCCAATAATGGGGTACCTATCCGGGTTATACACCTTGGATTCTCACCTAATCTAGCGACATTACGCAATATAAAATGCGGTGTAAGAGGATTTAGGTTGGGCGACTAAGGCATACTGTCTTTCCCAAGAAGTGCAGAAAACGATCAAGGTGCCGAGGTACACGGTTGAGTCAAGAGTGCCGGGTGAGGTTGAACCACATCTGCCATTTTTGACAAGTCTTGGCAAATGATGCACTTGGCCCAAAGATACCCCATAGGGTGCAACCTCGTAACTATAAGCCCTATAGGAAAAAAGGATAAGAGGTTGCGATCAAAAGCTGGTTGTTGGCAGAATCGGATGGGAAGAGCTAACCTTGTATGGTTGATGTACGCTTCCTTGAAGGGGCAACCAGGGGGAAGATAAAGGGCAGCACCCTCCATTAGGGAGCTGATACGTGATATAAGACGCAAATGTCACGAGGCTTCTTGTTTGCGAAAACATAAAGGCTTGTCATATTTGTGCAACAAATGAAGTTCTGCGAGCATTCTAAAAAAAAAAAAAAAAAAAATAAGAAGGAAAACATACAAAAAGAACTCGCAGAATGAAACAAAGAAGTTAAGATGAGATCAATGGGTTATTACATGAAAGTGTAAAAACGTCCTGCGATTTCATCGCAAGACGATAATGTCAAGAGGTTGTATGTTCGCAAGAATGTTCAGACTTGTCATATTATCGCAAATACAAAAATTTACTACAAAAGAGGTGGCAAAATAAGACCTTTACTTAGGAAGGCATGATAAGACCACAACAATTCATGAAATTTATTCCATCAATATCATTGAAGAATTTTTACAAGAATATATATCATGAAGTCCTAACAAAGAAGACAATTCCATCAAGATCATTGAAGAACTTTGAAGAGAATATATATCAAAGAAGACAATTCCATCAAGATCATTGAAGAATTTTGAAGACAATATATATCAAAGAAGATAATTCCATCAATATCATTGAAGAATTTTTACAAGAATATATATCACGAAGTCATACCAGAAGAGGCGATTTCATTCGCAAAAATACACAAGTAAACTTGCGAAGATGCTTATATGAATGGAGGCAACTCAAAGATATATCAATTTTACTACGGAAAAATGAGCTAAGTAACAGAAACTTGAAATATACATTGCAATAGATAAGTATTCGCATCATACAATCATCATACTCGCATCATAAAAGCATTGCATAAGCATTTCAAGGCATAAGCATCGCATACACATTTCATAACATAATCATTATATAAGTATTATATGCACACAAGTATTTTACAAAATTTTACAGGATAATACCGCGAAACTTCGCAGAAACATTCATAATTCGCAGGACTATTCATAGTTCGCAATAATATATTCGCAACACTATATTCGCAATACTATGTTCGCAACACTATATTCGCAACACTATGTTCGCAACACTATATTCGCAACACTATATTCGCAGCACTATTCGCAGCATTATTCAGAAGTTTAGAAATTAAAAAAACCCGAGAAATTCACGAGAAAAATTCAGAAGTTAGCAGGGTTACCACTTGAGGCAGAGGCAAGATAAGAATAGAGATGCAATTTAGTTATTCAACATTTTCTTAAGGATTCTCCTTCATAGATAAAGAACAGAGGCAACTATGGATACCCAAGAAAATATTTTATGATTCTTTATCTTCTCAGCAAGAATCCTCATCAAAAATGGAATAATAATTTCACATGAACAGAGGCAATATTTATCACTCTCATTCAAGGACGAATACTTCTTATATATTTCGAGGATTAAGTACTTCTTATACTTCTTAAGGATACTTCATACTTCTTATATATTTCGAGGATTGAGTACTTCTTATACTTCTTCAAGGATATTTTATATTTCTTATACTTCATACTTCTTCAAGATACTTCACATACTTCATAGTTCGCAAGATGATACTTCTAATTACTTTTTAAAGCTTCAGAACTTCGCAAAAGAATAGAGGAAAGTATATACTTTTTGAGTTTGATATTCTTTCGCTCGTTCCTTCATCAACAAAGATCAAAGACTACTCCAACAACCACAGCAAATGATTTTTTCTTGAAGATCACTCTTCAAGCAATATTCAAGAAAAAAGAGGCAAGATGTAGGAGCGGAATATCACAACAAATGATAACTTACGAAATTGTGGAGAGAAAAGACATCTTGCGAGCAAAGGAAATCACGAGGAAAGCAAAAGAAGTTCGCGAAATGAAGTTACGAAGGTTCGCAATATAATTATCAAATCCGAAATGGCGGGACAACACAACTGTCATATTTTGTAAGATCATATAAATAGCCATTTAGGCATGAGAAGCAGGGGAGATATTTTGAGCAAGAGAGGATAATTTTAGGAGGAGGGAGAAATTTTTAGTGAGGTATTTTCTTTATCATCTTCTTCCCCAAAATTCTAGAGCTCCAAATATTCATTAATGGAGTCTCAATTGTAAAATCATGTAATTACATACAAATCACTAGTGAAGCACCGTGGATGTATATCACATTGATCGAACCACGTAAAAATCTTTGTGTCTCCTTTTATAATTTTAGTACCTTAATTCTTAGTTTCATATCAAATTAATTAGGTTTAGGAATCATTTTAATGGATTCTTATGAGGGTGTAGTTGTGAGATAATCCGCAACTACAAAACTCAAGCTATTGCAGTCAAGAAACATTCCATTGATTGTGAGTTATGAACGGAGAGATTAATGGGTGATTTCGAGTCTCTTGATGATTACTCTGGATTGGGTTTACTGTGAATTGATTTTGCGGGTGTTTGGAAGATGCATAAGTCTCAAAACTACAATAAAAAGAGTATGGCATACAACCTGTTCGATTAAATGACTGAACCACTTCTGCTTAAGTTACAGGAGCAGCAAGGGTTGTTAGTTTGAGGCAACAGTGAAGTTGTTGGTGGTTGTGTTGTGTGCATTGCTGGCGATGGCCGTGGTATGATGAATGCTATCCATGGATTCTGAGGTTCTATTTATTGCATCTTCGGGGTCGAGTACTGGTTGAATTACATGCATTGATTTCAATAACAAAATTGTTGTGTCATGGAAAAATGAATCTGGTGCTGTGAAGCTAGAAATTATGGGATTGATGTGCAGTTGACATATTGAAGGCAGTGGTTTTGGTTAGATAAGCTGCAGTCATGATTGTCATTGAGTTTCTGGTGCAATATAGCAGATTAGAACTGGTGATGAATTGTCGGTGATGGTAACAGATGGGAATAAAAGGCTGCTAGGGTCGCAGTTGAGCATGACTTATGAATATTAGGCTGTGCATTACATGAAATGGTTAGTTGCAGGTGCAGTTTTGGTGTTGTGGGAGTTGTTGTTGCAGTGGGGATGTTGATTTTACAGAGAATCTAGGCATGGTCTATGAAGTGTGCAACTGAAGAATAAACTGTAGATGATGAACTGAATTGACTGAATGGCTACAGCTGAACAGGTGATAAAGTATAGAGTGCACTTGAGTAACTGGTGATGTTTGATATGTGCAGGGGACTGAATGGTTGGGCTACAGGTTAATATGGCCAGGAGAGATGGATATGCTTATTTATAGATGGTGTTGTTGGTTCTAGTAAGAGGTGAAGTTGTTCAATGGAACTGCTGCCAGTGTGTGCTAAGAAAAACAGGTGCAAGCTGGTGTAGGTGGCAATTGCAGGATTTAGAAGTCCGGTGAGCTGCTACTGCCTTTGAGTTTGAAATGGCCAATCATGAGGTTGCACTTTATGGGTTGAACTACTGTGAACAGATATTGAAGTGTGGTGTTGTGGGTTTGGTTCCAATGGAAAGTTGGTTGTTGTGTGATTGAGGAGTAAGTTGCAGATGTAACTGCAAGTAATTGAGCTGAGGAATGCAATTGGAGCTGCTGGTCTTGTACAAGTGCTTGAGGTAATGAGTCAAGAGATAGTGGTGAAGCTGCTGCAATGGGCATAGATGGCAGTGACAGTGATGATGTAGATGTTGTTGTAATGGCCAGGTAATTGGTGGTAGCTGTAGCAGGTGGTGTTGGATGGCCTGAAATGGCAAGGAAGCCTGGAGTTGATGGTGAAGTTGGTGGTGTTGGCTGAGAGACAGGTGCAACTGTGAGGAGAAAGTGCAGGTGGTATGACTGAGACAAGTTCTTCCCTGAGCTGAAATGAAGATATGGGGTTGCAGTCATGAGATTAAGATGCAACTGGTGCTGGCTTGGGATATGTCGCAGGTGGAGCGAGAGGCTGAGCATGTGAGCTGCTATTGCTGTTTAAAGCAGCTGCAGAGATGCAAATGGGAGCTGGTGTTGGCTGTGAAGATACAATGGGTCTAGAAGATTGCAGTTGCAGGAGTACATGAAGTTGCAGCTGGAATAATGGGATGAATGCAGTGAATAACCTGGCATAGAGTAGAGATAATGTACAATGCTACAGAAACTGTGCGAAAACGGAGCAGAATTGGTGCACCGGTGGTTCTAGCCCGGGATGCCGGATTTTAGAGGTTAAAGTGTCGATCGTAAAGATTCAATGAATCGCGAAGGGGGTATGTGTTGAATACAAGAGTTGGCCGAGGAACATATGAGCTACGCGTCACGCTTTTGGGCGCGTTTTCGCAAGAGATAGAGAATTGATTTGTTTATTTCTTTGTTTGCTTTTACTTTTATTATTTGCATAAAAATCAGAAAACCCTCGGTGTTTTATATAGGAAACCAAAAATATATTGACAACCTAGTCCTCTCTGTGGGATCGATCATTTCTTGCCCTTGCTATATTTTATATTTTGAGTAGTGAGAAAGTAAATTTATTTTTGACGCATACGACAACGATCATTCATCATCTTTTAGAGGAAACTCTACTAAGAAATATGCTACAACTTGTGATTTTGGCGAAGATAAAATTTCATATTTGATTTCGAAGTGCCCTACTTGTGCATTCCATCTCTCAACTCTACCTGATCTTTTTGAATTCTTCATTACTGACTCAATTGGCACCTTTGTTAATACTTTTACTTTATGTGCTTGAAAATAGATGGGAAGTTTAAAAGTTGCATAAACCAATGCCTAAATTAGCTTCTCGATCTTTGAGTAATTTTTCTCTGCGATATTAAATGTTTTGCTAATGTAATAAATTAGTTTTTCTATTCCTGCATCCACTCGCAGTAACACTGCACTTAGTGCGTGCGAAGTTGTCGCAAGGTAGATCAATAATTCTTCTCCTGGCTCCGGTTTCTGTAAGATAGATATGTTTATTAAATGTTCTTTAATTCCTTGAAAAACCTTTTCACATTCATCTGTCCACCTGAACTTTGTTCCCTTCTTGAGTGTATTGAAAAAATGCTTGCATTGGTCTGATGATCGCGAGATGAATCTTCCTAGCGAAGCCAAATGCCCATTCAACTTCTGCACATCTTTTACTGTTGCTGGTGTTGGCATGTCGCAAATTGCTTGTACTTTATCTGGATCAAATTGTATTCCTTCTTTTGACACAATATACCCCAAAGTTTTTCCTTAAGCCACTTCAAAAGTACACTTTTGGGGATTCACATTGATGTTAAAATATCGCATGTGATCGAAAATATTCTTCAAGTCCTGCACATGGTTTTAAGCTTCTTTACTCTTGATTAACATGTCATTTACATATACCTCTAATGTTTTATGGATCCACTTCACAAACACTTTCTCCACCATTCTTTGATATGTTGCACCAGCATTTCGCAAACCGAAGGGCATCTTTGTATAGCAATATAACCCTCTTGGAGTAAAGAATGCAGTGTGCTCCTGATCTTCTTCAGTGAAAGGAATCTGATTATACCCTTTATATCCATCTAATGAAGATATTCTATCATTTCCCGCTGCTGATTTGACCATTTGAGGAATATATGGTAATAGAAAGCTATCTTTAGGACAAGCTTTCTTTGAGTCAGTAAAGTCTATACAAATTCTTATCCCTTTATTTTTCTTTGGAACCACCACCATATTTGCAATCCATTCCGGGTACTTTGCCTTCCTTATAATTCCTGCATCAAGCATTTTCTGTAATTCTTCTTCTATTTGGGAATGGTATGTTGTTGCGATTTTTCTTATCCTTTGTTTAAATGGTCTTACATCCTTGTTAATTTCTAACTTATGACATGCAACTGACGGGTCTATTCCAGGCATCTCATCCATACTCCACGCGAAGATGTCTTTATATTCTCGCAAGAGGTTTACGGTTCGCTCATCCTCATCTGCATCCATCTTTGTTCCAATTTTCAGCATCTTAGGTTATTCTTTACTTCCAATATTTACTTCTTTTGTTGGTTCTGTTGCGATGTAACTGGCCTCAGGTTCCCCCATTGGTGTTGATGTTTTCATAAATTTCGCAGGTTTATTTCCTTCTTGCGAAATTTCGCTGGGTATTCCTCTTCCTTCTTTTGCTCTTATCATGTAAACTTTAAATTTTTCTTCTTTCTTTATTTCTCTTGACATTTTTCTGCGAGCTTTTCGCAGCTTTGCACGCCCTTCGTAATTTCCCATTTCGATTTGATAACACAGTATCACATGACCAGTATCTCCTCTAATTTCTCCAACTCCACTGGGCATAGGAAATTTGATGCATTGATGTAATGTTGATGCTACATCCTTGATTGTGTGTATCCATGGTCGCCCCAATAGCATGTTATATGGTGACTCCATATCTACCACACATAGTGTTACTTGTGTTTCAATCTCTCCTATCGGAATTCGTACCACTATTTCGCCTTTAGGTTTTGCTATAGATTTTCCAAAGCCATGAATATGATATGCTGGACAAGACATCTCTTCATCCTTGTATCCTATTTTCTTAAATGCATGATAAAATATTATATCTACAGAACTTCCTGTATCCACTAATGTTCTATTCAAAGCCCATTCTTCCGCAGATCTTATTGATTTTTTATTGTTCATTCGTATAGTGGATACCGTGATTACCAAAGGAGATGTATGATCCAAATTTTCTCTTGGTATTTCTGTTGTGAACATGATTATCTGTTTTTCCTAATCCTTCAGAGGCGATACTTTATCCACCATCATAATTTTCTTTCCTTCAAAATCTCGTTTATGAATTATTCCTTTAATATCTTCATGGAATTGGTTGATCATCGTTTTTGTTATCGTATTGCACTCCAACTTCCTGTAATCCTTCTTGGCTTTAATTATTTTTCCTTCAATTATTTCACTGACTTGATCGATCCTCTTCTTAACTTGAATACTGATATTTAATCTTGCTTTTTCTACAATTTTCAACTTTCATCCCTATTTCTAGCGCCATTATGTAGTTGCAGGAAATCCTACACTACACCCCTCACAAGAATTCATAAGAATCAACACATATTTGAAGATTAAGAACAACACTTTTATTGATTAATTCTCAAAAATATTACAAGAATTGGAAGAAATCAAGAATACAACCGCTCTCTTAAACTTTCTCTCTCCTCAAAGCTTTCTCAACACTCTCAAAATTGATACCCCCCCCCCCTCCTTTCACTTGTACGACTCTTTATATAGGAAATTACATAGTGGATGACAGCTAAGTTATCCGTTAATTTCGGATCTGACTCACGATACTCTCACAGTAGTTGTAATGTTAATCCTCGCAGACGTTTTTAAGCTTCGCAGCATCATCACACTTTTCTCATATTTCTGTTATCGTCATCCGCTACGTCAAACTTTCAATCATTCTGTGACACTCGCAGTATGTTGTTGAAGAGCTCGCAGAATTGTCGTTGTAAATCTCGCAGGAGTTTTGCTGTGGCGATATTCTGATCCCACAAGAGGAGAGTAATCTAATTAGGTGAAATATCTTACGGCCGCTCAATTTAAAGTCTTCTTTGGGATGGAGAAGCTCTAGCGCGACCCATTGGTGGAAAACTAGATATTGCGGTTCATCTTTAACTTTTCATATTGATTTGATTGACTAACGGTGGTTGGACTTTGATTTCACCTAGTTTGTTTATGCTTGAGAATCTTTTTTTCTGATATAAGATTCACTCAAACTAGTTCAAGGTTTCGATAGGGATCTTTAGACCGTTGTTAGATCTTAAGACGATCTTGTGATAATCCATTATTAACAAACCCCGTTCTATGTGTGATTGATCACAAGAGATTCAAGTGATTGTGTGCAAGTGTTTATTGAAGATCTAAGAAGATTTGAAGACAAAGAAGATATTGAAGATTTCTTACTTGGTGTTTTTATAGTCTTTGGTGTGCACAATACTTGTTTTGGAAAAAGAGGATCCAATTAATAATTGGTTTATCCTTGTGGTAGATTGGATTGATTAATTGAGGAAGATCGGCATCAACACATATCACTTGGTTTAAGAGTGTTGTTGGATTAATCTTAACGATTACCTTTTGGTGGTTGAACATGAGATAGATCTTGGAACTTGGCAAAGGAGTTTATGTTAAGATAAACAAGGGAACCTTTGCGCAACTCATATCACTTGGTTGAAGAGAGTTGATACCAAACAGATTTGTTTTTCCTTTACTGTTTGGAATACGAACCAAAGGAATTGGTCCAAGTACCTGACTTGTTTACAGGTTGGATGCGTGGGAATACATACGAAACTAGGTGAACTATAGGTTTAGTTGCTTGGTCTCAACTATACGAAGTTTTATTATTTTGTATAACGACTTAATCCTGAGAGTATTCAATTCTGGACTAGGTCCCGGGGTTTTTATGCATTTTCGGTTTCCTCGTTAACAAAATCTTGTTGTGTCATTTACTTTATATTTCCGCATTATAATTGTTTTATTATAATTAAAGTAAATTTCACAAACGTTAATTATTATTTACTTGATACGTGAATCTTATTGAGTTTGGTTAAGTCCGAACCTTTGTATCAAGTAAACACACTTTGTAGTTGTATTGTCTCGATCTCATATCCATAGACGATCACACAAAGTGTGAACCGATTTATTGTATTATCTCGACTCAGTCTATAGACAATCACTTTCGGGGAAATGACTTATAGGAAGGAAAAGTTATAGCTTGAGGTATATTTGGGGTACCCTCTCCTTTTCAAGGAGAGAGCCAACTGGGGAAGAAATGGAAAATCCGCGCTACTGCCGCTTTCATAGGTTTGTCAATCATCCAACAAGTGATTGTAGAGTTTTGAAATGCATATTCAAAGAGAAGGCCGATTCAGGAGAACTGGGGACTGAAGGAGTACACAAGAATCCTCACCCAATCAGAACCTTTACACTCTATGAATATCCAGTCAAAGAAACAGTTCAATCGTTGATCGATCATGTCTATGAATTGCTTTATTTTTCCAAGGATCAAAGGAAGGACATGTTTGCAGCTTTCATATTGTGTTCGGGAAACGCCTGTCCATTCCAGATATGCTCCCAGAGCCTCCGGTAACTGACAAAGAGATGTATGACTAGGTACTTCTTACCACGGTCAATCTTAGGGGAAATGAATTCAAGAGAGCATTGGTCGATGTTGGCACGACTATTAATAGTATCCATTTGAATTCTCTCAGAGCTGCGGGCATCATTCGACAAGAAGCCACTCATGATCATATCTCAGTCAGAGATCACGAAGGAATACCTAGGGATGCATATGGCTACATCATTCTGAAAATGAAAATTGGTTCAACCTGGGCAGAAACCAAGTTTTACATAATCAGGGAAGATCCAGGATATGATATGATCCTCAGAAGGACGTGGATCCATGCTGAAAAGGTAACTAAAACACCTTCAATTGCATATTTTTCTATTGAAGAAAGATCGGATTCTGAAGAAATAGAGGATACTCCATCGTTCGAGCATCTAGAGAAAGTTAAAGCCTTGATTGAGCTAACACAAAAACCCAAAGAAAACGCGCATGCATTTGTCAAAAGGTTCCGCACTCAGGAAAGTCTTATTCCCCCTCATGCGTCCATATTATCAACTTTCAAACATGCTGCCCTAGTCCGAGGACTTCACTCCACCAACAATCTAGCTTTTGCAAGATGTTATGAATGATAACCTCACCTCAACAATATTTTACTAAATAATTGAATTTAGAACCTCTCTAAATTGAGAATCTCACCGAAAAACTTGTTACTAAAATGATGAACAAATGCAATAAAGAGTACCTGGGATATCCTAACTCTGCACGAGTGTCCACATATGCCACAAAATTTGAAAATTTCCACCACGCGAACATGGAATCCCACTATCAGAGGAATGCCAAACCAGCAAAAGATCTTAAGAGAAAGAACAATCAAGCCTTCTTAAAGTGACTAAGAGCAATCTTCATTTCGCAAAGAACTCCAACTAGGAAGGTCCCTACATGATCACTAATTATGCGTCCGGTAGATACTATATTAGAGCATAGCTCGGTTAAACCCACCAAGCATTGGTATGTCAAGTTTGGTTGTCAAATTTTAGTGAATCAAAACTCATTTAAAGAGTCGCTTGATTATTTACTAGAGTCAATTTCGTATAAGTTAACTAGAAAGTTGGTAGGATATGAGACTTACAAGTATTACGTGAAGACTTGAAGAATGTGAAGAAGTAAAGAGCTACAACGACGACATCATCCTTCCACTTGAGGTTATTAATATTTGGCTTGAACTTTTTCATTCCTAACGTATCTTTCAAGTCGTGCATATTGAAAACATAATTGCGAAGCTGTGAGTGATAATACTCTAGTTAGACATAGTATTAAGGAATTATAGTTCAGAGTATAACGTCTATCTTTTGAACTTCGTATATAAGATATCGACAAAATCGTATGAATGCTATTGTGATTATGTATGGGTATGGGTGAATATTTCGTCCTAGGAAACAATGTTTTACATTCATTTAAAGGAAGTACATTCATAAACTTGTTTTATGAATCGAAAGGGCAATCGCTAGGCTTATTGGTATTGTTATTCATTGCAAATCTTTGGATTACCAATATGTGTGTTAAGTATAAGCGCTCATAAATTGTTTACGTATCTTGGTAAAACTATTCACAATGCCTGACTTTTGTATTGGTATGACTTTTATTATTGAAACCGATCTTAAGTAATCACCTGAGATGGTATGCTCGACTTATTGTAATTGGTATGGCCAACTCTAGATATTGGGGAACTGATCCTAGTAAGAGGTGCAACCGATCACAAGAGGGAAACGATCCTTGTAAAAGGTGCAACAAGTTTTAAGTAATTGGGGAACCGATCCTATGACTTTTGCAACCGAATACAAGTTTATACCATAAATACATGGTAACCGATCCTAGTACCTAGTCAACCAACTTGGTAATTAGCATGAATAATCTTAGTACCCACATGTAGGTAGAACCGAAACTTGTTTTGGTAGAACTGTGAAACCCATAATTGGTGATTTGATAGGATTTTTAAGCATATAGTTCTTGGAAGTCAGATGAACCAATTCTAAACTTGTTTGGAAGTGTGGCAAATCGATTCCAAGATTGTAAATATGAAAAAGGATTTACAAAGTAAAGATGTCTACATACTTTGAACATGTGCATTAACTTTTATCTTTTATTGTTCAAAGATATTCCTTAATAGCTAAAGGAGAATTCTGGATCGAAATAAATTGAGAATCTTTTAATTAAGGGTTTTAGTTTTTATAAGCTTTTAATTTCCAGCAAATAAATGCATATCTTTAGAAAATAAAAATTAGTCATGTGCATTTCCTAATTTGATATTTTCTAATGAGATTTCGGTCAATATTTGGACAGTGCATATCCAAGAATTATGAAAACCAATTTTGGACTTTATTGCATATCTTTGAGAATATTCGATTTTGGAAATTCCTTGGTGTCCAAACTTCCTTGGTCTATAAATATTGAAGTTTTCATTTCAAGCAAACTAATCCTCAGAGCCAGCAAAACTACCTAGTTGTGTTGTTACTGGTGGAGTCATCTATTCGGAGAGGAAAGTACCCTAATTAGGCGAAATATCTTACGACCGCTCGTTTTAAAGACTTCTTTAGGATTGGAAAGCTCTACGAGTACCGTTGGTGGGAAACTAGATAATTGAAGTTTATTTAGTTTTCGATTGATTTGGTTGACTAACGGTTGTTGAACTTTAATTGCACCTAGTTTGTTTATGCTTGAGAATCTTCTCTTCTGATATACGATTCACTCAAACTAAATCGAAGTATCTACGGGGATCTTTAGAAAAATTTGGAGATCTAAAGGCATCTTGTTATAATCCATTGTTAATAGGCTCCATTCTATGTGTAATTGATCACAAGAGATTCAAGTTGTTTGTGTGTAGGTGTTTATTAAAGATCTAAGAAGATTTGAAGACAAAGAAGATTTCTTATTTGAGTTCATAATCTTTGGTGTGCACAAAACTTGATCGGCTGGGGATCCAACTATAATCGGTTTATCTTTGTGATAACCTTGATTGATTAGTTGAGTAGATCGGCATCTATAAAATTCTTTGTGATTCAAAGTATTGATTGCATAGTCTAAAAAACAATTACTTTGGTAGTTGTTGAAGAGATAGATCTAAGAACCTAACAAAGGAGTTTATTGGGATAAACAGAAGAGCCTTTTGTAAAAATCATATCACTTTGTTTGAAAAGATTTGTTACCTAACATATTTGTTATTCCTTTACTGTTTGAAATACGAACCAAAGTAAGTGTTCCAAGTGCGTGACTTATTACAAGTTGGAGGCGCATGGATACTGAGGGAACTAAGTGAACTATAGTTTTAGTTACTTGGTCTCAACTATAAGAAGTTGGTTTAGATTTTGTATAACGGCTTAATTATAAGAGTATTCAATTCTGGACTAGGTCCTAGGTTTTTATGCATTTGCGGTCTCCTCGTTAACAAAATATTGCTGTGTATTTTACTTTTCTATTTTCGTAATTATAATTGTTTTATTATAATTAAAAGTAAAATACACAAACGTTAATTCATATTTACTTGATATCAATCCTATTGTGTTTGGTTAAGTCTGAACCTATTATCAAGTAAACATACTTCGTAGTTGTATTGTCTCGATCTTGTATCCATAGTCAATCACGCAAGTTATCTTGTTGTCGTATTGTCTCGATGTCGTATCCATAGACGATCACACGAAGTGTAAATCGATTAGTTGTATTGTCTCGACTCAGTACTTATACAATCACTTTTGGAGAAATAACTTATAGGTGGAAAAGTTTTAGATTGAGGTATATTTGAGTACCCTTGTCTTTTCAATTGGTATTAGAGCAGGCAAACACGAAAAGATCTAACAATCTGTGTTTGGTGTGATCCAACCTATAAAAATTGAATCACATGAACGATTCGATTAACGGTTGAAAGATTTTAGATGGTCTTAAGGAAGATATTGAAGAATTTTTTTCATCTCTTGTTAAGATGTTAGAAGAAGAGATTGAACAGAACCAGTCACATACTGATGAAATTAGAAATATCATGATTGATAGATAACTGGTGAAAAACATATAAGATCGGATCATGGGAGATTCTCGAAGATGTTCAAGTCTAACTTCCAGACATCTTGAACAGACTAATAAGAGATTGCTCAGGAAACTTTTTCAAAAGGGATGGAATTGTTTAATTTAGAAGATTTTTTTTACAAAATGTCTGATTAATCGTGTTAATAAACTTTATAAGAACTTAACGAATCATCCTAAATCCGGTGAACAATGTCTTGGAGCATTGCACTTAAAACAACTTCACCATTCCAGTGGTTTCTATATAGTGGGTGTAGTAGACATATGACAAATGATCTTTCTTGGTTCACAAAGACAGAAGACTACAAGGGAGGATCGGTAACCTTCGGAGATGGAAGCAGTTGTCTTATTAGCAAAAAGGGTACTATGAATGTAGGATCAGAATATCGCTACAACACTTCCCTGCGAGATTAACAACACTTCCCAGTGAGCATCACTGCAAGTTCTTCAACAACACTTTGCGAGTGTCACAAAAGCAGTCAAAAGAGTGACGTAATAGCTGACGATTGAAGAAAACATGAGAAAAGCATGTTTGTCCCACGATGGTTACAAAGATCGCGAGAATGAACATTATAATTACCGCGATGAGATCGCAGAGTAAATCCGAAATAAGAGGAAAAATTAGCTGTCATCCACTATGTAATTCCTATATAAAGAGTTCCACTAGATTCAGAGAGGGATGATGTATTTTTTTGAGAGTTAAGAAAGTCTTGAGGAGAGAGAAACTTCAAGAGAAAAGTTGTATTCTTGAGTTCTTACATTTCCTGTAAACATTTCTAAAAATCAAATAATAAAGTGTCATTTTTAATCTTCAAATTTGAGTTGGTTATTACAAATTCTTAACAAGGGTGTAGTGTAGGATTTCCTGCAACTACATTTTGGCACCCGAAACAGGAAGAATCAAGCTAAGAATTCTCTAATTACAATTTGAATATTTGAAGAAATTGTTAGAGTTGAAGAAATGGCTAGAAGAAGAAGAAATACATCAGAACCACCAACAACTGTGAGAAGGAGTAAAAGACTTGCAGGTGGAGAAACAAATAAATTAGGAGAATCTTCAAGGATAAGAACAAGAAGAAATAGAACAAGGATTGAAGGAGAAAATAAAATTCCACAACTGAATCAACAAACACCAATACAAGATACAAATGTGGATTATGATAGAGTGAGTGTGCA
Organism: Papaver bracteatum; assembly: GCA_023529315.1. Lineage (NCBI taxonomy): Eukaryota > Viridiplantae > Streptophyta > Magnoliopsida > Ranunculales > Papaveraceae > Papaver > Papaver bracteatum. The sequence continues at coordinate 215,000 of JAJJWX010003083.1, forward strand.
TACTTGGAGATCGGATTCGATGGAAGATGTAGAAGATCAACAATTAAGAGACGGAAGAAGAGAAGAAAGAAATCAAGGAGTGGTTGAAGGATTAATTCATGGAGAAGGAGAATATGAAACATCAAATGATCTAAGGAAAATAATACAAGAGGAAATAAGATTAGAGGCGGAAGAGCGTGCAAATTTAACAAGAAAAAATCACGAGTTGAGAATGGAGAATTTGAAATTACAAAGTAGAAGATCAAGAAGTACTGTTAGATCAAATTCAATGTCATTAAGAGAAGAACCAAGACGAAATTTCACAATGAGAAATGCTAGAGGAAATATCCAAGAAGAAATGCAAAATGCAAAATCCAAATGAAGAGCAACGTCATAGAGAAGAAGAGGTAATAGAAAATTGCTATGATCCGCGCGGCGAAATTTTGGATGATAGACGTAACAATAGAAATCAAGAGGGAGGAAACAACCAAAATGGTGAAGAAAATCGAGAAGAAGGTAGGAGAATATTACATGGGCGAGAGATTCAAAGAAATCGAAGAATAATTGAAGAAGAAATTGAGAGACATTATGCTGAACAAGCACGTCTAGCTTGCGAGAGAGAAAGATTAAGGACAAAAGTAGAAGAACAAGAATTTCAAGAGGCAGTACGACAGAATAACCATGAAAATCGAGAAAGGATACGTACACAAAATCGCTACAATGATAATATTCAGGAGGAGTATGATAGAATAAAGAGGATAATAGAAAGATAGCGAAGAGAAATGATGAGAAATGAAGAAATTCGCAGAGAAGAAGATAGATAGTTGTAGTTGCAGGATTTCCTACAACACACCCCTTATCATATCTTGATATTAATTCCTAAATATACATGTATAAATGGTGATAAAATTGCTAAAATTATAAATGGACACCAAGATTTTTACATGGTTCGATCAACTTGATCTACATCCATGATTCTTCACTATGATTGTTTTGGTTTACATTTGATTTACATTGATAATATCCATTAATGGAGTTCTAAATCTAGTTTTGGGGAAGAAGATGATAAAGAAAAATACATTCTCTCTCTCAAAATCTCTCTACAAAATATCTCTTCCTATCTCCTAAAATTGTGTCCCCCTCAAGACTCTCTCAACTCTAAAAAATACATCATCCTTTCCTGAATCTATTGGATCTCTATTTATAGGGAACTACATAATGGGTGAAAACTAAGCTGTCCTCTAACTTCAGATATCATTCGCGATATTATCGCAGTTGCTATAATATTCCTTCTCGCAAGCATTGTAATCATCGCCAGTTAATCATGTTCTTTTTGTGTTTCTTCCATCGTCAACTGTTACGTCATTATTTTGTGACACTCGCAAAGTGTTGTTGGAGAATTCTCTGTGACGCTCGCAGAAATGTCGTTAATCTTTCGTGAATATAATTGTGGCGATATTCTGGTCCTACATCTTGCCTCTTTTTTCTTGAATATTGCTTGAAAAGTAATCTTTAAGAAAAAATCTTCTTCTTTGTAGTAGTCTTTGATCTTTGTTGATGAAGGAACGAGCGAAAGAATACTAGACTTGAAAAGTACGTACTTGCCTCTATTCTTTTGTGAAGTTCCATATCTTTGCTAAGTAAATAAGAAGTATTAACTCTTAAAGTATTCGAAGTATGAAGTATCCTTGAATAAATATAAGAAGTACTCAATCCACAAAATATAAGAAGTATCCGTCCTTGAATGAAAATCATAAGTATTGCCTCTGTTCATGCGAAATTATCACTTCATTTCTGGTGAAAATTATTATCCATTTTGGAAATGATTCTTGCCAAGAAGATAAAGAACATAAAATGTCTTCTTGGTAATCCATAGTTGCCTCTGTTCTTTATCTATGAAGGAAGAATCCTTGAGAAAATATTCAATGAACGAATTTCCTCTGCCTCATTCTGCGAAATAATGACTTCTCTTGTGAAATTCTGAAATAGTCTGCGAGATGCTGAATGAGTTTGCAAATTTCTGAATGTTTCTGCGAGTTTCTGAATGTTTCCGTGACTTGCTGAATGTTTCTGCGAAATTATGAATAGTACTGCGAAGAATAACGATGAATAGTCCCGTGATGAATAGTACTAAATAGTGCCGCGATGAATAGTTCCGCGATGAATATTGCTGCGAGATTGTAGACAATCTTCTTGAGAGACTCTGAATAATACTTCTAAGAAATTTTGAACAATACTTCTGAGAGATTCTGATAGTACTTTCTATCTCTCTTGCGATGAGCAAATCTTTCCTACATTCTTAAAAGAAAATAATTAAGTTTGAAATTATTCTATTGGTCTTATTTTGCCTTCCTAGTTAAAGGTCATATTTTGCCAATTTTTCTTTTTGCGACAAAATCGCAGGACGTCTCTTCATTTGCATGTATTGACCCATTGATCTTGCCTTATCTTTATTATTTGATTGTATTTCGACAATATGACAAGTCTAATCTCCCTCGCGGGATCAAAGCCTCATGACATTGCCGTCTTGCGATGAAATCGCATGACGTATTTACACTTTCATGTAAAAACCCATTGATCTCATCTTAACATTTCTCTTGTGGCTTGTTGCCTCTGTATAATTTACGTCACGCGACAATATGACAGGCCTAAATGTTCTTGCGATCATAAAGCCCCATGACATTGCCGTCTTAAGACACTTATCAGCTCCCTAATTGAGGGTGCCTCCCTTATCTTCCCCCTGGTTTCCCCTTCAAGGAGGGAACATCGGCCATACAAGACTAGCTCCTCCCATCCGGATTTACCAACAACCAGCTGTTTTCGCAACCCCTTGTCCTTTATGCCTATATGGCTTATAGTTACAAGACTGCACCCTAAGTGGGGTTTTCTTCAGGCCAGGTGCATCATAGGCAAGACTTACCAAGAATGGCAAGGGAGTTTCGTACGACCCGGGCACTCTTGGCTCAACCGTGTACCTCGGCGCCTTGGTCATACTTTGCACTTCTTGGAAGAGATTCTCGGTCTTCCAACCAGGGTATAACCATATATAGTTGGAAATCCAAGATCTCTCTCCCGGATAGGTTTTCTTTTACCCAAACATCTGCATAACTTAGGTTCCAGCAGCGGTATAACCTTATCGCTGAGTCATGTCAAGAGATACCCCCTTATATGACGCACTATTAGGTCTTACATTTGCCTCTTGCGAAATTTTATTCGCGAACTAGGGTGCACGCCATAAAGGTTCGTCCCATTATTATGTCTCTGCGAAATTTTATTCGCTTTTCTCGCAATATTCTCGCATTTCTTCATTCTTTCATTTCTGTCAATTCTTTCATTTCTGTCATTTCTTTCATTTCTGTTATTTCTTCTTTCATTCTCATAACATCATATTTGAAGTAAATATTCTTTAAAATCATTTGAAATCTTTGAAATATTCTCTGAAATCTTGCGATTGTATCGCATTTGTTAAATCAAAAATCTCTTTCTGTAAAAGAAATATTCTAGAGAAATCTTGCGATTGTATCGCGTTTTTTGGAAATTAAATCAAAATTTTTTTGAAATCTTAGAAATCTTTGCGATAATTTCATTTTCTGTAATCTTTGAAATCTTTGAAAATTTTGAAATCTTTTAATTTTTGCGAATGTATCGCTCTTGTCAATCAAATCAAAAATCTTTGAAATGTTTAGAAATCTTAGAAATTTTAGAAATCTTGCGATTATATCGCTTTTGGTAAATTAAATCAAATTTTTTGAAATATGGAAAATCTTAGAAATATTCTTTGAAATATTGTGATAGTATCGCTTTTTGTAAAAAATATTAAAAAAATTTATTTTCTGTGAATAAAATATTAAAGGAAGTGGTACTTAGCTTTTATGTGTGGTCCTGTTGCTGCCCTCTCTCGCGAAATATTTGGTTTGCTTGCAAAATTGGCATCCTTGAAATGTATAAATCTCGCAAATAGAATTGTAATTATCGCAGCAACAAAAAGAAGTATATGGGAGAAATGAGACTTGAACCCTTGATTTTCCCCTTGCATATGCTCGCACCATAACAATTGTTCTAACCCTCTCTTGCGAAATTAACTTGCGAAATTCTCGTCAACTTTCTTCATTCTTGGCGAGATAATCATCAACTCTTTTCTTTGCCTTGCAAAAAATTCTTTGCAAGGAGGGAGATTCGAACCCTAGTCTTCTAGCTTGCATACTCCTTCTATAACTGCTTGGGCTACTTGTTGCTTGCGAAAGAGAGGCCTAGTTCTGATATATTACTCTATTTCTTCGCTCCTTGAAGTTCAAAAATGAGTAAAAGAAAAAGTATGCTTGGCGAGGGACTCGAACCTGCGATACTGAACTTCTTAACTTCGCTATTGACCATTTTTGCTAGCTTCTGTTTGCGATAGAAAGTTATACTATCGTCATCTTACTATTATTATCCTCTCGTCAGGCAACTTTAGAAAAATCGTGAAAAAATATTGTTGCGGTGAGACTCGATCCCACGATCTTCTGCTTGCATTCATGCCTCCCAACCAAATGTGCTAGTTATCTTTCTTGCGAAATTTATCTGCGAAATAATCAAAGGCAGACTTGAGAATTTCACATAACAAAAATAAACTTGCGATAAGCAAGAATTGATCCCGCGACCTGCTGCTTGCATTCAAGCCTCTCAACCAACTGTGCTAGTTCTATTGCTTGCGAGATTTCCCTGCAAAATAATCAAAGGCTCACTTGCGAATCTCGCAGAATAAAAATAAACTTGCGAGAAGCAAGAATTGATCCCGCGACCTTAAACTTGTATGCTTCTGGTTTGACCAACTGTACTATCTTCAACTTGTGAAAGAGTGGCGAGATTCACGTGACTTATTCTTTTTAGTTGTCCTTTGTATAAGCTTTTTCTTTGGCCCTTTCTATTCTCTTTTCTAGCCATGCAATTTTATCTTTCTTTCTTGCGAGAGTTCATTCCCTGCGAGTAATCACCATGAGTAATGCAAGTTTTATATCAACTTCATAAAATTGAAAACAAGGATAATCATCTATTTTATTTTATTTTTTAAAATCACATAACCTAAAAAGTATGATTTTTTTTTTACTCTAAATTCGAGAAACTCGCACAATCCAAAAAATTTGAAATTCGCATGGCTAAATTTTTTTCATAAGTTCTTTGTAAATTATTATTATTATTATTATTATTTATTTTTTTTAAAACGTAATTTTTGAATAAAAAATTAGAAAAGAGAAGAGATTTTGTCCTGTAGAATTATTTGTTGGTGTAACTTCATTTGATTTCTTCGCGATTGTTGATGAAGTACTTGGTGAATAAATCATTAGTCTTCTTCCTCTCTCCACTGTGCTGTTTTTGTCCTTTGTGCTTTCTCCTCCGTTGGAATCTTAATTTCTGTTAAAATCTTTGGTGTTGGTTTAATCTATTTATTCGCTGACGTTGTGTATTGATAAGTTGGTGAACGCATCTTATCGCAAAAGAGAAATTTCACTGGAGCTTTTGATTCCTTCATCTTTGACTTCAATCACAAAAAATCATGTTCACATTAGTTGTCAAAAGTATGATTAAATTCAAGGTTTATGGATGCAAATTTATGATCAAAGCTCTTTTTAATTCAAAATATCAACTAAACAACAATTTTTGTGAAAAACAAAGATTAATAGTTTAAAATTCAAAATCTTCCAGATCTATATTATGAATATATAATTAAAGAGATAAGAAAGAATTTGTCCTATTTGAACAGTTAATTGATGCCGATTGATTTCATTTCATTCGTATAAAGATTTCTTTAAATCTGCTCCTGCTTCGTAATATTTTTGCTTCTTTTTCTCTGTATACATTTCTCGTAAATTGTGTTGGTTGTTCTTCATCATTCTTTTCCCAAAATTTCCATATTCTCCCTTGTATCTCATAAATCCAATTGAATTCATCATTAACAATTGTTAATTTCTCTTGATCTTCTTCAATCCAACAAGCAAGTAATGTTTCTAGCGCCAAAATGTAGTTGCAGGATTTCCTACAACACACCCCTTATCATATCTTGATACTAATTCCTAAATCTACATGTAGAAATGGTAATAAAATTGCTAAAATTATAAATGGACACCAAGATTTTTACATGGTTCTATCAACTTGATCTACATCCATGATTCTTCACTATGATTGTTTTGGTTTACATTTGATTTACATTGATAATCTCCATTAATGGATCTAAATCTAGTTTTGGGGAAGAAGATTATAAAGAAAAATACATTCTCTCTCTCAAAATCTCTCTACAAAATATCCCTTTCTCTCTCCTAAAATTGTGTCCCCCTCAAGACTCTCTCAACTCTAAAAAATACATCATCCTTTCATGAATCTATTGGATCTCTATTTATAGGGAACTACATAATGGGTGACAACTAAGCTGTCCTCTAACTTCGGATATCATTCGCGATATTATCGTAGTAGCTATAATATTCCTTCTCACAAGCATTGTAATCATCGCCAATTAATCATGTTCTTTTTGTGTTTCTTCCATCGTCAACTGTTACGTCATTATTTTGTGACACTCGCAAAGTGTTGTTGGAGAATTCTCTGTGACGCTCGCAGAAATGTCGTTAATCTCTCATGAATATAACTGTAGCGATATTCGGGTCCTACAATAGCATAATCAACTGCGATTCCAAGAGTAAGGTGAAAGAGAAAATCGCAGAGAAAGACGGGATGACGATGAAGAAAAAGACGCACAAAATATCGCAAGACAAGAAAGACAAGAACGCAGAAGAAGGGAAACTGTATTAAAAAGACCAATGGAGAAAAATTCAGCTGAGAATGAGCAAATATTGAGAAAACTAGCAGAAATGTGAGGAATGATAAACAATAGAAGAGAAGGAGGAAGAAGGCAACTTGATGAAGCAATTGAAGAGGCTGCGAGAACCCCCTTCGCTCAGGAAGTACAGCTAAGAGGAATACCCCCTAAATGCAATTTACCAACATTAACCAATATCTTTGATGGAACTACTTGTGCTATTCAGCATGTTAAGGCTTATGTCAGGTGTATGCTACAATGGGAAAACCATGATGCTGTATTATGCAAATATTTTGCGTCTAGCTTAACTGGCGAGGCGCTAAAATGGTTCGAGGGATTGCCAAAAAATACTATAACTTCTTTTGATCATTTACAAGCTACATTTCTGGGAGCATATATAAGCAACAATTCATCGCGTCCAGGCATTGAAGATGTATTTGGATTAAAACAGAGGATTAGCGAGATTTTGAAGCACTTAACCATAAGATGGAACACAATGTGAAGTGAGATGGCTGGGAGAGTGGATGAAAGATACATCATTTTGTATTTCATTAATGCAATGTTCGCAACCAATCTACTGTACATATGTATGTTGCAGGAATTCCCAGAATACACCCTTGTTAAGATCTTGCTATAATCAACTCACAATTAAAGATGAAAAACGACACTTTATTATTTTGTTCTCAGAAATGTTTACAGAAATGGAAGAATTCAAGATTATAACTATTCTCTTGAAGTTTCTCTCTCCTCAAGACTTTTTTAACTCTCAAAAATACATCATCCTTTTCTGGACAAATTGGGTCTATATTTATAGGGTAGTTACATAGTGGATGATAGCTAAGTTTTCCTCTTATTTCGGGTTGATTATGCGATTGTACCGCGATAGTTGCAATGTTAAATCTCGCAAGTTTTGTAACCATCGCAGAACAAACATGCTTTTCTCAAGTTTTCTTCAATCGTCAGTTATTACATCACTCTTTTGAAGGCTTTTGTGACACTCGTGAAGTGTAGTCGAAGATCTTGCGGTGATGCTCGCTGTGAAGTGTTGTTAATCTCGCATAAATAGATGTAGAGATATTCTGGTCCTATATCTTGCCTCTTCTCATGTCTTTTCTGCGAAGAAGGGAAGATCATGAGAACTTTAAAATGCCGCAACTAGTTATCTCTTCATTAGTCTTTCTTCTGACACGTTTATGTATCCTTCGCCAGCTGTTTTTCACATATTCTCTCTTCTAATGAATTAACGACACGTCCTCTCTAACCGCTGCGATTTGACCGTTCATGTCTTTTCTTGACATTTATTGTATTCACCTTCTTCGAGAAATTTCTTCTTCTATAAATACTTCTTTCATTCTTTTCTTTCCTCTTTTACTTTCTTCTTCTTTCTCTCCATAATTTCTCTGCAAGTTTACTGTTCTTCCGTAAATTGCGCGTCTGTTATTGTTGTGATTCTTCTCTTATTTTCCAACCTTCTCTTTCATTCCCATACTCAAAAATGGTTTCCGCTGGTGCTAAAAATTTGATTGCTTTTGGTGAGATGCAAGGAAAAATCAAAAGCAAAGGTTTCACTTTGTCTACAATTCCAAATCAGAGCCCTAAATCTGAACTTTCTCTCAGATTATTCACTGATTATCAATGCTCTCGCGAGAAAATTATAGTATCGCTAGGACAACTTGAATCTGGTCTTCCCATTCCTCTCTATGATCCGGAGCTTCCACTATTCTACGAAATAATTTCTGACGAGAGGTTTTCGCGAGCGATTTATCAATTGGGTGGAGATTGTATTTGATTGCTGCTTGAATATGCTTCTCGCGGTGCTGATAAAGGATCTCGCTATCCGGAAGCTGCGAAGAATCCAAAATTTAAAGATGTCCCTATTGTCTCTACAGATTATATTGTAGATATTTTTTTTGAAAATAACAAAATAGTCCCTATGAAGAGGGATAACACTTGCTGGGGTGTCCGCTTGAAGAAAGAAAAGATCGCTGATGATAAGTCTCTTATTTTAGACATTGATTGGCATACACCTACTAATCAAGGCCCTCGCCACTCCACCGATGATAAGTGGTTTATTTTTCCGTTATGTCTTGAAGGTTTATATTTCTGGTTCTCGCGAATTACCCGTGAATCTTTCAGAATATCAATCTTGGGTCTTCAACTGGCCTGAAAGAACTAAAGAGGTATAATCTCTAGCCCCCATAAATTTACAACATTTACCGAGATAATGAAATTTTTTATCAAAAACCAACTTCCTCTTTGATTCCTTTCTTCCCGCTACCACGTATTACAAAACCACTTTAGATTAAGGATTTTTTATACGTACAATGATACAATTTCTAACTTACGAAGGGAAAAATTGGTTTATAAGTTAAGTTTATGGCATCCGTATCCCTAGATTAATTTTATAAAATAAGTTAAGGCATTTATACAAACATCTTATGTGTCATTTGTTCTGGAGAGTTTTGGTTTCTATGTGAATTTAGTCTCAAATTTTGAATATGTTAGTTTGGTTTACGAGCCATCGTGAGTTCCTTGACAAATATGCCCTCAAGCAGCACCATATGATGTATTTGGATGTTTGTTATGGGTATAGTGCATACATGAGCTATCAGTTTGATTCGATTCGAAAGTTGTACCTCTTATTGATTTTAGATTGAACAAAAATCCATATTTTTTTGTGTTGAGAATAAAGATAAATGGAAATTTAGTTTCTAAGTTTCATGTTAGTAAGGTGTGCCCCCATTTAACTTTTACTCTGGATTCGCCACTGGTCACATACGAGCAATAGTTTGAATGATGACCGCAGTACGATAGAGCGTCGTTTGATGAGCGTGAATTGATAAAGCACCACTGATTTGGGTGGTGGAATGACCAAATTGGTTTGTTTAGGACTCGTGTGCCTGTTGCTTGAAAGAGGAAATCCTTGTTGCACCATGTGGTTGGTCTTCGAAGCACCAATTATTGAATTGCTTTTGTAGTTGTTTTGACTCCCCAAATAATTTTTGGAGGAACCAAATAAGTTTTCATCTTGCATCATCTTGATAGTTACATGAACTTGTCACTTGATGGTTGAATGAATGAAAATCCATATCGAATGAGGGATTTCATCATAATTCGTCATCAGAAAATTCAGAAGTTAGGTCTTCATTAAAAGTTATGTAGAATCTTCATACGATGTCTGTTTTTGATGATCTACCCCAATTTATTGATGCCAAAAAATTTTCTAGCTGAAATAGGGTAGCTTTTTGAGTTAAGAGCCTATTTAAGGGTCTAAATTGACGAAACAGTAAACTTCCAGGAAGCCTTCAGGAACTTTTCAGTTGTCACGTAGCTTCGTGTTTTGCCCACATCTCTCAGATCGTTCATCCAATTATTATGAATTTTGGATATGTTGTAGAGGACATCTATACGAATATAATGACATATGACCCATCCATAGATGTCTTCACCAACTACTCCAAGCTCATCGCTTTGTGCAGGACATTGCAAAATTTTGTCTGACGAGCTTGATGCAAAAACGTCCTTTTTAGATATTTTGACCATACGCCTGCATCTTGAATGTTTCATGACGGATTTTCGTGTTATTAGTCTACCCATACTCTGAAAATTATCATAGATGCTCGCGTTTCATGTTCGTGAATTGTCCATATATGGAAATATCACCTTCGAAATTTATGTAGTCGTCATGAAGAGACGTGCAGTATCATGGCCGTCCATCCCCAAAATTGGTGGGAACTTCTCTTCTTTCTTATTTTTATTTTTTTCCGTTTCTGAAAGGTGGAGATATCGAGGTTTAAGGACTTGGTGGTACCTAGGTGGATGTTAATCGACTGTGAATGCTATGAATTCCATTTAGAAATTTCTGTCCGCACGTCGTTCGCTCCGGAGGCTGTAGAAACTTCATACGATGGTGTCATGACCCCAAATTTTGAAGCTAGGAGACTGAGGTACCATTCGAAAAAATAAACACTTAATTGGAGTTGTCTATGTCAGTCAACTATGTGTACACATTTGTAATTTTTAATCTCGTGAAAAAGTTTCAGATGCTAGAAACTTGAGTGTACATGCCATATCTCTCAGCTCTTATGTCGGATTCACGCGCTCTTTTGGTATGTTATAGAAAATACATATGAAAACATCTTTTGTTAAGGAATCATTGTCCTATTCCTCACTCATTGACACGTTTTTTCTGAACCAATGACCTGAAGCGTGTTGTATCTCATCTGTAGAGGTCATGAGAACATCTTGTAGAAGACTTTGGCTTGTGCCCGTCCATTTTGGAAGCTTTGCAATGAGTTTATATTAATATATTTTCATGTCTACATATCTTGATATGAATTATTTACGTTTGGAGCAGTATGATCCATCGAGTAACATTTCCAAACTTAGGATGTAGAGGATGGACATTTGATGAATTCGGTCATGAGGATGTTGCTCTTATGACCATTTTTAATATTGATACCAAGGTTGGTGATGCTTTAGAAACTACTGTTGACATACCAAAGTTAGTATTTCTCCATAGACTAAAAGAGATGAATCTATGATGAGCGATATATTCGTTGATCCTCTATTCAGTGAGTCATTTACATTCACGATCTTGTTCATGGATTTAGCATTCCGAAGATGAAGGTTGTTGATGGGTGAAAACGACTTGCTGGTTTTTGAGGAAAAGCGGTGAGACTAAAGGTTCCTCGAATGAGAAAATTGCCTTAACCTTTAGCAAACAGCACTAACCTTTAGCAAACATCACTGCACGGGAGTGCTTTGAGTTTGAGAGATCAATCTATAAGACTCCAGCCTAAACCAATATAATGTTCGTTCCAGAATCAATTCGGTCACAAAGAGGGATGAGGGGTCGATCTTTAGGAGGGAAACTGAAAAGTGTGTGAGATCAATGATGATCAAGGATTGTGTATGTGTTGGAGACTCCTGCAAGTTTGATGATTCTGATAATTTTGAATGAGTTCTATTCTGAGATAAGTTCTTGTTGATTGAATTCTGCTCTGTTGAGAGTTATTGTTCATACGGGAACTCTTGTTGTTTAATCGTGGATTCAGAAACTTATTTATATTGCAAAAATAGTAGACATATTGATCCCCAGTAAGTGTGATGGTTGCTGGAGTGGAAAAGTGGGAAATCGTTTTTAAACCAGTTCCACGTGCGTGGGATAATTAATTGATTGCCCATCCACTACTTTGCTAACTCCTTCAACTGCTTGCACAACTTACTCGCATTTTTCATCATGGATGTACACACTTGTCGTAAGCCGCCAGACCAAAACCCTATTGAATATCCCCTCACGTGACATGATTGATGTCTCATGAATGTGGAGTCTGCAAGGAAGGCGTGTATTTAATTGGTCAATTGTTGACTTGGCTAAACTATGAGTTGTAACTGTAACCTTGATGAGTCGAGCATAATAAAAAAAATGAGATATGCTCTGAGACTCATAAATTAAGAATAAGATATTTAATGGGACAATTATGATGCTCAGACGTTGAGTCTTGATGAATTGTGATATATCATTTTACCGGTTGAGGTAATAATGACTAGTATAACCTGCATGTTCTACGCACCTACCGCAAACATAATGTTGAATGATCCAAAATTCAATTTTATTTTGCTTATTTTTTTTTGTAATTACAGCGTAGACAAAAAAATAATATGCATGTTGCTCGTAATTTTACCTAAATGATAGAGGGCCTGATGTTACTAATAAAAAATGAAGATTCCAAAAATGTAGACAAAATAAGAAACAAAAAAATAAAAATAAAAAATCTATTTAAAATTAAACATTTTTCAAAGTTCCATGTAAAATGATTAGTTAGTGTGTGATGGGGCAGGGTCATTCTCTAAATAATTTTCATTTTCTTTTTATAAATAAAATTAGTCAAAGTATTGAAGGAAGTATCATGGACTCATTTAATATGCTCCAATAAAAAAAAATCATTTAGCTTTTAAAGTTTCTAGTAGCTAGGGGACATTGCATTTCACATACACGTGATAGTGGCAGTTACATATGGCTTATAAGAAAAGTTCCACAAATCTAACTTAGCAGTGTACCGTAAAAACGAACAATGGTTACCGACTAAAGTAAACAACCAAAAACAATATTCCTTTTTCCCTCACATTTTTTTTGTATGGGTCCCGGTGGGTCCGCAGAGGACACCAGGGGGTCTCGCTTTTGGTGTTATTATGTGTCTTGTCGTTTTTGTGTTGTTTTTTTAGCGGTACATAAAGCATTTTTGAAAAACAATAGTTCTATATGTACCTCCTAAAGAAAACAACCCAAAAACAATATTCCTTTTTCTCTCACATTTGTTTTTGTGTGGGTCCCGGTGGGCCCGCGGAAGACAGCAGGGGGGTCTTGCTTTTGGTGTTGTTTTTTTGGCGGTACATAAAGCATTTTTGAAAAACTAAAGATGAAATGAACTATTTTCAGCTACCACCACCTCCATGGCTCCACCACCGTCGTCTTTAATTAAAATTCAACCACGATGCTTAGCTTTTAGCATCTGATTGTAAGGCAATATTTGTTTGTTCCGTGTCTTCATCTTGTTATTATGATCAGTAAGTTGAAATACGCTTCTCGGAAATATAATCAATTGATTTTTTAGAAGATCCAAATCGTGAATTTAATCCAGATTCAGGATGAGTCTGCATATATTGTTGATTCTCTAATCTCTGTATAGTTTGCATTAAATATCCATTAAAATTAAGTGTGCACCACAATTTTTCATCTCTGAGCAATTCAGTTTTATTTTTTTATTTTGTTGACCAATTTGATTTGCGATTCAGTGATGTATTCATTAGTATTGATCGGAGTATGGATTGGTAGGTGATGTGGTTGTGGTCGCGTTTCAAGTCCCGGTGACGGTAAAAGGTAACCACCATTCATACCAACAACACTGGCTATTAAGGATCAGCTGTCGTGGCTATTAATTTAGGTTAGAGGTGAAACCAAGATTTATTAAGAATTGAAATGAGTTTGGTTTGAAAGATTCCAATTAAAATCCTGAGAATTAATTTGATTTCCATGGCCATTTTTCTGTGTTGTTCGATTAATGAAGAAGAAAGAGTTGAGGTTGGGTTTCTGTTCGAAAAGAACAAAGAGAAACAAAAGTAGGAAGATGAGAAAGGAGGACCGTATTAACCCTTGGTATGTTTCGTAATAACGTAAACTATGGCAGACAGGCGAATAAAAAATGGAGGGGTAACGTAGTCAATTCACTGGACACGGACCAAAGTTTTGGACGGGAGAAAGGACCCCTTTTCTTTATTATAGTAAGATGTTAATTTGGATTGACGCGCGTCCGCTGAAATTGCTCGATAGTGGACCTATTTTGACATGTCGAATATTCGACATGAGATGTTGCTGAGTTATGAGTTATCTAGAGTACTCATTCTTGATCCACATCAATGACCTGGAGCATTAAAATATTAGTGAATATTAGTTTATTGAACATCCAATGAAATACTGGATGATATGCCAAGTTGATGGTCATCCAATGAGGGTGCTCTCGTACGAGCAAACAATGTTGGTAGTATGACCAAACATTAAAATAATTAAAAATATTTATTGTTGGATCAATATAAAAATTATCAATATTTGTCGAATTATCGTAAATTGAAAACCCTAATTTTGGAGAACCCTGAATGATGAAGATTTGTCCAATGTGGGTTAAGGAATGTCGACCAACCAATAGGTATGAGAGCCGTCCATGGTGGTGAACGGACGTCCGAGCGTGCAGATATATCCCTGAATGAGGATTCATTATTGGAGAATCATGAAAAATATAAATTATTATTATTTTTAATAATAATGGAGAGATGTGGGACCGACCGGCCAAGTCCGGTCATGGTGGTGCATGGGCCTCCATGCCCCTCACACGTCCATTCATGAAAGTTTCAGGTGTTTTGTTGGTCATTTGAACGATTTTCAGAAGAGTTTGATTTTGACTGAAATTCTCAATTTTACACGAATGAGCAAGTAGGACTTTACTCGTGTGACCAATATTTTAAGAATATTAAAATAATAATATTTTTAATATTTGTTGTGATAATCCCGGACGGTCGTGGGACCATTGGAGATTTTAGCAATAATGGAGAAATTTGCTCAAACGAGGGAGTTTCATGAGATGATAGAAGAAATAATAATAATAAAATAAGGAATTGGAGAGGCGTGGGATCGGCCATGGCCGGTGGGCCCAGTCCCGTGGCGCTCTTCCCTATTTTTTATTATTGTGTTTTCTAAATTGTGTGAAGAAATATGAAAAACTAGGAGTTTTGCTCAAACGAGGAAGTTTGTTCAACCAAAAGAGTTTTCAAGAGATGAGGAAAAATAATAAAATAAGTTTAAAAAGGAAAAGCGAGGCGTGGGACCGGCCACGACGGCATGGCCGATCGACTGGTGGGCCAGGTCTCGTGCGCCTCTTTATTATTTCTTCTTTCTTTTTTTAATTTATTTTCCTTTCCTATTTTGCATAGGTCTCCATATTTCCTCGTTCGTCCATATTTTGGATGCTCGTTCGTGCATTATTGATAAGTACACTCACACGATTTTCTCGGGGCTTACTCGGTGGTGGCCCAAATGCCCGAATAATTAATATCTATTACTAATCCATGGAATTCAGCTGAGAAAAGCCATGGAACGGAGTAATGGGATATTATGATAAGAATAGACTATTTTCTATGAATTCAATTGATGGATATTGCGACTAGAATTAATCAATTGATGGCTCTATGCTAGCAGGCAATCTGTCTAGGAGCATATTTATTCGAGAGTCGAGGTATGAGATAGTAGAAGCATCATACTTGCTCTGAATATTTATTATATATAGTCAGGGAACATTGCGACATCTTGAACACGTTATCGCTCTATACTAGCAGGCAATCTAGCTTGGAGCCGTCCAATCGTTTTTCGATTCTATATAAAAGTGAATACTGAAATTTCTCAGTTGATGAAATATTCTGAAATCTCAGTTGAGAGAACTTAATGACTGCATATTCATGTGTGATCTGAGAGGTTCGTATGCTCAGTATGAATCCTAAAATATGAATTTCATATACGCATCTGAAGCTAGGCCTGAAATGTGCAAAATTATAATTTTATAATTTTAGCCTTCTTCAAAAATCCATCGTCAACAAAGGTAAACTGGGAGTACAACTTGAATGCTTCTGAACATTATGACTTTAATATGAAGTGGCTTCATCAGGGAATCCATGTTATTGCTTAAAATAGCAGCAACAATCTCCATTTGGATGTGATCGGTGATGAGAGGAAGTTCATCAGTAGTGCAGGGGTTTTTGATGTAGAGAGGTTTTGTTGGCGGTGTTTCATGGCATCACATAAGGTTACAATAACTTGTAATGTGGATCACATTTATTGAAAAATATTTGAATTGATATTTTCAACAAGATCAAGTCCCCAACTGCATCCCACAGGTGTTCATTCACTTAGCACAAATATGTATGTTGAATGAGTCTTTGTGATAGTGAAGACCTATCAATTGTAGTTAAGTTACACTTTGATAGTATGGGTCTTGAATCAGTGCGTCGTCGTCGAGATATTGGTGTTGAACCTAGAGGCGCCATCATTGAAGGTGTACTCTTTGATTAGGATTATAATTTGGAGGCTTCTGAAGAATATAGCACCGAGGGATGAGGGATTTTTTTTACTCTCGGTTGGCATTGGACAAGTAGGTGATTGACAGTTATAGGGATTTTCTTTTGGTTTGATAGAGACTTTGATTTAAATGAATTGA
Organism: Papaver bracteatum; assembly: GCA_023529315.1. NCBI lineage: Eukaryota > Viridiplantae > Streptophyta > Magnoliopsida > Ranunculales > Papaveraceae > Papaver > Papaver bracteatum. The sequence goes on from JAJJWX010003083.1 coordinate 231,530, forward strand.
TATTGATTGCTGAAAGGGATTCAATTACTGAATGCAAGTATTACATACGTTTTGGAGGAATTGAAAATACGAATAAAATAAGAAAATCCTAGCTGCTTCAAACTTCAGATGCTTGAGCATCAAAACATCATATCCCTTAAGCATTGAGTGTCTTAGGCTTGATCGTCTTGGCCTTAATATCTTCTCTTGGTTTTTCATGCAAGATTTTTGTCTATTAAAATCATGCAAGGACAATTTCCGTGCACATAAGATAATAAACGTGTTTTGTTTTCCATGCAATATTTTTGTGTGCCCGTGCTTGGTATCCCATGGATTTTAATCTTATTGAAATATGAAAAGTAGTTAAGCTTTAGGGATTAATGATTTTTTCATACAGATATTGCTTAAAATTTGGGTTTCAAACCATGGGTAATTGTTCTGAATTTGCATTCCATGTTACATAATTTTGCAAGAAATAACTATTGGATTTAGCCGATGTCACTGTAGTACAATGGTAAAGTCATTGGGTGTCGATACCATTTACCTGAGTTCGAAACTCGTCAGCACCAAATTCTTTACTGATAAAAAAACAAAACATTAGTATTGGGTTTATTGTTTGTGGAAATGCCTAGAAAGTTGGAATTTAGATTCTTTACCTTTTGAAACTCTTTTGATGTATCAATGTTTTTTTTGTCTGTGAGCGACATTGATTAAGCATCAAGTTTTATGGTTTTAGTTCTTTCAAATATGTTATAATAAGTTTTTTATTTAATCATGACATTATTGGTATTTTTTTCAAAATAATTCATAAATTAAAATCTTGTTGATGTTTGTTCGTAGGTTTCAAAAGAACCCGGTAGATTATTAGACGAGATTGAGAAGTTTTGAACAAATATGATTCATGTTTTTGTATATCATGTTTATAACCGTTTATTTATTTATTCGGTAGCATTTAATTTTATTTTTAAGATGTTGAGTTATGAATATAGTTATGAGAAAATCTGATCAGTGCCAAATCATAACGAGGAGAGGTTACAAATCTTAAAGTCGTCGGAAGTCTATGGATAGAATGAGAGGGTGATGGTTGGATCCCCATTTGTTTATCAAAATGTTATCCTACCATCGGTCCTCATAATCACATGCTCTTTTTGTTATGGATTTATCTTTTTAGGTTTATGCATGTTAATTTTTTAAGTCTTGTTGATGTATGAATTTGTTTTCTTATTATTTTTTCCCTAAAACAAGATATGAATGGATCTTGCATATATTTCATTACGAGCGCTTCATCAATCACCCATGAGTGTATTTCTTGTTGTACATCAAAAAAACAAGGGAGAGAATAAAGTTGGACGAGCTAACAAAAATAGGTAGTGTTGTATTTTATGCTTTTGTTTGTATTTTATTTTTTAATGAATGAAAGCGTTTTTAATGAATGAAATCCAATGAAAACTAATAGCAAGAGAGACACTTCTGAAGATACCTATGATGCCTAAAAGAGGAGTGTGTTGAGAATGTGACCGATATGACCAATATTTTGGAAGACCCAATTGAGCTTGCATATGATTGTAATGACGATGTTGATGTCGAGACTTTGGTTAAGGCAGAAACGGACGAAGAATGGTTGCAAGGTTTGATAGAGGACCATGATATACAAGAGGTGAATAATTCACTTGAGTTTTTCAAGGATGAAGAGGATTCCGTGCTACAAGAGATTGTGCGAGGTTTGTCTAACCCTTTGCATATTTATTCTTCTCCTTTACATCTTATTGGTTTGAATGTATGTGCTTCGAAAACATTGTTAAATGACTTTGTTTCTCGGTATCCACCATTAGAAACACTTGATTCTCATACTATGCAGGTTTGTGAACAAGAAACCGTGGAAGTACCCGACTCCTATATTCTTTACCCACTTCCAAGTGTGGACAAGAATAAGTGTGGGGGAAACTCTTATCGGTTAATAGCTTCAATTCTGTTTTCTTGTACTAATATTTGTGTGAAGCTAGTGTTTGCAAAACAGGTGCTATGGGTGGATCCCAAACTTTTTCGATTATTGGTGTATGGAGAATTCATCTTGCAAGTCGGGCTGACGACTTTAAACCAAGCGCTAAATGGGAGGCAACCCACTGGTTTTGTGTATCTATCTCTATCTTTTTATTTTTATAAGTCTTTTATCTTTATTTTCTTATTTTGGATATTTGCATATCAAAACTCCAACTTTTAGAGATTTTTGAACAATTTAGAATAAACACTAGCCTTTCTAAGTAGATGGAATTTTTTCTTAACGATGAGGTGTATATATTGGCTGAGTTGGGATTAGAGGCCAACTAAATAGCTTGTTTAGTGTTTATCCTCTATTGTTCCGAAATAGCTATGAGTTGGAGTAATGAGTTTTTTATTATTCATTTTATTTTCATATTGTGTATATATATCATGTTATGAATTTCCCACCTTGACTTTCTTTGGACGATTCAATTTACATTGAGGACAATGTAAAGTTTAAGTTTGGGGGAGCATTTATATGTTTGTATAGTTTGTTTTAGTTTGTTTTATGCCTTTAGTAAAAAAAAAAAAATCAGAAAAATCAGAAAAATAGAAAAACCAAGAAAAAAATTGTGCTTTTTGAACTCCGAAATCTAGAAACTTGTGCCTTTAGGATGACACCATTAGTGGATGGAACCATTTTGATTGCAGAAGTTGAGGAACCAATTAACTAAAAGGGACGAACATAGCTCAGAAATCACAAATAACATGATAATTGTTACCATATCTCGGAATATCACCATATCACATTCTATTTTTATTTTTCCATATTTATCTATTGTTCTCTAAGTGCTTTGGTGGGTCACTAAACATCGACTTGTTATTACTGCTAGGATGAAATAGAGTGATTGAGTTGCTAAAAAATAAAAAGAAAAAAGAGACCGACCAATTAGACCAATCGAAATAAAAATGACACTTGGATAGCAATATGTGTGTGTTCTCCCTGTCTCCGTCGCCTAAACAAGCGTGGAATGCAGGATCCAAGGGAACTATCATGTAATCTGCTGACAAGAAGCATGCGCTTGGATCCAACAAATTTAGTCATGCTGTCTAAAAGAAAAAGTGAAAAAGAAAAGAAAAAGAAAATATTATATTATATTTGTTGAATAAAGTCACTCCTGGTTCCCTTGTATATGCCAGTTGAGTTGATGTAGAAATAAGATTGTTGACCACTGGTTCCCTTGTATATGCCAGTGTGTTGACACTAGAATTCATACCAGTAGCTCAATCCAATAGGATGCATAGGTTCATCTTGGTGGTGACCTTCAGACAGATATGGGAAACACCAATCACTTGTGAACATTCTCCAATATCTACATCTATATCCATCTTCTTAATCTTTTCATTGTGATTGTGGTTTGTTAGTTTCCGAGTATTAAGGCTTGTTCGACTATCTAATTAGAGCTTTATTTACTTAAATATGAATTGAATTTGCACAAGGTACCTCCTCCTGTAGTCATTTTGGATTCGTTCATAGATTTGTCACAAATAGACGGAGTTGGAAATATAGTTTTTGTAGGTAGACCTCTTGTAAACCTTCACGAGACTAAAACTCGTCCACTAGGGACACCTAGGGGTTCAAAGGCTTGTTATTTATGCTAAAAGTAACCGTAGCCTCGACGAGACGGAGTTGTATGTATGTTTAATAATTGTTTTGTTTGATTTTCTCTAGGACTAGCAAAGTCTAAGTGTGGGGGTATTTGATAAGTATCTAAAACACCTTATTTTATATTTAGTATTTACGCTTTATTTGCGGGTTTTCATGTAAATTATGTCTCTTATATTTGATTTTGAGTTTATTAGGTACTCTGGAGTCATACGGGTGAAAAAGGAGAAGAAATAATCCAAAATTGAGCAAGAAGGTCAGAGACGTCATTTTATAGGCAAACACTATCTGGAGCCCAGCGAAGTATAAGGAGCAACTCGGTTTGGAGAAATAATTAAAGACAACTTGCTGAGGCTAAGGGGTGACTACATGTTATAGGGCACCAACTTGGGGTGGATCTTACCTAATGGGGTGTTATTATCCAGACACAACTCAACACCCTAATTCGAGAAACCAGTTCTCATTATTCTTCTCAATCATTGTGAATCTGAAATTGAGAAGATAAACAGCAGCTGCTGTAAATCCGAGTGATCGAAAAAGAGGATATGGTGTTGAATGTGAGAATAGGTTGACGATTTATGCTATCGAATTGAGATCAAGGAGTCAAGGAAGAGATGTTGAGCGAAGTAATTGATGGAGATCGTGAAATAACAAGCAAGATGATGACTGCTGTTATGAATTGCAGATCGAGGCGCAGCCATGGAGTGACCCTGAAATTGAATCGGTTAGTAATTAGCAGTTGATGCTGTTGAAGTTGGAATCGAAATGGAGACGGGTTTCAGCAATCAAAGAGATGGGTTACTGTTGGTGAATCGATAGATAAATAGAGATGAAAAAGATTGCTGGCGAAATTGGGTTGGATTGGTGTTGATTGAAGCTGCAAGAAATGGGTTCTCAATTTGAATCTGAGATTTGAAAGATGGGTTTTGGTTGTTGGTGGTTGTTACTGTCAAAGTTATAAGAAAAATGGGTTATTGTCATGAGAAGATGATGAACTCAAATGGAGCAGTGAAGAAATTGAACAAAAAATGGTGGCTGTAATTCATGGGTTCGACTGGAAGAAATGGAAGTTGGTTTTGTTGAAGTAATTTATGGGTTGTGTGTTAACTGATGGTGCTATGGAATGTTGCTGTTGAAAGTGGTATAGCAGCTGGGAATGGAGCAGTGCTGGGGATTGAAGCAATCTTGTGAAGGTGATAATTGAACTGCAAGTAGTTGTAGGGGATGTTGGTAATTGAGCATGGGAAGGTGGAATTGGTTATGAAGCTAGGCTGTTCTTATTTGCTGGAGCTGAAGGAATTACAGGGAATGGATGGCTTGCAGTCTGCTATGGGTGACAGTGTGGTTGTAGCAGCATTTCTGGGGTTCAATGAAGGGTAGAGGAACTGTTGAAGGAGAAATGGTTGTTGTTGTTGGGTTTGTGCTTCAAGGTTTCAGTGGAGTTGTTGGTGGTGCTAGCTTCAGAGAATGGTTGTTGGTGGTGATGGTTGAATATCAATTGAACTGATATGAAGAGAGAGCAACTTCTAGAAGATGGGTATAAATTACTTGTGTTAACTGAATTGCATGTGATATGGCTCAAATACTGAGTTGTTAATGGCAAGGTGTTGAGATGCATATGGCAAGGTTTTGGTAAATCTGTGTTGATGCTCAGATGGCAACAAATGGTGGTACATAATGTGGTTCTATGTTACAGAATTGGTGGTGCTAGAAAGAATTAAAGTTGTTGTGGATGGAGTTGGTGGACTGGAAACAGTGCAAGACTCAAGAATTGGTTATGGTGTTGAATGGGTTCAAGAGAATGGATGTGCTACTGATGCTACTGTAGCTGGAAGAATTTATTGAGTTGTTGTGAAGGACTCGCGATGTAACAGCTAGGTTTGAAGTTGGTGGTTGTGTTATGTGCAGTGTAGGTGACGGCAATGCAAGGGTAAGGGCTAGGCGCTGACTGCAATGGCCAGGAAGCTCAGAGTAGTTGTAGTCAAGTCAATTTCAGGTGGTGAAAGAAGTTGAAGATGTTGCAATCCATGGTTGCGGATGAATGGGTTATAAACAGATAGGATTGGTGTATGAAAATGTGCAGGAAGCAGGGCCATCATGGATGAAGCACAATGAGTGCACTACAGAGTTTGGGTTGTGCAAAAGTCATGGTCTTGGTTAAGTCAGCCGAGTTAGCCAGCTGACTAGGTTCCGACTTGTCCTGACTCAGTGTACTTTAACCGAGTTAATCGTTATTGACCGTCAGTTTTAACGGTTTGACCGGTCACCTGAGGATGATTTCCGGTGAAGGATTCCAGCCAAATTTCGGCCAAAACCCCAGTTTTCCGGCGAGCGTTTTTGGTACAGAATTTCCACACTGGTTTCTCTCACTTGTGGGCTTGGTGGATTTCTATCTAATGGACTTTGAAGACAAAACCTAATTTTGGAAGGAGTATCCTTTATGGAAATTGAGAAACATATAAAAGAGAGGACTTTTCTCTAAAAATATATCTTCTTCTACTTTTGTTTCTAGGGTTTAGAACATGATAGGGTTTCTCTTTCTTCTTGTTATGAACTCCATTAACATGAGTACTTAATTTTCTATTGGTTATGGAATAATTGGATTTCACATAATATGCTTTTTGATATGATAAATTAGTTTTGTCTCCATATTATCGATTATGATTCACTATTTATATTGTTACATAATTTGAATGCTTGTTTGATCGAGTCGCGAATCGGTTGAGTTTGTTTTCATCTCTATTGCTAGATTAGGGTTTGTTATACGTAAAAGTGATAGATTCCTGATTACAAGTAGCATGAATATGGTTATAGCTTGTAGTGATGCATCATTATAATCATATGTGAACCATAACCTTTGTTAAATCGGATTAGTGTGTTTTCCACGTTCGATTGCTTTGATTGGCCCGATTTCATAGAACTTAATGCATCTAGGGAATTAAACTTGATTAGTGCTTTTACACGTTAGGTTGTTCTCTTAGATAGAACTCATACTCGCATCTTTTAATGTGTTTGTTGATGACAAAAGGAGATTTGCGGGATATTCTTGCGATCAAGGTATCCTAGGGCTTTTGATAAAAGTTGAGATTAAAATATCAATTCTAATTATTATGACAAGAATATGTTTGTGAATGAAGATGAATCCTTAACCAATATCTTTTCTATCTGATTTGTTTGCTTATTTCATTATTGGCTTTTATTTTACTTTTACTTTATAAAAATCAGAAAATCCCCTGGTGTTTTATATAGGAAACCGAAACAACTTGACAACCTAGTCCTCTCTGTGGGATCGATCCTTTCTTGCCCTTGCTATATTTATATTTTGAGTAGTGAGAAAGTGTAATTTATTTTTGACGCATACGACAGCGATCATTGTTGTACTCAAGTTATCAGCTCTCACATCCTAACTATTCAAATATATTTTGTAATCAGAAACAGTAAAAACAATATTAAATATATAAAGAATTTCAGAGAATCGGAGAAAAGAGGAAAATATCAAGTATAAATGTAAATTGTATTACATCTTCATTTGTTTATAGGCCTTTATGACTATTTATACGAGCACAAGTGAGGTAACTTATCACACAAGCTTAATGTTGATGGGTCCATTTGTACCCATATGAAGACTTGGGAATGCTTTCTTGCCAAAACATAATTGTAATACCCCGAGTTCCGAACTAGGATCAAACCCATATGGAGATCCGAATTCGAAGTGTTACGGGTCGGAAAGAGACGAATGCCTATACTTTAAATTTTTGTAGTTATTTCACCAAGCATACACAAAGTAAGTATTATAAATTCACTAATATAAAATTAACCAAATAATATTTAAATATAAGTTACACTTCAAAAAAATTATAATAAAAACATCGCAATCGTCAATTTATCTAACTTTTAAATTTCACTTCCACCATTTTATAAAATCTGCAAAAAAAAAAAAAAGTCAATTGGGGTAAGTTGACGGCTCAATAGGTATACTTTCTCATCCTCAAAAAAATATACAAATATCTCAATAAATTAAATAAAAATGCATTCAACGACTTTGTTTATAATTTCACGACGGCCGAAGTAATTCTAAATTATTATTCAATTCATTTTAGTTAATGAGCTCATTGTAAGAATGTCCTTGGTTCATACACCCGTCTACCGTTTAACTCGGTATGGGCAACCGACATCGATGAATCAGGGGATCATTGCCTTATATGTTCTTAGGGGATCATTTCCTATTTGATTCTCGGGAGTCATTACCCTTCGTTAGCATGGAACCAAGTTTCATCCAACGGAAAAACGTGAATCCATATTTTCGTAAATGACTTTTACAATTAACTTAACTTAACTAATTATTTCATTCCATTTTTAAGTTCGTAATTATTATCAAAGCAACAATTGCATATAATTACTCTAAATAATTCAAAATAAAATAAAAGAAGAAAATGTCATTTCAAATCAAAGAAATCACAAATAATTGTTAGGGGAAGATGAGTTAGTAAACCTACCTTAATTGCAATTTAGCATCACATAGTGAAAACTCCAATAAAGCTCATAAATAATGTTAGGAAATTAACTTATTTCTTCCATTGCATAAACCACTCCAAATATTTTAGAAAATGATCCAAGTAAGAAAATGAGCAAAGCTCAAGGAAATTACATATTCCGTGAAAAGGTACGAATGTAGTTCAACTCTTCATAAACTATCAACAATGTGCGCGTTTGGGAATCACGTGGATTAGCCGAGTGAGTTATTTACGATTTGAACAATTTATCCTCCCTGGTCGAGTTAATAGAGTACTGTGGGGTTAGATTGTACATTACTCCATATTTTTTTCCCTTTATTATTTCTTCTCATTTAACTCGGTTTCTCCGTCCATCTTCATCTTATGCAAGGTTGCATAGGCTTACCGAGATGATTTGAGAGGGAACTATCTATCAGGACAAACTACAGATGAGATTGGTGAAATCATCTCTGCAAACCTTGTAAGTATTTTTTTTTTGTGGGTTGGAGAGACATTTATGCTCGATCTCGCATTTTATGTTAATCTGAGTATCGACTCTTCATTCCAGGGATTTTTCTTTCAATGAGACCTATAGGGACATACCATTTTCACTATCAAAGAATTGTAGACATTGTAATCTTCTATTTCCATTGGGTGGCTCAAATTAAAAAAGCGGGGGTATAACAACCACACCCAATATTTCGCTTAGCAATCTGTATGGACTAACTCCAATATACTTTTAAGAGAATGAACTAGACAGTCAGACTCAATCTTAATAAAAGTATATCAAAAAGTTATATCGTAATTTCTCGATTCAATTCACACTCAAACAAATAGGAATTTGCGAGCCTGATTGAATACAAGAGAAATAACTTGAACGGTACCAAAGACCAATGTTCAAGGATTAATCAATTTAAATCAACAACCAAAGGTTGGGTTTATCAATTGATCGATTCAACGCACAACCTGTGATATTTCAATTATATAACAAAATATAATGAGGAAAATAAATAACACAGATACCATAAGTTTTGTTAACGAGGAAACCGCAAATGCAGAAAAACCCCGGGACCTAGTCCAGATTTGAATACCACACTGTATTAAGCCATTACATACACTAGCCTATTACAAACTAACTTTGGTCTGGATTGTAGTTGAACCCTAATCAATCTCACACTAATTCATGGTACAGTTGTGTTCCTTACGTCTTTGATCCCAGCAGGATACTACACACTTGATTCCCTTAGCTGGTCTCACCCACAACCAAGAGTTTCTACGACCCAAAGTCGAAGACTTTAATAAACAAATTTGTCTCAAACAGAAAATCCTATTGAATAGATAAATCTGTCTCTCACAGATAAACCTACGAGTTTTGTTCTATCTTTTGATAAATCAAGGTGAATAAGAACCAATCGATAACCCGGACTTATATTCCCGTAGAACAACCTAGAATTATCAATCACCTCACAATAATCTTATTCGACTAGCGAAACAAGATATTGTGGAATCACAAACGATGAGACGAAGGTGTTTGTGATTACTTTTCTATCTTGCTAATTGGAGATATTAATCTCAAGCCAATATTATGATTGTACTCAATATGATATAAATAACAAGAGAAGATCACGCAACTACAGAGAAAATAGTTGCGTCTGGCTTCACAATCCTAATGAAGTCTTCAAGCGTTAACCTACATGGTTTCATGAAAAACCTAAGGTTAAAGGAGAATCGACTCGAGTTTATGCAACTAGTATCACACAAAAGGTGTGGGGATTAGGTTTTTCAGTTGCTAGAGTTCTCCTTTATATAGTCTCCAAATCAGGGTTTGCAATCTAAGTTACCTTGGTAAAAAAGCATTCAATATTCACTGTTAGATGTAAACCTGATTAGATTCAAGCTAATATCTTTCAACCGTTATATCGAACTTAGATTGTTATACACAAATGAAATTCACTTTAATTTAGGTTTAGGTAAACGTACCTAAATGTGTACACTTAGTTGGTTCAACAATAGTTAACCAATGGTTAGCCATATGAGCACTTTCATATCAACCTTATTCATCTTCACCATAACTAGTTCAAGTGACTCAAATGAACTCGTTAGAGAGTTATTCAATTGCTTAGATCTTATAGAAGTATACAAGACACAATTAAAGAAAAATCGATTTTGATTCACTCGAATCAATTCATGAACATTATAGCCATGGTTTGCAAAGATTGCATTTCTTATTATATAAATATTTTAGTTCATGAACAAACCGATTTTAGAAAGTAACCTACCTAAGTATGCGAACAGGTATGCGTACTTAAGTAACTGGATTGAGTTTTTTTTACTTTCAAACTCCAGCAGAAATTCACGGACGTGAACTTTCCGATAGTACGCGTACATGTAAGCATACTCACCCGGATTTCCAACAACCGCCAGTACGCGTACGGGTACGCATACTTTAGGTACCCGGTTTTGTACTTTTACACAAATGTGAGAACACACTATGTTTATATGCAAAGATGGTTACATGTTCTAAACTCTCATTTCAATCATTAAAAATTTCTTAGAGGATGTTATATAGTTGTTATTCACAAACTATTTTTCATCAAAGCGATTTTCAAGTTATTGAAATAATCAACATGACTTTCGTCACGAGTAAAGATGAACTTGGCTAAAGCGAAAGCTTACCAACACATATTTTGAGGCATAGATAAGTGAGTTAAACTCGGCTCGAAATAGCACATGTGTATAATTGAAGTCTATATAGCAATACGGCTTTTGTTTCAAAATATGAGATGGTATAGATAGACTTTTGAGTGAGATAAATTCAAGTCTCCACATACCTCTTTGTTGATGAAGTTCCACAAGTTTCCTTGAGTAGTTCTTCATCTTCATTCAATGAATGCCGTGGAGTCTAAGGCTCAACTACACTTACTATCCTAATCTGAGACTTAGCTATAAGTATACTAGAAATCAAGACTTATAGTTTTGGCAACTAAACTTGACAAACAAGCTTGAGATAGAAACACTTGCGATTTCGACCGAGAAATGCTGTAAAAATCTCCCCCATTGTCAATTTTAGTGACAAAACTATAAATACATATGAAATACAAAATAAATAAACTTTGTAGCTTCTCTTCCAAATTCTTGATCTCCTTGGTTCTTTAACATTACTCGAAATCTTCGCCACTTCCAAGTAATCCAATGATTCCAAAGGTATTCAATTCAGCATCATCGTTGTTGAAGATCCATATCCATAATAATGAGAAAATAATAGCTCTCAATCATTGTTATACAGTTTCATAGTATTACTACACATCATAAAAGTTCAATTGTATCAAAACTTTGACAACAATACTATGGTGATATGTATCACTCCCCCTTAGTCAATACTCTATCTCACATGAAAACCACCCCCTTACATAATGATCCGAAAACCATATGTATTTGTAGTGCGAACTACACATTAATTCTCCCCCTTTTTGTCAATAAAATTGGCAAAGGTACACAAATTAGTGGGATCCTAATGGAATTTCCATAGAGACACTTCATTACCAAAAGAAAAACACATATCAACTTTTTTATATGCAATCACATAGCCGAAACTAAATGCATTCATGAAGGAGTTTATAAAGATACAAGATAACCCCTATAATATTCCACAGCCGCACTCCCCACAAAGATTTGGCAATTAAGCACAAGTTCAATTAAGAACTCTCCCCCATAAAATGTCATTCCCGAAAGAACAACAAGAGCAACCTTACGTTCACAAGAAAATAAGGATTTCTTCGGACATTAACAAATCACATAAGAATATGAATTTGTATCCAAAAATCTCAATTAAATTAACCACAAGAGAACCCATTATTAATTTAATCGAAAATGCTCACATAAGAAAACTTACGGAGCCGCACAATGTTTACATAAAAAATAGGGATTAGGGAGGATAAATACTGCGGAATAAACATAAATTCATTCTATTTTCCATCACTATTTGCACAATGACATATAATAGACTTTAATCTTTGTAAACAAAAGTTCATCCTTTCTTCTATCAATATTTGCATAATGACATAAAAGGCTTAACTTTTGTTTGTCAAAAGTTTATTCAATCTTTTATCAATACTTGCATACTGACATATGAAAGACTTGACTTTTGACCATGTTTATCTATACTTCTTATGGAATTCCACATTTAGCAATTTAATTGAAAGATGAAATCATTCAAGGCTAAAATATCATAAAAGATATTAAAATTATTAAAGTCAACATAAGAAGTTTTAACAGATAAAGCAAGTAACAAAATTACTAGAGCAGAGCTTAATCTTTCCTCCCATATTAGTCTCTAGAAAATTTCATAAACTTCTAGATTAGATATGGATGTTCAGCTTTAGCATACTCCACATGCTTTTTCATGCACTCAACTTCATGTTGAAGACGCACAAGCTCAGAGTTTACAGTTGCAGAGGTATTTGCTGGAGCACCGGTTGAAGAATGCCTCATCTTTTCAATGCTTGCCTTACTCAGAACTTTCGGACCACCAAGATCAGATCCAAAATAAGTGATGCCAAAGTGACTACAAATCCTTAAAATGAGGCAAGGAAAGCCTGGAGTTTTATTTGAAGTCTTTTTCACACTTATCATCTAGTTAACAATAAGTCCGCAGAAATCAATGTCCCTCCCTTGAAAAATATAACAGACCAATTCAGCCAGAGACCTGGTCCATAGCATATTGTCAATGGTGCTTGGAATCATGTTGGCCACAATCAATTTTCCAGCAACTTTGAGAAACAAACCAGCACCATGAACATCAATCTTGTCGTCTCTTCGAGAGACATCTCTATTAAAGAGACGGTTTGATATTAGTTGAGGAGTCAATATTTCATTCTCAGGAGGAGAAAATCGATCACCACCAACATGAGTTAAATCAAACAGATAAGCAATAATATGACGATCCACAGTGAAAGTAGTACCTCCGACCATAGTTTTGAACATGCAATTGTCTGGGTCTGGATCATGAATATTAGCATAAAACTGTCATCTTAATACGAGAAGTTCCTAATGGTTTGTGAATGATGCCCCAGGAGTGATTTTTGAAAAATTCAGTTAAACCTTGTACCTAAATTTCTGACTCACTATATTATCTTTCAAAAATTGACTATTTGTTCGTGTACTCCAAATAGAGGACATGGGCAGTAGGGTTAGAAAACCTAGCACAAATATTGGGGTCGAAAAAGGAATCATACCTTGCATGACCACTTGAGTTCCCAACATGACTAGTTCTCCTATGTTCCATAGTTGAAAACAAATTCTCAAAGAGAAGGTTGAGAGACTTAATTGGTTTGTGAGAAGACAATAATGGTGGAGTTTCAAAATGTTGACAAAAATGAGAATAGTTCTTAACCCAACATACACGAGCTTCTCCCGAGTTCACTAGATAAACCTAAACACAAAATGGTAATGAAATATGATTAAAGAAGAAGGAGTGTTTGTGAACTGCTGGTTTTCTTCTTTGTATTCGAACATAAGATATGAATGAGAGGGCGAAGAAAACGAGGAGGTTATTTCATCTTTTATTGTGTCAAACGGTGAGCCAGAGCCAGTTCAGGTACGTTCTGGAACAAGATTCAAACCTTTATGGGACCTGGTTCAAAGAGTGTGTAATGTACGTGTACAAATTAGAACCTGTTTGGTAAGGCACTAAATAAGGAGTTTGGAGTAGTAACTCAACAAAAGTTTCCTTGAGAAATTTTTGTATGGTCAAATGACCAACCAAAACTATACACACCATGACACCAAGAAAGAGTTTCTTTCCAACAACTCTTACAACTTCCAGTAATGAGAAACACCCAAGAGGCTGTATTTACACGATTTCCAAAGATTTTAAGAAGATCACAAAAGGATTTGTAATACTGATTTCTTTGTTTCCATCTTGTAAAAGACAGTTTCTGCAAATAGTTTTCAGTACTGTAAAGGGAAACACTTTTGGAAAAAAAAGACTTCCTGACTTCTTCATAAAAGAAGGTACTACTACTGGCTTGATAGGAAGTATCAGGAATTGAGCAATGAATTGATTCATGCTTTGAGGTGATACACTCAGATGGCTGAAACTTAAACTCCTCTTGTAATTCATTTAGATTCTTATAACTAATTGGATTACGCAGAGGATGATCACTGCTCTCACTGATCAGTAAATCAATGTCAATCTCAATATAAACAATATTCATCATAACTTGATTTAGCCTGTCAAGAGATTCTTGTCCATTCTGGAGATATAGATCAACATCAAAAGATAATCTCTCAAGTTTCTTTTCAATTCCTGAAAAGACTTCAAAGGGTTTTAAACCTGGTGGAGGTTTAGATAGAATTTCTTCTACAGATTTCATAAAATTAGTCATGGAAGATAATTTTGAAATCCATGGATCTGGTGGTGCATTTATTGAGATAGCATTTCTGTCCATAGAGTCAGATCGCTACAAACACAGAATTATGAGGTCTTTAAACGTGTTTGTCTGCTCTGATACCAATTGAAAAAGCGGGGGTATAACAACCACACCCAATATTTCGCTTAGAAATCTGTATGGACTAACTCCAATATATTTTGAAGAGAATCAACTAGACAGTCAGACTCCATATTAATAAAAGTATATCAAAATGTTATATCTCAATTTCTCGATTCAATCCACACTCAAACAAATAGGAATTTGCGAGCCTAATTGAATACAAGAGAAATAACTTGAATGGTACCAAAGACCAATGTTCAAGGATCAATCAATTTCAATCAAAAACCAAAGGTTGGATTTACCAATTGATCGATTCAACGCACAACCTGTGATATTTCAATTATATAACAAAATATAATGCGGAAAATAAATAACACATACACCAAAAGTTTTGTTAATGAGGAAACCGCAAATGCAGAAAATTTCGGGACCTAGTCCATATTTGAACACCACAGTGTATTAAGCCACTACTGAAAATACAATGGTACCCAAATATACCTCAATCTAAAACTTTTCCACCTATAAGTCCTTTATCCGAAAGTGATTGTCTATGCACCAAGTCGAGACAATACAACTAATCGGTTCACACTTCGTGTGTTCGTCTATGGATACGAGATCGAGACAATACGACAAAAAGATAACTTGTGTGATTGAATATGGATACAAGATCGATACAATACAACAATGAAGTATGTTTACTTGATAAAAGGTTCGAACTTAACCAAACACAATAGGATTGATATCAAGTAAATAGGAATAAACGTTTGTGTGATTTACTTTAAATTATAATAACAACAATTATAATTGTGGAAAATAAAAGTAAATAACATAAAAAGATTTTATTAACGAGGAAAACGAAAATGCATAAAAACCCCGGGACCTTGTCCAGAATTGAATACTCTCAGGATTAAGCCGTTATACAAAATCAAACCAACTTCGTATAGTTGAGACCAAGAAACTAAACCTATAGTTCACCTAGTTCCATCTATATCCCCACGCCTCCAACTTGCAGTAAGTCACAAACTTGGAACAATTCCTTTGGTTCGTATTCCAAACAGTAAAGGAACAACAAATCTATTCGGTAACAACTCTTTTCAACCAAGTGATATGAGTTCGACATAAGGATCTTCCGTTTATCCCAATAAACTCCTTTGTCAGGTCCTTAGATCTATCTAATAAAAACTACCAAAGTAATTGTCAAGATTTTGCAATCAGTACTATTAATCACAAAGAATTGTATTGATGCCGATATACTCAACTAATCAATCCAATCTATCACAAAGATAAACCAATTATAGTTGGATCCTCTTCAACCGAAATAAGTATTGTGAACAACAAAGATTATGAACCCAAATTATAAATCTTTTTTATCTTAAAATCTTCTTAGATATTCAAAAAACACATGCACATAATCAACTTGAATCTCTCGTGATCAATCACACACAAAACAGAATTTGTTAATAATGGGATTATCACAAGGCGTCTTTAGATCTAGAAACAGTCTAAAGATCCCCATCGAAACATCGATCTAGCTTGAGTGAATCTTATATCAAAAAAGAAGATTCTTAAGCATAAACAAACAAGGTGCAATCAAAGTTCAACAAATGTTAGTCAATCAAATCAATCGAAAACTAAAGATAAAATGCAATTATCTAGTTTCCCACCAACGGTACTAATATAGCTTCTCAATCCCAAAGAAGTCTTTGTTAGAGAATTGCTCGGTCGAACTCGCATGTGTTGCTATCTCAAGCATGTTTGTCAATGTTAGTGATCAAAACTATAAGTCTTGATTTCTAGTCTACTATAGCTAAGGTCTCGGACTAGGATAGAAAGTGTAGTTGAGCTCAATAACTTCATGGAAATCATCATACAAAATGAAGGACTACTCAAGGAAATGGTGGATCTTCATCGACTAAAAGGTATGTGGAGACTTGGACTTATCTATCACTCAAAAGTCTATTTATCTCCTATATTGAGACAAAAGTCGTTTTGCTGTATAGACTAAGATTATAAATATTTGGTATTTTGAGCCGAGTATACCTCGCATATCTATTTATAGAAATATATGTTGGTAAAGCTTTCGCTTTAGCCAAGTTCATCATTACCTAGTGACGAAAGTCATGTTAAGTTTCAATTACTTTGAAAATTGATTCGACAAAAAATGGTATGTGAATAACAACTATATAACGTCCTTTGAGAATGTTTGAATGATTGAAATGAGAGTTTAGACAATATAACCGATGGAGGATATAAGCATTGTTGTGGAAATACATATGTGTATAAGTCCTTATTCCTTAAACCAAAGTTTGCGAACTTTGTTGATCAAGATAACCGGAGAAGTGCATGAGCTTTAGTCCGCGAACTGGCGAAGTTCTCAAACCCGAGAATTTCTGCTGGAGTTTGTGAACTCCATCCGGGAACTTAAGTCCGCGAACTTGAGTAGGTTATGTCTAAAACCGATATTTGTGAACTTATCTTTATAACTATAAGGAATGCTATTACAAACCGTGGATATATAGTTCATGAACCGATTCGAGTGAATCAAATCGTTTTTGCTTCGTTTGTGTCTTGTGTAGTACATAAAGATCTAAACAATTGAACAACTCTCTAACTAGTTCATTTGAACTAGTTATGGTGAAGAAGAATATGGTTGATATTAAAGTTATCATATGGTTAACCATTTGGTTAACTATTGTTGAACCAACTAATGTACAAGTTTGGGTACGGTTTACACAAGCCTACAAACGTGCATTTCATTTGTGTATAACAAGCTACGTTTTCGATCTAACGGTTAATAAATATTAGCTTGAATCTAATCAGGTTTTCATCTAACGGTAAATATTGAATACTTTGTTACTAAGCTAACATTGATTGCAAACCCTGATTTGAAAGACTATATATGGGAGAAATCTAGCAACTGGGAAACCTAATCCCCACACCTTACGTGTGATACTAGTTGCATAACTAGAGTCAATTCTCCTTTAACCTTTGGTTTCTTTTTCTAAACTAGGTTAACGACTTAAAGATTTCATTGGGATTGTGAAGCCAGACCGATACTACTTTTATCGTAGTTGTGTGATCTGATCTTGCTATTTCTATCGTACGAGTACAATTGTAATAATTGTCTTGAGAGTTCTATATCCGATAGGCAAGATAAAAAGTAATCACAAACATCTTCGTCTCATCGTTTGTGATTCCACAATATATTTTTTCGCTGCGTCGATTAAGACTATTGTGAGGTGATTGATAATACTAAGCTGTTCTTCGGGAATATAGGTTTGGTTTATCAACTGGTTCATGTTCACCTTGATTTATCAAAAGACGGAACAAAACTCGTAGGTATATTCATGAGAGACGAATTTATCTATTAACGTAGACTTTTCTGTGTGATACATATTTGTTTATTAAAGTCTTCGACTTTGGGTCGTAGAAACTCTTAGTTATGGGTGAGATCAGCTAAGGGAATCAAGTACCTAGTATCCTATTGGGATAAGAGGCGTAGGAGAATAACTGTACCTTGGATCAGTGTGAGATTGATTGGGGTTCAACTACAGTCCATACCGAAGTTAGCTTGGAGTAGGCTAGTGTCTGTAGCGGCTTAATATAATGTATATTTAATCAGGACTAGGTCCCGGGTTTTTTTTTGTATTTGCGGTTTCCTCGTTAACAAAATTTCGGTGTCTGTGTTATTTCATTTTCCGCATTATATTGTTTATCTTTATAATTGAAATAATACAGGTTGTGCGTTGAAGATCAATCAATTAGAATATCCAACCTTTGGTTGTTGATTTACACTGATTGACACTTGGATATTGATCTTTGGTACCATCCAAGTTATTCCTTATATTTGATTAAAGACTCGCTGATTTCTATTAGCTTGAGTAAATAAAAATAAGAGAGAGATAATAACTCCTTGAGATATTTCTATCTAGATTGAGTCTGACTTTCTAGTTGATTCTCTAGAAAGAAACTCGGAGTTAGTCCATACAGATTGTTAATCAAAATACTGGGTGTGGTTGTTAGACCCCTGCTTTTTCAATTGGTATCAGAGCAGGAAAACACTTTAAACCAAATAAGTTTGTGTTTGTTCTTTCCTTAAAAATTGTCCCATGGGAAATTTCTTTGGAAAACTTGCTCTTGGCATCTGTAACGCACGCAAGAATTCCTTAAAGATTGTTCAAGGAGTATTATGGTCAAAACCTCTGGTTTCCCATGATAATCTCATTTCATCTGAAAAGAAAATTTTAGATTTTATGTATCAATCTAAAGGAAAAAACAAAAAGAAGGAAAGATTGAGGAAACGTTCATCACGCTCAAGGATATGGATCCTCACTAGATTGACCCTTAATATGTATGAGGAATACTATCATAATGGATCAATTGATAAAGATCTATTTAGAGTATTCGAAGGCGTTTTCAAGTTCTTAGAAAAACTTAAGTCTAAGAATCATTCCGAAAAAGTTTATGTACATGTTAAATTTAATATTGTACAACCTAGGAATCAAAAGAATTTTCCTTCTAATCAGATTAAACAGAGGAAAGAAATCTCTAATTTCCCTGACTATCATCATTATTTTGATTATACCATGGGGACTGTTTACACAAATCAACCAGAAATGTTGCATGAGACTTCCTCTGCATGTCCTGCCTCTTGGTAACAAGCTCGGCATCACCCCATTTGTACATATCTTGAAATGGGACAAGAAATGGTTTAAATCGTGTACAATTTTGTTTTTTAGAATATCAAATAAAGCTTTCTAATGCATCCATCATCGTCTCTCACAAAGTGTGTTGTTACGATATGCATAACCCTTGATGTGCAAACATCTAAGAAAACCCCACTTGTTTTTTGTGGGTCGTGGTTCGCAAATGGGTCCAAGCCCATTTTTTGTCTTATAAAGAAGAAGTTCACGCACTCTCTTCTTTTTCTTCACCCGTCCGCGTACGTGAACCTCTAGGGTTTTGTGTGCTTCCTCCATTAAAGACTTTTTAGAGAAATTAAGAGAAAGGGTGTTCAATATTCACTCCAAGTAAGTAAATTCCTTTTGTTCCTTTCAATTTTTTAGATCTCATGACGACTAAGGGCTCAAAAAGGAGTTCCAAAATCTCAAATACCTCTAGCATGGATTTTCCTTGTGACCAAAATTCTCTTAGTATTAGGTTTGTGGATGATTCATGTGGTAGAATTCTTGAAAATATTTCATCTAAAGGTTTTATTCTAGAAAAGAAATTGGATCTATCTAGTGGGAATGAAAAG
Organism: Papaver bracteatum; assembly: GCA_023529315.1. Lineage (NCBI taxonomy): Eukaryota > Viridiplantae > Streptophyta > Magnoliopsida > Ranunculales > Papaveraceae > Papaver > Papaver bracteatum. The sequence continues at coordinate 251,396 of JAJJWX010003083.1, forward strand.
GATTTAGCTTGCTTCAAAAAATTCAATCTTGGAAATATCTTTGATGGTCTTGGTTAAGGATTTGATTCTCTCACAAGAATTTTATGTGCCAACATACATGATGTTGATCTTAATAAGATGGAATTCAAATCCATGGTAAATAGAAAAAGGTTTCTTGTTAATAGAGAATTAATTTCGAATATTACCAATATTCTGTTAGGAAACGTGCATCTCCCTAGACCAAGTGATGAATGTCCATCATGTGATAAAATCTCTCTTGGGATTTGTGGCAAGAAGGTAGCTTGAAATCAAGAAAAGTTTCCTACTAATGATCTTAGTATTGCGTTGATGGCATTTGGAAAACTTGGTATCCCCAATCTTTGTCCCTCCATAATTGAAAATTCTTAGTGGAGTCATGAGTTTGCAGAATTGGTCTATTTCCTTGAATCGGGTGTTCAAAGTCTCGATATTTTTGGTTTCATCATCTTTCAAAGGATTTCGATGACTACACCTATCAAGATGTTAGGTTACTCCTACCTGATTGGTCAAATTTGTCGTGATCGTGGTTTTGATTCAATCGAAAACTCTCTTGGGACTCCCAAACTGGTTCGTCCATGTACCTTCAGGCGCATAAGGGAGAATGTGTGCAAAAGACAAAGAGATGCTGCACTTAATTATTGTGACCCTACCACCTTGTGCCTCCTTCAAAAAATTCACAAGGGTGTATGTAAAGTCAATTCAAGGGTGAAGTGTGTGCAAGAACAATTGTCATTAGTTGCAACTAAGTTTCCCGAGCTCAAGGAAGAGTTGAACACAATTCAAGCATCTTGGAGTGTCTCCGATGATGAGTAGCTTATTTTCCTAGTAAATCTTCTATTTTTCTTGTCTTTTTTTAGAAGAATAACTAGAGTTTGGAATAGCCATTATTGTGATTACACATAGCTATATCCAACGTTTTCATCTTCATGTTTCTAGATTTTTTGGTTTAAATTCTGAACTTGTTTGGAAGATGATTTTCGCAGTATTAATCTTTATGATTTTATATATTGCAATATTGTTATGGGATATGTGTGTTTGCGTCCGTGAACTTCATTGTCCCATACGTTGTCAAAAGTAAAGTCGTTCATGAGTTGATATGAAAGTATTGATGAAAGAATGAATGGACTTTTGACGAATACAAAAAGTTAAGCCTATTATGTCAATTTTTGATGGAAGATAGGTTAAAATATTTTGTTTTCAAGGATTATGTCTATTATATGTCATTGTGCAAATGGTGATGGAACATAGAATGAATCCTTGTGTATTATGCAGTAATTGCTATTCCATGATCCATTTTTTGTGTATTACTGCGAGGCTCTGTAATGGTCTTATGTTGAGCACTAAACAACCAAAGTTGATTATTTTGTGATTAGCTTAGTTGTTGTTCCGTAAGGTACTTTATGTCGAGCATATTGAACTAAATGAATCATCCTTTGGTTATTTAGTTATGACTCCGTAAGCTTTTCTTATATTTGAGCATTTTTGACTGGGTTGATTATTTTCATGATTAACTTAGTCATTTCTCCATAGATTTTCTTATGTGAGTATAAACAATTAAATTGATTACTTTTGTGATCAGTTTAGTTGTGTATTCCAATTAGATTAATTATGGGTTCTCGTGTGATTAATCTAATTGAGTTTTTAAGTCTCCATAAGTTTACTTGTGTTGAGCATATTTGATTGAATTAATCATTCGCTTACGGTTAATTTGATTGAATATTCTTTTGGATTCAAATTCATACTTGTATGTGATTTTTTGTCCAAAGAAATCCTTCTTTTCTTTTGAAATTAAGGTCGCTCTTGTTGTTCCTTCGGGAATGACATATTATGGGGGAGAGTTGTTAATTGAACTTGTGCTTAATTGTCAAATATTTGTGGGGAGTGCGGCTGTGGAATATTATAGGGGTCATATTGTATCTTCATAGACTCCTTGATGAGTGCATTTAGCTTCGTATTTATGATTGTATCTAAATAAGATGATATATACTTACCTTTGGTCATGAAACGTCTCTTACGGAAATTTCATTAGGATCCCGTTCTTGTACCTTTGCCAATTTTATTGACAAAAAGAGGGAGAATTAATATGTAGTTCACACTACAAATACATATGGTTTTCGGATCATTATGTAAGGGGGAGTGGTTTCCATGTGAGATGGAGTATTGACTAAGGGGGAATGACATATCACCATAGTATTATTGTTGAAGTTGTGATGCAATTGGACTTTGACGCTGTGTAATGATACTATGAAACTGTATAACAATGATTGAGAACTCTTGTTTTATCATTGTTATAGCTATGGATTTTCAACAATGATGATGCTAAACTTACAACCTTTGGGATCATTGGAGTACTTGGAAGTGATGAAGATTTCGAGTAATGTTGAAGATTAGAATATGGAATAGGAGCTACAAAGTTTATTTATATATTTTTTGAATTCCATATGTATTGATAGTTTTGTCACTAAAATTGACAAAGGGGGAGATTGTTAGAGCATTTCCTGGTCGAACTCACATGCGTTTCTATCTCAAGTAGGTTTGTCAATGTTAGTGATCAAAACTATAAGTCTTTATTTCTAGTCTACTATAGCTAAGGTCTCGGACTAGGATAGAAAGTGTAGCTGAGCTCAAGAACTCCATGGAAATCATCATACAAGATGAAGGACTACTCATGGAAGTTGTGGATATTCATCGACTAAAAGGTATGTGGAGACTTGAACTTATCTATCACTTAAAAGTCTATTTATCTCTTCTCTTGAGACGAAAGTCATTTTGCTGTATAGACTAAGATTATACACATTTGGTATTTCGAGCCGAGTATACCTCGCCTATCTATTTCTCGAAATACGTGTTGGAAAAGCTTTCACTTTAGCCAAGTTCATCTTTACCTAGTGACGAAAGTCATGTTTAGTTTCAATCACTTTGAAAATTGCTCTGACGAAAAGTGGTTTGTGAATAACAACTATATAACGTCATCTGAGAATGTTTCAATGATTGAAATGAGAGTTTAGACAATATAACCAATGGAGGATAAAAGCATTGTTGTGGAAACACATATATGTATATCCTTATTCCTTGAACCAAAGTTTGCGAACTTTGTTGATCAAGATAACCATAGAAGTGCGTGAGCTTCAGTCCGCGAACTGGCGAAGTTCTCCAACCTGAGAATTTCTGTTAGAGTTTGTGAACTCCATCCGCGAACCCAGTCCGCGAACTTGAGTAGGTTATGTCTAAAAACGATATTTGTGAACTTATCTTTATAAACTAAGGAATGCTATTGCAAACCGTGGATATATAGTTCATGAACTGATTCGAGTGAATCAAATTGTTTTTGCTTCGATTGTGTCTTATGTAGTACATAAAGATCTAATCAATTGAACAACTCTCTAACTAGTTCATTTGAACTAGTTATGGTGAAGAAGAATATGGATGATATGAAAGTTATCATATGGATAACCATTTGGTTAACTATTATTGAACCAACTAATGTACAAGTTTGGGTACGGTTTACACAAGCCTACAAACGTGCATTTCATGTGTGTATAACAAGCTATGTTTTTGATCTAACGGTTGGTAAATATTAGCTTAAATCTAATCAGTTTTTCATCTAACGGTGAATATTGAATTCTTTGTTACCAAGCTAATATTGATTGCAAACTCTGATTTGAAAGACTATATAAGGGAGAACTCTAGCAACTGGGAAACCTAATCCCCACACCTTACGTGTGATAATAGTTGCATAGCTAGAGTCGATTCTCCTTTAACCTTTGGTTTCTTTTTCTAAACCAGGTTATCAACTTAAATACTTCATTGGGATTGTGAAGCCAGACCGATACTACTTTTATCGTAGTTGTGTGATCTGATCTTGCTGTTTCTATCGTACGAGTACAATTGTAATAATTGGCTTGAGATTTCTATCTCCGATAGGCAAGATAAAAAGTAATCACAAATATCTTCTTCTCATCGTCTGTGATTCCACAATATCTTTTTTCGATGCGTCGATTAAGACTATTGTGAGGTGATTGATAATACTGCGCTGTTCTTCGGGAATATAAGTTTGGTTTATCAATTGGTTCCTATTCACCTTAATTTATCAAAAGATGGAACAAAACTCGTAGATATATTCGTGGGAGACGGAGTTATCTATTACCATAGACTTTTCTGTGTGATACAGAGTTGTTTATTAAAGTCTACGACTTTGGGTCGTAGCAACTCTTAGTTGTTGGTGAGATCAGCTAAGGGAATCAAGTACTTAGTATACTACTGGGATCAGAGGTGTAGGATAAAAACTGTACCTTGGATCAGTGTGAGATTGATTGGGGTTCAACTACAATCCAGACCGAAGTTAGCTTGGAGTAGGCTAGTGTCTGTAGCGGCTTAATACAGTGTATGTTTAATCTGCACTAGATCCCGGGGTTTTTCTGCATTTGTGGTTTCCTCGTTAACAAAATTATGGTGTCTGTGTTATTTCATTTTCCGCATTATATTATTTATCTTTATAATTGAAATAATACAGGTTATGCATTGAAGATCAATCAATTAGAATATCCAACCATTAGTTATTGATTTACATTGATTGACACTTGGATATTGGTCTTTGGTACCATCCAAGTTATTCCTTGTATTTGATTAAAGACTCGCTGATTTCTATTAGCTTGAGTAAATCAAAACAAAAGAGAGATAATAACTCCTTGAGATATTTCTATCTAGATTGAGTCTGACTGTCTAGTTGATTCTCTAGAAAGAAACTCGGAGTTAGTCCATACAGATTGTTAACCGAAATATTGGGTGTGGTTGTTAGACCCCTGCTTTTTCAGTCTTTAAACTGAGCGGCCGAAAGAGATTTCGCCTAATTAGGTTACTTTCCTCTCTGAAAAGGCGGCTCGACCAGTAACAACACAACTAGGTAGTTTTGCTGGATCTGAGGATTAGTTTGCTAGAAATGCAAACTTCAATATTTATAGACCAAGGAAGTTTGGATACCAATGAATTTCCAAAACCGAAAATATTCTCAAGATATGCAATATATTTCCAAATTCGGTTTCCATAATTCCTAGAAATGCAATGTCCAAATATTGACCGAAAATCTCTTAGAAAATCTCCAACTAGTAAATGCACATTACTAATTTTTTATTTTCTGTAACTAAAAATATTAATTAAAAGATTCTTAATTTATTTCGATCCGGAATTCTCCTTTAGCTATTAAGGAATAACTTTGAACAATAAAATTTAAGAATTGATGCACGTGTTCAAATTATGTCGACATCTTTACTTTGTAAATCCTTTTTCATATATATAATCTTGGAACCGATTTGCCACACATCCAAACAAGTTTAGAATTGCTTCATCTGACTTCCAAGAACTATGTGATTGATTATCCTATCAAATCACCAAACATGGGTTTCACGGTTCTACCAAAACAATTTTCGGTTCTACCTTCCATGTGCGTACTAGAATTAGTCACACTAGTTACCAAAACTTGGTTGACTAGGTACTAGGTTCGGTTCCCACATATATATGGTATCTAACTTGTATTTGGTGCACATGTTCATAGGATTGGTTCCCAATAACTAAAAACGTGTTGCATATGTTCATAGGATCGGTTCCCAATAACAAAGAAACTTGTTGCACCTCTTACAAGGATTTATTCCCCTTTTTGTGATCGGTTGCACCTCTTACTAGGATCGGTTCCCCTTTTCCTAGAGTTGGTCATACCAAATACAACAAATCGATCATACCATCTAAGGTGATTATTTAAAATCGGTTTCACTAATAAAAGTCATACCAATATAAAAGTCAGGCCTTGTGAATAGTTTTTCCAACAACATAAGCAAGTCATGAGCGGTTACACTAAACACACATATTGGTAATTCAAAAGATTTGCAATGAATAACAATACCAATAAGCCTAGCGATTTCCCTTTCGATTCATAACACAAGTTTATGAATTGTGCTTCCTTTAAACGAATGTAATCACATTTTTTCCTAGGATGAAATATTCACCTTTACCCATATACATAATCACAATAGCATTCATACGATTATGTCGATATCTTATTGTTTGTAGGTGAAAATAGTTTCTGTTGATTTCGGTAATTTCGAGTGTGTCCGGGTGAGAAACAATTTAAACCCTAAACAATGTACTGCAAGGGAGTACTTTAAGTTCGAGAGATCAATCTGTAAAAATCCAGCCTAAACCAAGAAATGGCCGTTCCGGACTTGCTTCGGTCACAAAGTGGAGGAGAATTGGTTGGTTTTGGGGAGGGAAGCAAGGAAAGTGATGAGACCAGAATAGTTAATTCTGGAAGAGTAGTTGTGTTACTGTGACTTGTATTCGAAAAGTGGGAAGGCTAACAAATGGTAAGCTAGCAAGTATTTTCTGAGTGTTGTATATTCCCGAATGAACTTGTTGTTCGGTAAAAATAGGTAAGACCTATTTATACAAGTCGAAGTAAAACGTACTCTGGTCTCATTAAGGGATGGATAAATGGGTAAGTAAATGGGAGGAGGTGATAACCGTATGCATGGAATTGATGTTCCATAAAACCGTTAACGTATGGAATTGATGTTCCATAAAACCGTTAACGTATGGAATTGATTGTTGAGCGTTTCACCATTAACTCACTACATTTAATAACCGCATCACCTTATGCCACTTCCTTATGACGGGCGTAGTGTACGCCGCACACTGTAAACCGCCAAACCAATACCCAAAGAGGATCCCCCAGTTTGTGATATGTGTTTGATATCTCGAATGTTTTTGTGGAAAACATGTGGCACGTAGTTGTTGCCTAGAAAGTCGAGCTTGGGAGACTTGGTAGCTGGGTGACCTTCGACGGCCGATATCTTGCATCTTAAGAGGCAAGGTAGTCGTTGATCGTCGCACGCTTTCGTTCGTTGGTGGCCGCATAGGGAAGGCTAGCATGGTGGCGCAGATAGGTTAGCATTCCGTTGGCATGGCATGGTTTAGTGTGGCCAAACTTAGGTTTTGGGCCAAAGGTTACCATGTGTTGTCTGGTAACCTTGGATGGCTAGGATTTGCTCCTGGGGTTGAAGGGAAACCGTTAATTGTTGCACGCCTTCGTTTTGGTAGCCATGTAAGGAAGGCCATGGTGGCGCGTCTAGGTTGGCATGGCATGGTTTGGCATGGCCAAACTTAGGTTTTCGGGCCAAAGGTTACCATGTGTTGTCTGGTAACCTTGGATGGCTAGGATTTGCTCATGGGGTGGAAGGGAGGCCATTGATTGTTGCACGCCTTCATTTTGGTAGCCGTGTAGGGAAGGCCACCATGGTGGCACGGCTAGGCATGACGCAGTTTGGCTTGGCATGTGGGGCCGAGGGTTTTCCATGGGTGTATGGCATGGCTAGCTTTGGCTAGGTGCGGTTTTGGCTTAGCATGTGGGGACAAGGGTTTGCCATGGGCGCATGGCATGGCTATCTTTGGCTAGGCGCGGTTTTGGCTTGGCATGTGGGGCCAAGAGTTTTCCATGGGTGCATGGCATGAATAGATTTGTCTAGGTGCGATTTTGGCTTGGAATGTGGGGCCAAGAGTTTGCCATGGGAGCATGGCGTGGCTAGCTTTGGCTAGGTGCGGTTTTGGCTTGGCATGTGGGGCCAAGAGTTTTCCATGGGTGCATGTCATGGCTATCTTTGGCTAGGCGCGTGACCAAGCTAGGGTTTTGGGTCAAAGGTCGTTTGGTAACCTTAGACAGCCAGGATTTGATTTTGGGATTGAAGGGCAACCATTGATTGTTGTGCGCCTTCATTTTGGTAGCCGCGTAAGGAAGGCCAGCATGGTGGCGCGGCTAAGTTGGCATGGGGCCATGGCGAGGTGCGTTTGGCATGGCGCGATTAGTGTGGATGGTATGGTTTTCCCTTAGCACAGAGGTGCGGCTAGCATGGTTGGCATGCTTTGGCGCGGTTGGTGTGGATGGCATGATTTTCCATTGGCACAGAGGTGCGGCTAGCATGCTTTGGCGCGGTTGGTGTGGCTGGCATGGTTTTCCATTGGCACAGAGGTGCGGCTAGCATGCTTTGGCGCGGTTGGTGTGGCTGGCATGATTTTCCATTGGCACAGAGGTGAGGCTAGCATGGTTGGCATGCTTTGGCGCGGTTGGTGTGGCTGGCATGATTTGCCATTGGCACAGAGGTGCGGCTAGCATGGTTGGCATGCTTTGGCGCGGTTGGTGTGGCTGGCATGATTTTCCATTGGCATATAGGGAATTAGGGTTTGGCTTGTCGCAACCCTAATCGAAAAAGATACCTCGGTAATTATTTACATACACATTAAATATTTCAATAAATGCGCCTAATAAATGCTTGTTACTTAAATATTGTGACGTCACTATCTACTAGGATTTAGGGTTTTACGATTTTAACCCTAAGCTAAAAACCACCATCAACATTAAGTCCCCTGCTTAGATCGGAACACGTGCCTTGTTGCGAGGTAAGAATATGATGGTGACAAATAAGGACAGAATCGAGACGTAAGTCATTGCGAAGATGGTCAGGAAAATTCGACTAACCTTTTTGAGGGGTAAAGAGAATTTTGGCTTCCCGTGTTGGCGGCCCTACGTAAGTTGTAAGGGGGATGCATATCGTGGATTGGTGAGACAAAGGTTACCGGCTTGGTCTGGTCGTACATCTCCGAGGCAAAGGGGGCGAGGTCTTGGAAGGCGAAGCAAGTGGATGATTTGGCGTGGTGGGGCCGCGACAATGGAGCGGATGTCTTGGCCTGGTGCGTCCTTGGCAGGGCGCGGCTTGGTGAGGTGAGGCGTGCATGGACGGCTAGGCGTAGTGGGGCCGCGACAATGGAGCAGATGGCTTAGCCTTGAGTAGAGTAGATGTCTTAGCGTGTGGGGACAAGGCATGGCGTGAGCGGTCTTGGTCATGGAAATTGGTCTTTGCGGGACCGGTTTCCTCTTTTCCTTTCTTGGCTCAAAATAGGAAATCCTTTCCTTGTTCAAACTCCCACGTACCATTTATATATAAAAAGAGGGACAACCTCTCTTTTTGTTTCACGCCTATTTATTTATCTCAGCCGTACGGTAATAGCAAAGCAGAGTGGATGAGAAGATCTCAGGTATGCCTTCCAACACTTCTTCTTTAACTTGTTTTTCTCTTTTCTTTTGTGTTGGTGTAAACCCTAGTCGTAGGCGTACCTTTTCAAGGCCTTGTAGAAAATGTTGGTGTGAATCCTAGCCGTATGCATGTTTTGTGCGAGCTCGTAATAGTACTTAGGCATGAATACCATAGTAATGTTGATCGTCTCAACTCACAGTGTAAATTAAGCGCGCAATTTCCATCCTTTTCCACGAAAACCTAATTTTTAGGGCTTGCTCTTTGTTTTGGTGTAGCCGTATGTATGGTTCCCATGGTGGGGCGCACCTCCTCGTTTGGACAAGAATTTTATGCTGCAGGGTACGGCCTTGAAACTGACTGGCTTGCATCTTGGGTGAAAAAATAATTTCCGTGTACTATTCGTAATAATTTCTCTTCATATTGTCCCATTGTAGTTGTTTGGAAGGTGAAAGTAGCGTGGGAGAATCTTTATTATCACGTCACTTGAGGAACGTTCTGCTGTACCGAAAGATGTTTGCAATTCCAAACCAAACGTAGATGATGAATTCTTCACCACATTGGCCACAGTTAGGAGAAACCATACCAACTATGTGTCGATTCTTCTGACTGGCTCAGAAAGTGAGGGAGAAGGCCGGTCGGTTCGGCCAGGAGGCGTAGTAATATTTTGCCTTCAGAGGAAATAATATCATGCCTCTCCAATTGACTTTAAAATCTCTGTGAGTCCGTTGCATCCCTTCGAGAAACGGATGCGGTTCATGATGAGCCAGGAGCATGTAAGAACCAATTTAAACAAGGCGCAGATCGTTGATGCCGTAGCGGCTTCCGCAGTGCTTCAGATTAGGAAAGATATTCCAGGCTTGGTTTCTTTTGTTTCCAGATGGTGTCCGGACACCCACACGGCTATATGCAGATAGGTTGAAATGACCATTTCCTTGGAGAGCGTGGTTGTATTTCTGAACTTTCCCGTAGTTGGAAACCTTGATGTTAAGTTGTCTGCAGATGAAGAAAAAATGCATGCCGCCCTAGTTGCGAAATCAAAAGGATTCGTTCGGAAAAAAATTGAGACGAAGTGCTTCTATGACTGGTGAGTGTCTCAGTAGTTTCATGACGCTTTAGAGTCAAACCAGAAGAACAATATACTTCATGTTGCAGCGTTCTTGGCTCTTTGGCTATCCAGAGATATCTTTGATGACGGCTCGGGCAAGAAAGAGATAAGACATAAACTTATCAAGTTTTCCATAAAATTGGAAAAAGGTGTCGTTCTCCCCATTGGCGGTCTGTTTCTTGGTTCTTTGTATGCACACTTGGATTAATTGGTTTCGGACATGCGCGCCTCAAACGGATACATGAAATTAGATTTGTATATTCATGTCGCTTTTCTCCAAGCGTGGATGTGGGAGCACTTCGAGAAGTATGCCCCGAAACTATTGGTTGTACTTCCCGAGTCTTGGGGTGGCTCTAGGATACTACGCTGGTCGAACAGGCATCCCAAAACTGGTTCGAACCTGGTCGTATTTCTTGACAACTCGTACGCAGTTAATTTTCGTCCATGGGCTCCGGTGCATGGGTATATAACTCAGGTCACTACCTTTTCTCCTGTTCCAAACATGTCTTTGACTTCTGATAAATAGGATCTGAGTGTCGAAGAGATGGTGTTCATGCGAAGTTGCACGCCTGGTCATGTGCCGTCTTTCTTCCGAGGATCCTGCAAAGCAACCTCTAATAACATCGATAGAGCGTCTTGGCATATGGGATTTGATCAGGGGGTCCCACTTGTTCGTCATCCGGTCGTTCCAGAAGTCCCGTTATCGACTGTTCTTGATGCTGGTGCTCTTATGTCGGGTAAAAGTCTCCCTTTCCTGTTCGCGGAACGGAATCCATCAACAACCTCCAAGTATAACACATTTTGGCAGGACGATTTTCTTGTTATCCATGGATTCGGGAACATCGTGGTAGAGAATCATTGCATCAAGCCTTCTTCTGCGGTTTTAGTGGAATATCCACTGCTGAGGGATCCCAAGCGAAAATCCGTTAGCCCGAATGCAGATAGTCCCCAAGTGAAGGAGTGGAGATCTAAAAATCATGATGGTGGTTCTCAGTCGGGTCTGGAGGCTCTCCCGACTTTTAGCTCTTCTAATATGCGAGTACATATAATTTTCTTCCTGGCTCAGTCGGATTATGTATGTCTTTGTCTCGTTCCTGAGTGTCTGTCCTTGTGCCTTGCCCAGGGTCTTAGCAGTGTGAACGCCTTTGCTAAACTTGCACGTAGTCAGAAAACAACACCTCTTGAGACAGAAAGCAGCGATGCTGAGCCTACCCATGACAGAGGGGAATCTAAGAAAGATGAAAGCTCAGAGTCCAGAGATGGCGGGAGTAGTTATTTCGATAGCAGTGATAAATCTCCCTCTAGTAGGTCTGAAAGCGGATCAGTGAGTCTTCTCCATTCCTTTCTTCTTCTTCCTCTTTTTTTTTTTTTTGAAGAGTGTCTAAACCGTGATATCACAGAGTGACACCGATTCTGAAGCTGAACTCGAGAAGGAAACTGGTGAAGACACGGCTTTGTCTCCAGCCGTGTCAGCCAATCCTGGTAGCTTTGAAACAGAGGTTGATCAATACGAAAGTGTTTTTGTGACTCCGACGATAGACATTGTTCATGTGAACCCTGGCGCAATTGTCGTTAGGGATACCCTGCCAGTTATTGATGTAGTCGTAGGCGCTACCTTTGTTCCTCCATATCCGGTTCCTTATCCGGATCTTGTGTTGATTGGGGGATTTAGCGTGCCATCTAAGCATGCTGCGTTATACACCAAGATATGGGAAAGCCACAGTCATATTGCCACGACAAAGAAAATTACTAGTCGATATGCACTGGTCAAGCGCGTAGAGGAAGCCTTATCTTCGATCGATGACATGCGCAACATGACTGGTCACACAGTTTTTGAGGATGTAATTTCAAGCTGGAGGTTTCCTCATGATATATGCATGGATTTTGAGTTCAATGCTCCTTGGTTCATTAACGACTTCTCTGAGGTTGAAAAGTTTCTGGTTGAAACAGTCGAAGGTCCTTCCGCATATACGGTAAAGAAGCGGAAAGCGGAATTCAAAATATTGTACCGGAAACTGAAGTTGAAAAGGGCGGCTCTCCAGAGCACAAAGGAGGCCTTTGATAAGAGGAGCAAGCCGCTGTTGGAAAACTTTCCTTGAATACATTTCTGTCTCTTGAACTTCTTGTTTTTAGTTTTTTTTTTTTTTTTGAAAGGCAAATGAGACGCCTAGTTTATGGTTTTTGATTTTTGATTTTCTGGTTTTCTTGGGTTGATAGATAAATGTTACCTTGACGGTTTTGGATTATTCTTTTGAAATGAAATGTTTAAGATTGTTTCTGGTTGTGATTGAAAGTGGCGCAAATATCCCAGGGAAACCATGGAACCGTGTGTTGGTAGATGACATGGGATGAAACATAACCTGGTTATCGGTTTTATCATTCTTGTGAAACTTTGAAAACGCAAACCATGTATTTTTTCTAGGTAAGACTTACTCGGTTTCTTAGGTTTTCTGATGAAAAGTAGACCTTCCGGGTGTAGGACCAAGATTTACGAGAAACAAGGCCGTGGGAAGTCCCCAGCCATTACTGAGTTGTCTGATAACCGAGTCGTTGATCCCTGGGCGGATCATTTTTCTTCTATCCTATGGGAAGTCCCCAGTCAATATCCCTTGTCGTGTCATAACTGATAATCGAGTGTCCGGGTAACTGGGTCGAAGTGGATCGTCTTCCTCTACCATCTTGACGTCCGGGTCGAAGGACGAGATCGACAGTCGTAAATTGATATTGTAACCGAAAGATCGAACCTCCCCCTGTGGTCGCCAATTGTTTGTAGGTGAAAATAGTTTCTGTTGATTTCGGTAATTTCGAGTGTGTACAGGTGAGAAACAATTTAAACCCTAAACAATGTACTGCAAGGGAGTACTTTAAGTTCGAGAGATCAATATGTACAAATCTAGCCTAAACCAAGAAATTTCCGTTCCGGACTTGCTTCGGTCACAAAGTGGAGGAGAATGGGTTGGTTTTGGGGATGGAAGCAAGGAAAGTGATGAGACCAGAATAGTTAATTCTGGAAGATTAGTTGTGTTACTGTGACTTGTTTCAGAAAAGTGGGAAGGCTAACAAATGGTAAGCTAGCAAGTATTTTCTGAGTATTTTATATTCCCGAATGAACTTGTTGTTTGGTGAAAATAGGTAAGACCTATTTATACAAGTCGAAGTAAAACGTACTTTGGTCTCATTAAGGGATGGATAAATGGGTAATTAAATGGGAGGAGGTGATAACCGTATGCATGGAATTGATGTTCCATAAAACTATTAACATATGGAATTGATGTTCCATAAAACCGTTAACATATGGAATTGATTGTTGAGCGTTTCACCATTGACTCCCTACATTTACTAACCGCCTCACCTTATGACACTTCCTTATGACGGGCGTAGTGTACGCCGCACACTGTAAACCGCCAAACCAATACCCAAAGAGGATCCCCAATTTGTGATATGTGTTTGATGTCTCGAATATTTTTGTGGAAAACATGTGACACGTCGTTGTTGCTTGGAAAGTCGAGCTTGGGAGACTTGGTAGATTGGTGACCTTTGATAGCCGAGATCTTGCATCTTAAGAGGCAAGGTATCCGTTGATCATCGCACGCTTTTGTTCGTTGGTGGCCGCATGGGGAAGGCCAGCATGGTGGCGCAGCTAGGTTGGCATGCCGTTGGCATGGCCAAACTTAGGTTTTCGGTCCAAAGGTTTCCATGTGTTGTCTGGTAACCTTGGATGGATAGGATTTGCTCCTGGGGTTGAAGGGAAACCGTTGATTATTGCATGCCTTCGTTTTGGTAGTCGTGTAGGGAAGGCCATGGTGGCGCGGCTAGGTTGGCATCCCTTTGGCATGGCCAAACTTAGGTTTTCGTGCCAAAGGTTACCATATGTTGTCTGGTAACCTTGGATGTCTAGAATTTGCTCCTGGGTTAAAGGGCAACTGTTGATTGTTGCACACCTTCGTTTTGGTAGCCGTGTAGGGAAGGCCATCATGGTGGCACGACTAGGCATGCCTTGGCGCCGTTAGGCATGACGCGGTTTGGCTTGGCATGTGGGGTCGAGGGTTTTCCATGGGTGTATGGCATGGATAGCTTTGGCTAGGCGCAGTTTTGGCTTGGCATGTGGGGCCAAGGGCTTGCCATGGGCGCATGGCGTGGCTAGCTTTGCTAGGCGCGGTTTTGGCTTGGCATTTTGGGCCAAGAGTTTTCCATGGGTGCATGGCATGGCTAGCTTTGGATAGGTGCGATTTTGGCTTGGCATATGGGGCCAAGAGTTTTCCATGGGCGCATGGCGTGGCTAGCTTTGGCTAGGTACGGTTTTGGCTTGGCATGTGGGGCCAAGAGTTTGCCATGGGTGCATGGAATGGCTAGCTTTGGCTAGGCGCGTGACCAAGCTAGGGTTTTGGGCCAAAGGTCGTTTGGTAACCTTAGACGGCCAGGATTTTATCCTGGGATTGAAGGGAAACTGTTGATTGTTGCACGCCTTCGTTTTGGTAGCCGCGTTGGGAAGGCCAGCATGGTGGCACTGCTAAGTTGGCATGGGGCCATGGCGAGGTGCGTTTGGCATGGAGCGGTTAGTGTGGCTGGTATTGTTTTCCATTAGCACAGAGGTGCGGCTAGCATGGTTGGCATGCTTTGGCGCGGTTGATGTGGCTGGCATGATTTGCCATTGGCAGAGGTGCGGCTAGCATGGTTGGCATGCTTTGGCGCGGTTGGTGTGGCTGGAATGGTTTGCCATTGGCACAGAGGTGCGGCTAGCATGGTTGGCATGCTTTAGCGCGGTTGGTGTGGCTGGCATGATTTACCATTGGCACAGAGGTGCGGCTAGCATGGTTGGCATGCTTTGGCGCGGTTGGTGTGGCTGACATGATTTTCCATCGGCACAGAGGGAATTAGGGTTTGGCTTGTCGCAACCCTAATCGAAAAATATACCTCGGTAATTATTTACAGACACATTAAATATTTCAATAAATGCGCCTAGTAAATGCTTGTTACTTAAATGTTGTGACGTCACTGTATACTAGGGTTTAGGGTTTTACGATTTTAACCCTAGGATAAAAACCACCATCAACACTTATATATGAAGTTCAAAAGATAAGCGTTATACTTCGTATTGTATTCTTTAATACTATGTCTAACTAGAGTATAATCATTCACAGCTTCGCAGTTATGTTTTCAATATGCACGACTTGAAAGAAACGTTAGGGAATGAAACAGTTCAAGTCAAATATTACTAACCTCAAGTGGAAGGATGATGTCGTCGTTGTAGATCCTTACTTCTTCAAATTCTTCAAGTCTTCACGTAATACTTGTAATGTCTCATATCCTAATAATTTCAAGCTAACCTATACAAAGTTGACTCTAGTAAATAATCAAGAGACTCTTTAAATGAGTTTTGATTTACTAAAATATGACAACCAAACTTGACATACCAACGCTTGGTGGATTCAACCGAGATATGCTCTAACAGCTACCGACACTAGCCTACTACAAACTAACTTCGGTCTGGACTATAGTTGAACCTTAATCAATCTCACACTGATTCAAGGTATAGTCGTTCCTTACATCTCTAATCCCAGCAGGATACTGCGCACTTGATTCCCTTAGCTGGTCTCACCCACAACCAAGAGTTGCTACGACCCAAAGTCGAAGACTTTAATAAACAAATCTGTCCCACACAGAAAAGTCTATTATATAGATAAATCTTTCTCCCACAGATAAACCTACGAGTTTTGTTCTATCTTTTGATAAATCAAGGTGAACATGAACCAATCGATAACCCGGAATTATATTCCCGAAGAACAGCCTAGAATTATCAATCACCTCACAATAATCTTAATGGACTAGCAAAACGAGATATTGTGGAATCACAAACGATGACACGAAGGTGTTTGTGATTACTTTTGTATGTTGCATATCAGAGATATCAATCTCAAGCCAATCTTACAATTGTACTTAATACGATAGAAACAATAAGATCAGATCAAGCAACTACAGAGAAAATAGTTGGGTCTGGATTCACAATCCCAATGAAGTCTTCAAGTTGTTAACCTACATGGTTTCGTGAAAAACCTAAGGTTAAAGGAGAATCGACTCGAGTTTATGCAACTAGTATCACACGGAGGTGTGGGGATTAGGTTTCCCAGTTGCTAGAGTTTTCTTTTATATAGTCTTGATAGGTGTAGAATACACCTTAATTTACTATCTAAAGTTTATGCTTTCTTTGATATTTTTCTAGTAAATTATATATCTGACGTGTGATTTGAGTTTTGAAGCTACTCTGGAGTCACACGGAGGAAAAGAAAAAGAAATCACCTAATTTGAGCAAAAATAGGAAAAGAAATTTCCAAGACATGGAAGAACACTATCCGGAGCCGGCGAAGGTTAAGGGGTTTCCAATTTGGCTATCCCTTATCAGAAGTGACCGTCTATCAATAACCGTCCTAACCTATAACCCTAGAATTCAGAGATGGGTTTTTAGTTCGCTTCTCAATCATTACCATTTCCCTGAAATACAGAGAGCGCAGCCAGACGAAACCGAGAATTGGTTCATTTTAAAATCAAGAAGAAAATGGGGAAGAACACCAGATTCTGATGCCAGTGAAGTTAAGGTTTGGTGTTCTTGAGAGAATTAGATTGAAATGAAATCAGGGTATGAAATTCGGTGGATGTATTTGCTGCTATGAAGAAAGGGGATCTTAGAGAGCTACCGACGTTCATGGATCGAAGATATGGCAAATAATGGCTTGAAATTGGATCTGTGATGACTTGCAGTTGGATATCGAAGTTTAGAGACAGATTCAGAAGGGTTTGATGGTCGATTTATGTGAAAACAGTGGCGAGATGGATGAGCTACCATGGATTTGTAGTGTTGTTGCTGTTGATGATTCGAGAGAGGTTAGGGTACTGATGATTTTCATGGGTTGTGGATGAAATTGAAGGTTGGGTTTTGTTAATTGGAAGATTCAAAAGCAGTATGTGCTGGAATTGATTCTAGGGTTTCAGATGAATGGAGCAGGAGAGCATGAAACACAGATGGGTTTTTTTGCATGAATCTGTAGAAATTGGGTTCTGCTGTGATTGAGATGGGTTTGAAGCTGTTGTGATTTTGAATCTGTAAAATGGAAGCTGGGGTTCTGTCAAATAAGAAGGTCATGGGAGAAATGGGTATGCTGGTTGAACATGGATTGAACATGTGTTGGCGGTGTGTAGTTAGTGAATAACTTTAAGGAACAAGTCGGGGAATCTGGTAATGCTCTAAGTTTGAATGAATTACAGATGGGTTCGATTTGTGGTTTGCCTGAACTCAAGATGTTGCGATGAATGAATACTGGAATTAAACTAGATGTATGTTAGGATGGCATTACAGGGAAGTGAAGAAGAAATATGTAGCTACTGCAAGCCATGGTTGCGTACGGATGGGTGAAGAGCAGATTTGAAGTGAAGGATGATTTGAACCCAGTCGCAAGGAGTTTGTGTTGCTGTGTTGGTTTTGCTCAGATTGCAGGAGATGGTTGTGTCATGGCAGGTTTGAGTATGAGGAAGTGAGCTGAATTATTGTTGAGGGCTTTGTAGATGCACTAAATTCTAATGGAGTACTAAGTTGTAGTTGTAGTTGGTGGTGCACAAGAATTTGTGGTGATGCTAGCTTTAGTGGATATGGGTTTTCTAAGCTACCAAGGATGGACTCAGGGAAATAATGGGTTGGTTAGGACTAAAGTTATGGTGGTGTTTTGATGCCTGCCATTGAACTTGTGGTTGTGTGATGCACTTGGTAAGCTACAGATAATGGCCTGAATTTGGCCTGGAGATGATGATGCTGTGTTAATGGGTATTGGTGGTGACAATCATGTTGCAGGAGGTGATAGAATTTGATAGTGCAGTTGGAATGGAGAATCTGTGTTTTATGTGTTGCAGTGGTTGAAGTGGTGGAGCTGAGAATGGTGATAACAGTATAAGAAGAATGTGCACTGTGCAGAATTTGGATGGCTAGGTCAAGAAATGGTGCAACACAGAAGATACATGGCCATCATGGCTGGACAGCAAGCTCAAGCATGTGCAAATGGTTTTGGCCTGGAAAGTTAGCCTATTCAGATGAGTTAGCTGACTGATTCAACATCTGACTTATCACGACTCGGTGTGTTTGACCCAAGTTGATTCAGTTGCCTTCCCGAGTTGACCTGTTTGACTAGTGACCGGGTGGACTTTGCCGGTCAACTGAGCTCCGTTTCGGTGCCGGATTTAGGTGAACTTTCGGTGAAAATCCCAGTTTTCCGGCGACGGTTTTTGGACATAATTTTACACGGGTATTTTCTCACACATGGACTTGGTGGACCGCTTGGAGATGGGTTTTGGGAAGACCTAATTTTGGAAGGAGTATCCTTTATGGAAATTGAGAAACATATAAAAGAACTCATTGAGCATGAGTACTTAATTTTATTATTGGTTATGGAATAATTGGATTTCACATAATATACTTTTTGATATGATAAATTAGTTTTGTCTCCATACTTTATCGTTTATGATTCATCGTTTATATTGTTATATGATTTGAATGCTTTTTTGGTCGAGTCTAGAATCAGTTGAGTTTGTTTTCATCTCTATTGCTAGATTTGGGTTTGTTATACGTAAAAGTGATAGATTCCTGATTACAAGTAGCATGAATATGATTATAGTTTGTAGTGATATATTCTTATGATCATATGTGAACCATAACCTTTGTTAAATCAGATTAGTGCGTTTTCCACGTTCGATTGCTTTGATTGGCCTGATTTCATAGTACTTAATGCATCTTGGGAATTAAACTTGATTAGTGCTTTTACACGTTAGGTTGTTCTCTAAGATAGAATTCATATTCGCATCTTTTAATGTGTTTGTTGATGACAAAAGGAGATTTGCGGGATATTCTTGCGATCAAGGTATCCTAGGGCTTTTGATAAAAGTTGAGATTAAATATCAATTCTACTTATTTTTTTGAAAGCATGTTTATGAATGAAGATGAATCCTTAACCAATATATCTTTTCTATTGATTTGGTTACTTTTCTTTATTTGCTTTTATTTTATTTTTACTTTACAAAAAATCAGAAAATCCCCGGTATTTTATATAGGAAACCGAAACAAATTGACAACCTTGTCCTCTTTGTGGGAACGATCCTTTCTTGCCCTTGCTTCATTATATATTTTGAGTAGTAAGAAAGTGTAATTTATTTTTGACGCCTACGACAGCGATCAAGTCTCCAAATCAGGGTTTGCAATGTTACCTTGGTAACAAAGTATTCAATATTCACCGTTAGATGAAAACCTGATTAGATTCAAGCTTATATCTTTCAACCGTTAGATCGAACTTAGCTTGTGAAAAGATGAGGGTACCCAAATATACCTCAATTTAAAACTTTTCCACCTATAAGTCCTTTCTCCGAAAGTGATTGTCTATGGACTAAGTCGAGACAATACAACTAATCGGTTCACACTTCGTGTGATCGTTTATGGATACGAGATCGAGACAATAAGACAACAAGATAACTTGTGTAATTGACTATGGATACAAGATCGAGACAATACAACAATGAAGTATGATTACTTGATAATAGGTTTAGACTTAACCAAACACTATATGATTGCTATCAAGTAATTATGAATTAACATTTATGTATTTTACTTCTATTTATAATAAAACAATTATAATTGTGGAAATAGAAAAGTAAAAGACACAGCAAGATTTTGTTAACGAGGAAACCGCAAATCCAAAAAAATCCCGGGACCTTGTCCAGAATTGAATACTCTCAGAACTAAGCCGCTATAAAAAATCTAAACCAACTTTGTATAGTTGAGACCAAGAAACTAAACCTATAGTTCACCTAGTTCCCTCAGTATCCCTGCGCCTCCAACTTGTAATAAGTCACGCACTTGGAACAATTCCTTTGGTTCGTATTCCAAACATTAAAGGCACAACAAATCTGTTCGGTAACAACTCTTTTCAAAAAATGTGATATGAGTTTGACAAAAGGCTCTTCCGTTTATCCCAATAAACTCCTTTGTCGGGTTCTTAGATCAATCTTTTCAACAACTACCAAAGTAATTGTTTAGACTATGCAATCAATATTCTTAATCACAAAGAATTGTATTGATTCTGATCTACTCAACTAATCAATTAAGATTATCACAAAGATAAATCCATTATAGTTGGATCCCTCCATCCGATCAAGTTTTATGCACACCAAAGATTATGAACTCAAATAAGAAATCTTCTTTGTCTTCAAATCTTCTTAGATCTTCAATAAACACCTGCACACAAACAACTTGAATCTCTTGTGATCAATCACACATAGAACATAGGCTGTTATATGATGGATTATCACAAGACGTCTTTAGATCTAAAAACAATCTAAAGATCCATGTCGACACTTCGATCTAGTTTGAGTGAATCTTATATCAGAAAAGAAGATTCTCAAGCATAAACAAACTAGGTGCAATCAAAGTTCAACAACCGTTAGTCAATCAAATTAATCGAAAACTAAAGATAAACTGCAATTATCTAGTTTCCCACCAACGGTACTCGTAAAGCTTCTCAATCCCAAATAAGTCTTTAAAATGAGCGGTCGTAAGAGATTTCTCCTAATTAGGGTACTTTCCTCTCCAAATAGATGGCTCCACCAGTAATAACATAGCTAGGTAGTTTTGCTGGCTCTGAGGATTAGTTTGATCGAAATGCAAACTTCAATATTTATAGAACAAGGAAGTTTGAACACCAAAGAATTTCCAAAATCGAATATTCTCAAAGATATGCAATGAAGTCCAAATACGGTTTTCATAATTCCTGGAAATGCTCTGTCCAAATATTAACCGAAATCTCAGTAGAAAATCTCAAATTAGTAAATGCATATTACCAATTTTTATTTTCTAAAGATATGCATTTAATTTTTGGAAATTAAAATCATATAAAACTAAAAACCTTAATTAAAAGATTCTCAATTTATTTCGATCCGAGATTCTCCTTTAGTTATTAAGGAATATCTTTGAACAGTAAAAGATAAGAATTAGTGCACATGTTCAAAGTATGTCGACATATTTACTTTGTAAATCCTTTTTCATATTTACAATCTTGGAACTGATTTTCCACACTTCCAAACAAGTTTAGAATTGGTTCATCTGACTTCCAAGAACTTTGTGATTGATTATCCTATCAAATCACCAATCATGGGTTTAACGGTTCTACCAAAAAAAAAAATCGGTTCTACCTCCATGTGGGTACTAGGATCAGACACACTAGTTACCAAAAGTTGGTTGACTAGTTACTTGGATCGGTTACCACATATTTATGGAATTTAACTTGTAATCGGTTACACAACTCATAGGATCGGTTACCAATTACTAAGACTTGTTACACCACTTACAAGGATCGATTCCACATACTTATGATCGGTTGCACCTCTTACTAGGATTGGTTCCCCAATATCTAGAGTTGGTCATACCAATTACAAAATATCGATCATACCATCTCAGGTGATTACTTAAGATCGGTTTCACTAATAAAAGTCATACCAATACAAAAGCCAGGCATTGTGAATAGTTTTACCAAGATACATAAACAAGTTATGATTGCTTATACTAAACACACATATTGGTAATCCAAATATTTGCAATGAATAAAAATACCAATAAGCCTAGCGATTTCCCTTTCGATTCACAAAACAAGTTTATGAATTGTACTTCCTTTAAACGAATGTAAACCATTGTTTCCTATGAAGAATCTTCACCCATACCCATACATAATCACAATAGCATTCATACGATTATGTCGATGTCTTATATTCGAAGTTCAAAAGATAGACGTTATACTTCGTATTATAATTACTTAATACTATGTGTAACTAGAGTATAGTCATTCACAGCTTCTCAGTTATGTTTTCAATATGCATGACTTGAAAGATACGTTAGGAATGAAATATTTCAAGTCAAATATTACTAACCTCAAGAGGAAGGATGATGTCGTCGTTGTAGCTCTTTACTTCTTCACATTCTTCAAAGTATCCATGTAATACTTGTAAGTCTCATATCCTATTAACATTCTAGCTAACCTATACGAAGTTGACTCTAGTAAATAATCAAGTGACTCTTTAAATGAGTTTTAATTCACTAAAATATGACAATGAAACTTGACATACCAACGCTTGGTAGGTTCAACCGAGCAATGCTCTAACAGCTTGTTATATACAAATGAAATGCACTTTCATTTAGGTTTGGGTAACCGTACCTAAACATGTACACTTAGTTAGTTCAACAATAGTTAACCAATGGTTATCCATATGAGCACTTTCATATCAACCTTATTCATCTTCACAATAACTAGTTCAAGTGACTCAAATGAACTAGTTAGAGATTTGTTCAATTGCTTAGATCGACAATTTTTTTTTTGCAAAATCGATTTTGATTCACTCGAATCAATTCATGAACATTATAGCCACGGTTTGCAAATACTGCTTTCCTTATTATATAAATGTTTTAGTTCATGAACAAACCGATTTTAGAAAGTAACCTACTTAAGTATGCGAACAGGTACGCGTACTTAGGTAACCAGATTGAGTTTTTTTTCACTTTCAAACTTCAGCAGAAATTCCCGAACGTGAACTTTTCGCTAGTATGCGTACGGGTACGCATACTCACCCGGATTTCCAACAACCGCCAGTACGCGTACGGGTTCGCATACTTCAGGTTCCCGGTTTTGGACTTTTACACATATACGAGAACATACTATGTTTATATCCAAATATGGTTACAAGTTCTAAACTCTCATTTCAATCGTTGAAACTTTCTTAGAGGATGTTATATAGTTGTTATTCACAAACTATTTTTCATCAAAGCGATTTTCAAGTTATTGAAATAATCAACATGACTTTCGTCACGAGTAAAGATAAACTTGGCCAAAGAGAAATCTTACCAACACATATTTCTAGGCATAGATAAGTGAGTTAAACTCTGCTCGAAATTGCACATGTGTATAATTGAAGTATATATAGCAATACGACTTTTATCTCAAAATAGGAGATAAAATAGATAGACTTTTGAGTGATAGATAAGTTCAAGTCTCCACATACCTCTTTGTTGATGAAGTTCCACAAGTTCCCTTGAGTAGTTCTTCGTCTTCATTCGATGAACGCCATGGAGTCTAAGGATCAACTACACTTACTATCATAATCCGAAACTTAGATATAAGTAGACTAGAAATCAAGACTTATAGTTTTGGAAACTAAACTTGACAAATAAGCTTGAGATAGAAACGCTTGCGAGTTCGACCAAGCAATACTCTAACAATCTCCCCCTTTGTCAATTACAAATCCAAATATTTGTGTCGTATTTCATTTCATTCCCCCTATACCTCATGCATTTTATTTTATTTTTTGCAGCTCAAATATCCAAAGCCGCCATCTTAGGCATTGCATTGGGTGCCTTTGTTCTACTCCTCATTTCGACCGTATAAAATCCAAAACCTTTTGCAAAAGGGTCGCCGGAAAAACTAGGTACTTGTTACTCAAATAAACAACATTAATCCCTGGTTAAGAATTCTAGGGGATAACAAGGAGTACTCATTTCTTTTGCAGTTACGTTCACCTCACTGAAGCTTGTGATTCTCACATGAACTTGGAACTTCATGTGTCTGAAGAGATCATGAGGATTGAGGGTGACTGAGAATTTAAGTGAGAAGTAATATTGTATGAAACGGTCGGGATTATTCCAAGTACAGTCTATAATCATGCTTCACTTAAGGTCGATAGTGTCCAGGATTATATGGATTTGCTTATCATGGTTGAGAATGATCATATCGCTTGACGGTTGAGAACGAACACATCGGTTGACGGTTATAGTAGCAGGAAATCCCACACTACACCCCTCACAAGAATTCATACAATCAAATCATTTTTAGATCAACAATCATAATTTTTATTGATTAATCTCACAAATTTTACAAGATGAAAAGAAAAAGAATTAAAAAACTCTTTGGACTTTCTCTCTCCAAATGACTTGCTCAATACACAAAAAAGATCCCCCCTTCCTTACGCATGTTCAACTCTTTATATAGGGATTTACATAGTGGATGACAGCTAATCTGTCCTTTAATTTAGGATCTGACATGCGATATTCTCGCAAGAGTTTTCATTGTTTAACTTCGCAAACACTCTAAACATCGCAGAGTTGTCACACTTTTCTCATGTTTCTGCCATCGTCATCTGTTACGTCATTCTTCAAATCATCCTGCGACGCTCGCAATGTGTTGTCAATCAAACTTCGCAAATGTGTCCTTCTTGCGATATTTAGGTCCTACATATTTCCTCTTCTCATGTCTTCTCTGCGAAGGACAGAATGTCATGAGAAATTATTTTTCAAAATTCCGCAACTGTTCATCTTTTCTTATTCTTCTGCACTGACACGATTCTGTATTTTACGTGAATTTTGTTACACGTATATTTTATTCCATCCATCTCTTGACACATCTTTTTCAACTACTGCTTTTTAAACGCTCACGTCCACTCTTCGTATTAAATGTACTTATCCTCTCGAGAACTTCTACTCTCTATATATATTCTCCCTATTCTTCTCTTCTCTTCTTTTTACTTTCTTCCATGCTTCTCTGCAATTTTACAGTTCTTCCGAAAATTCCGCTTCTGTTACTGTAATTTTTCTTGATTCTCCTCCTTTTGATTTTACTTTTTTCCCTTATTACCATACTGAAGATGCCTCCAGCTGGTCGTAAAAATGAGATTGCCTTTGAAGAAGCTCAAAAGAAACTTCAAACCAAAGGTTTTACTTTATCTTCCATTCCTGGTCAAAACCCTAAATCTGAGATTTCTATTAATTTATTTTCTGATCAACCTTTCAATCATGAGAAAATCATAATCTCTCTAGGTCAGCTTCTCGCTGGCCTTCCCAGTCCTCTTTATGATCCCGAACTTCCCTTATTTTATGAAATACTTTCTCATGCAAAATTTTCGCGAGCAGTGTATCAGTTGAGCGGTGATTGCATTTGTTTAATGCTTGAGTTTGTGGTGCTGGTAAGGGATCTCTTTATCCTTCAAAAGTTAAAAACCCTAAATTTGCTGGAGTTAAAATTGTTCCTACGAAGTATACTGTAGAAAATTTCTTTGCGAATTATGAGATAATTCCTATGAAGAAAGATAACACTTGTTGGGGCGTTCGTTTAAAGAAGAAGGATGATGTTGTTGATGACAAGGTATTGATGAAAGACATTGATTGGCATCCCGGTAACAATACAACCCCACATCATTCTAATGATGATAAGTGGTGTATCTTCCCCTGTATTTTAGAGGGTCCGTACATCTCTGGGTCTCATGTTTTACCTGCGAATCTCGCAGAATATCATCCCTGGGTATTCAATTGGATGGAAAGGGAAACATAGGTATATTTCCGAACTTTATTTGAGTTGTTATTCTTTTCATTCTCATATATAATTTTGTTGACCATTCCAATGTTTTCGTGTATCTGCGAAATTATCAGGTTGAAAGGTTGAAAGCGATCTATAATAAGACTGGGAAAATTAGTACTTTAACAGATCTTCGATTATTCACAGATGAAGTAAGAAATATTCTTTTATGACTCTTCACAATATATTGTTGCCTCTATTTCTTATATTTATCTATGTGTGTAGGTTATCGCTGAAAGGGAAGAACCTGTGAAAGTTGCGCAGACTAAAGGTAAAGGTGTTGTTCGCAAGGAGAAATCTGCTGCTCCAACTTTAAAGAAACGAAAAGTCCAATCTCCTTCTCCTTCAGATCTTCAATTTAGTGAAATTTCTGATAATGATGATGATGATGATGATGAAGATATTAATACTTCTTTTTCCCAAGAAAATTATCCACCTGAATCTTCTATGTCACGATTATCTAGCATCTTCTCCAATACTATGCAGGGAATTGGTGATACTCCTCTTACCAATGCCTGCAACTCCATAGCAACTATCTGTGATGCCCCCCCCCCTTTAGAGAACAATGAATCTCTTTGCGGGGTTTCAAGATCTATATCTGCAAGTTTCTTACATTCGCTTAATAGCCTGGTAGATTTCCATTCTTGTACTTTTCTTCTTTTTATTTTTTCCTTGAGTTCATAGTTTATTATGAAAATTTGCTGCATTATTTCGCAGGCTGGGAAAACTTCTTTTGCTGTTGTCTCAGATTTGGAAAAGATGCGTGTGGCTTTTGGAAAGAAGAATCTTGAGCTTCGCAAAAAAAATGAAGAATTGGAGACTGAGGTTGTTGGTCTTCGCGAAAAGAGTAAACAAAATGAAGAATTGGAGATTGAAGCTACTGATCTTCGCGAAAAGATCAAACAATTGGAATCATAAAATTCCATTCAGAAGGACAAAATATCTAATCTTCAAGATGCCAATAAGCAACTCTATGGTATGGGATTCTTCTTCTTTCCCTTTACTTTATTTTCCCATAACTTTTTCTTATACGGTTTACCATTTCGCAGACGTTTATGCTCTTTCTGATGAAGTTATTCTTCTTCATACATTTCCCAATCTTATGGATGATGATACCCTTCTTGAACACCTAAATACTTCTCTAAATAGTTTTTCAAATGATAAGATTAAATCTCTTCACATGAATGCACTTAGATCCAAACTTCGCCTCTTAGAAATTGACCATAGATATGTCTTGAGTATGGCTAATAAATTTAAACATTTCTTTCATAATTCCAAAGAAGAAATCAATAACTTAAGAGCCAAGTATAGTGATCTTATAGATGAAAAAGATCATATTTCTCTCCAAAGTGCTCAAACTTTAGCGAAATTCCAAGAAACTCTTATTGAAGTCCAAATTGAAAGAGATGATCTCAAACGTAAAAATGTTGTACTCTGCGAAAGAGAGAACCAAATTCGCTCTCGTCTTCTCATAAATGATGATGATGAATTTGCTTGGGATGCGAAAGTTCTAGATAACGCCAGAAATAACTTAGGTGTGAATGTTAGTCTTCAAGCTAAGCAAACGGCCTTGATTAGAGATATGATTTCTAATAGAGAAGGTTGTTAACTGTTCTTTCGTATTTAATTGTTTGTTTTTCATAAATTTCCATCAAATTGTTGATTTATTATTGTACTTTCTCCGAAGCTGAAGAGAGATATCGCAGTAAAATTGAAGAGCTTGAGAATGAAAAGGCGAAGCTCGCAGATGATCTTTCTTCTCGCAATGAGAAATGTTCAAGATTTAAGACTCAAATGAAGATTACTATTGCAAATTTTGAGAATGACGCAATTTCTTTCCGTAATGACACCATCAAGGAGATTTGTGATGATAACAAGATTCCTCACTCCAAATATCCTTGTCTTTTAGACAAAATTCCATAGAATGTTCCTAACTTGGTCATCTCTGATAGTGAAGATGATGAAGAAGAATCCGAAGAAGATGGAGAGGAAGAGTCTGAAGAAGATAAGGAAAAAATCTCTAGTGAAGAATCTGATGGATATAATGAAGAATCAAGCACGAAATAGATTTTGCTTCCTTGTTTTGTAAAACTTGTGCAGTCGTTCTTTGATCTTCTATTCTTGTAATCTATCACTGCGAATTTCTCCATCCTTTAATATAAGCCTTTTTTGTTTCATCCAGCATGTGTTAGAAATTTTTTCTCTCTTGCAATATGATTGACCAAAATACAATTAATTTTTATGCGTAAATCTATCATGTGGAAACAAAAACCATTTAATTTATTCTATGCATTCCCATACTTGCCTCTGTTATTTGTATTCAGATGATTGATTGAGCATGTTACCTTTGTTTGGTAAAGTAGTTTGCGATAAAATCACAATTACCTCTGTATAATCTCGTAATCATAAATTGTAAGATTACATTCTTTCTTATATTCTGATGTGGTCTTATTTTGCCTTCCTAAGTAAAGGTCTTATTTTGCCATCTTTTTTCATTGCGAAAAAATCGCAGGACGTCTCTACACTTTCATGTAGAAACCCATTGATCTTTCCTTAACTTTTTGTTCTTTTGTATTTTTTCTGCGACAATATGACATGCCTAAATTTTCTTGCGAAATTAAAGCCCCATGACATTGCCGTCTTGCGGCGAAATCGTAGGACGTCTTTACACTTGCATGCAATGACCCATTGATCTCGTCTTATCTTCTCTTTTGTATTATTGCCTCTTCAGGACTGTTGCACAAATATGACAATTCTAAAAATTCTTGCGAAAATATAGCCTCATGACATTTGCGTCTTAAGACACTTATCAGCTCCCTAATGGAGGGTGCCGCCCTTATCCCCCCTGGTTGCCCTTTCAAGGAGACGTACTTCTGCCATACAAGACTAGATCCTCCCATCCAGTCTTAACAACAACCAGTTGTTTTCGCAGCCTCTGATCCCTTTTTCCTATATGGCTTATGGTTACGAGACTGCACCCTAATTAGGGTTTTCTTCGGGCCGAGTGCATCATAGCCAAGACTTGCCAAAAATGGCCAGGGTAGTTTCATACGCTCCGGGCACTCTTGGCTCAACCCTGTACCTTGGATCCTTAGTTATATTCTACACCCCTTAGAAGATACCATCAGTCGTCCAACCTAAATCATAAGTCTAGGTTGAAAATCCAAGGTACCTCTCCTGGATAGGCTTTTATTGACCCCAAATCTCCATGACTCAGGTTCCAGCAGCGGTGTAACCTTATCACCGAGTCATGTAATAGATACCCCCTTCTATGATGCACTTTAGGTCTTACATTTGCCTCTTGTGAAATTTTATTCACGAACTAGGGTGTACGTCATAAAGGTTCGTCCCATTCTAAGGATTATTCTTTTGCATTTCATCTCTGTTGTAATTTCTCAATCTCATTTTTATCATTAAGTAAAATATGTTTTTGAAATTTTCGCAACAAATCAATCATACATCTCTTTTTCTTTTCTCAATATTTCTTTCATTTCACAATTTTTTTTTTTACTTTACTGTTTTCTGCCTCTGTTCTTTTGTTGCTTTTCGCTACAGTCATTCCTTCTGCGACGTTTTCGCTGCTTATTATTGCATCAACCATTAATCTCTCACTTCTTTGTTTTACTTTGATATTATGTGTATTAGCAAGAAATCCCACACTACACCCCTCACAAGAATTCATACAATCAAATTATTTTTATACCAACAATCATAAATTTTATTGATTAATCTCACCATTTTTACAAGGTAAAAAGGAAATGAAGCTAAAGAATTAACAACCGCTCTGGAATTTATCTCTCCTAATGACTTTCTCAATCCTCGAAAAAGATCTCTCTCTTCCCTACGCTTATTCAACTCTTTATATAGGGATTTACATAGTGGGTGACAGCTAATCTGTCCTTTATTTTAGGATCTGACTTGCGATATTCTCGCAAGCTTGTTAGTGATACTTCCTCGCAAACCTCTTTCGTTCGCAAGATTATCACACTTTCTTCATGTTTATACTACCGTCATCTATTACGTCACTTTCCTAACCGTTCTGCGACATTTGTAAAGAGTTGTTGAGAATTTCGCAAGAGTGTTGTTGTTAACTTCGCAAGATTGTTGCTCCTGCGATATTCTGATCCTACATCTTGCCTCTTCTCATATATTCTCTATGAAGGGGAGAAGATCATGAGAATCTTATTTCTTCAGAATGCCACAACTTCCCATTTTTCCATATTCTTCTATTCTGACACGATTCTTCATTCTTCGCCAAATTTACTACACATATCCCTTCTTCCATCCAGCTTCTGGCACGTCCTTTTCAACCGTTGTATTTCAACTGTTCATGTCTAATCTTCGCATTAAATATGTTTATCTTCTCGAGTATTCTTCTCTCTATATATACTATTTTCATTCTTCTCTAATCTTCTCTTTTACTTTCTTTCTTATATTCTCTACAACTTTCTTCATTGTTCTTCCGTGAATTCCGCTCCTGCTACTGTAACTTTTCTCAATTCTTATCTTTTCAAGTTTTTACTTTCTTCTCCATTCCCATACTAAAAAATTCCTCCAGCCGGTCATAATAATGAGATTGCCTTTGAAAAGGCTCAAAAGAAACTTCAAAACAGAGGTTTTACTCTATCTCGCATTCACAGTCAGAACCCTAAATCTGAGCTTACTACCAAATTATTTTCTGATCATCCCTACAATCAGGAAAAGATCATAGTCTCGCTAGGTCAGCTTGAAGATGGTCTTCCCATTACCCTTTATGATCTTGAGCTCCCCTTGTTTTATGAAATTCTTTCTCATGCGAAGTTCTCACGAGATGTGTACCAATTGAGTGGGGATTGCATTCATCTAATGCTCGAGTTTTCCACTCGCGGTGCTGGTAAGGAATCTCTTTACCCCACTAAAGTTAAGAATCCAAAATTTATTGAAGTTGCGATTATACCTGCGAAATACATTGTACAAAACTTCTTTGCGAATTATGAAGTAATTCCTATGAAGAGAGACAATACTTGCTGGGGTGTTCACTTACATAAGAGAGATAATGTTGTTGATGATGAATTACTCATGCAAGACATTAAATAGAAACCTGGCGATAATTCTACTCCGCGTAATTCTAATGATAACAAGTGGTGTGTTTTCCCCTTAATTCTAGAGGGTCCGTATATTTCTGGTTCTCATGTCTTACCTGCGAATATCGCAGAGTACCAACCCTGGGTATTCAACTGGTCCTAAAAGGATGTAGAGGTACATTTCCACCTTTTGCTTGAATCATAATTATTATTTTTCTTATACTCTTACATATGTTCTCGCTAATCACTTCAATATTTTTGCGTAATTGCGAAATTACCAGATTGAGAAGCTGAAAGCAAGCTACAAGAAGTTTTGGAAAGCTAGTACTTTATCAGCTTTTCAATCGATCACAGATGAAGTAAGAAATATTCTTTTAAGATTCTTGACAATATATTGTTGCCTCTATTTTTTATCTTTATCTATGTTTGAAGGCTATTGGTGATATAGAGGAACCCTCCAAGGTTGCGAAGAGCAAGGGTAAAGGTAAAGGCAAAGGTGCTCCTCGGAAGGAGAATTATACTGCTCCTCCTTTAAAGAAACGAAAAGTTCAATCTCCTTCTCCCTCAATTCCTCAAGATAGAAAAAGTTCAAGTGATAATGATAATGATGATGATGATGATAATAGTGACAATGACGATATCTCTTCTGCAAAAGAATCTTCTCAACCTGAATCTTCCATGGCTTATCTGTCCGGCATTTTTGCTAACACTATGCACGGTATTGGGAATGATGCTTTTACTAGTACGTGCCAGACCCTCGCAAGAATCTGCGATGCTCCTATACTGGTTGATAATGATTCTCTTTGTGGAGTTTCGAGATCAGTGACTCCTCCTAGTCTCTTAAATTCACTTAGCACTCTGGTATACTTTCATTTCTTCGCTTCCTCTCCATACTTAAAGTTTTAGCTATGTTTATTTTGGTAACCTTTGCCTTTTCTTCACAGGCTGGAAGGTCTTCTTTCGCTGTTTCCTCAGATTTGGAGAATAGACGTATAGCTTCTGAAAAGAGGAATACAAATCTTCGCAATAAAAATGAAGAATTAAAATCTAAATCTGCTGAACTTCGCAAGAATAATGGAGAATTGGAAGCTGAAGTTGATGAGCTTCGCAAGAAGAATAAATAGCTAGAAATTGATGTTTCAAGCAACAAACACAAGATATCTGATCTTGAAAAAGCCAACCAGCAGCTTTATGGTAAAAAAAATTCCCTCTTTCTCTTAATTCTTTTATCCTATTGTTTTAGCTTATTCAAGCAACCATTTTTGCAGATATTTATGGTCTTACTGATGAGGCTACACTCCTCCGTTCTTTTCCTGAACCTATAGATGAGGATACCCTTCTTGATCGCCTTAATAATTCCTTAAATAGTTATTCAACTGACAATATTGAATCTATTTCCATAAATGACCTCAGATCCAAACTTCGTCTTTTATAAATTGACCATAGGTCTAGTTTGAGTTAGCTAATATGTCTAAACGTCGCTATCTTAACTCCAAAGAAGAAATCAATAGTTTAAGAGCCAAGAATAGTAATCTCATAGACGAAAAAGATCGTATATCTAGACAAGGTGCTCAAACCTTAGCGGAATTCCATAAAACTCTTCTCGAAGTTCAAATTGAAAGAGATAGACTTATTTGCGAGAACAGTGCTCTTGTTGAGAGGGAAAACCAAGTTCTCTCCTGCCTTCTCATTAGTAATGATGATGAATTTTCTTGGGCTGAGAAGATTCTTGATAATGCCAGAAATAACTTAGGTGTAGATGTCAGTCTTCAAGATGAGCAAACGGCCTTGATTAGAGATATGATTTCTAACAGAGAAGGTTGTTAGTCGTTCTTCTTCCTTTAGTTATTTACTTTTTCATAAACTGCTATCAGATTGTTGACTTATTGTTATATTTTCGCAGAGGCTGAAGAGAGATATCGAAAAAGAATTGAAGAGCTTGAGAATGAAAAAGCGAAGCTCGCAAAAGATTTATCTTCTCGCAATGATAAGTGTTCAAGGTTGAAGGCTCAAATGAAGATCACTATTACAAATTTTGGGAATGATGCAATTTATTTCCGCAATGACACCATCAAAGGGATTTGTGATGACAACAAGATTCCTCACTCCAAGTATCCTTGTCTCCTAGACAAAGTTCCAGAGAATGTTCCTAATTTGGTTATCTCTGATAGTGAAGATTATGAAGAAATAGAGTCTGAAGAAAATGAAGAGGATAAGTCTGATGAAGAATTTGATGGAGAAGAAAATTCTAGTGAAGAACTTGATGATGATATTGAAGAATCAAGCAAAAGATAGTTTTTGTTTCTTTGTGCTTTCTTGTTCAATTTTTTGTAAAACTTGTATGCTCTTGATCTTTCATTCTTATATACTTGTAATCTATCACTGCGAATTTCTCCATTCTTCAATATAAGTTCCATTTCTTTTGTTCTTTCCTGCACGTGTTAGAATTTTTTTTATTTCTTTCAACATGATCGACCAAAGTACAATTAATTTTTTACTTTATGCGTAAATCTATCATGCGTAAATCAAATAACATTTAACTCGTTCTATGTATTCCCATACTTGCCTCTATTATTTGTATTCAGATGATGGATTGAGCAAGCTGCCTCTATTTAATAATTTGCGATAAAATCGCAATTCTCTGCATAATCTCGCATTTATAGATTGTTAGAAAATCGCAATTATCTCTGCATAATCTCGCAATCATAAATTGTTAGAAAATCATAATTATCTCTGCATAATCTCGCAATCATAAATTATGAAATTGTATTCTTTCTTGTATTCTGATGTGGTCTTATTTTTCCTTCCTAAGTAAAGGTATTATTTTGCCATCTTTGTTTTTTACTTACGACAAAATCGCAGGACGTTTCTACACTTTCATGTATAAACCCATTGATCTTGCCTTAACTTTATGTTCTTTTTGTATTTTTGCTGCGATAATATGACAGGCCTAAATTTTCTTGCGAAACTAAAGCCCCATGATATTTCCGTCTTGCGACGAAATCGCAGGACGTCTTTACACTTGCACGCAATGACCCATTGACCTCGTCTTATCTTCTCTTATATCTTATTGCCTCTTCAGGAATGTTGCACAAATATGACAAGTCTAAATATTCTTGCTAAAATATAGCCTCATGGCATTTGCGTCTTAAGACACTTATCAGCTCCCTAATGGAGGGTGCTGCCCTTATCTTTCCCCTGGTTTCCCTTTCAAGGAGACATACTTCTGCTATACAAGACTAGCTCCTCCCATCCAGTCTTAACAACAACCAGTTTTTTTCACAACCTCTTATCCCTATATGGCTTATGGTTACAAGACTGCACCCTAAGTGGGGTTTTCTTCGGGCCGAGTGCATCATATCCAAGACTTTCCAAGAATGGCCAGGGTAGTTTCATATGCCCCGGGCACTCTTGGATCAACCGTGTTCCTCGGCGCCTTGGTCATACTCTGCACCCCTTAGGAGAGCTCTTATTACCTTAGTCGCCCAACTCAAGTCATATGCTCAAGTCAAGAATACAAGGTGTCCCTCCTGGATAGGCTTTCAGTGACCCAAAATCTCCATGACTCAGGTTCCAGCAGCGGTGTAACCTTATCGCTGAGTCATGTAACAGATACCCCCTTTTATGACGTACTTTAGGTCTTACATTTGCCTCTTGCGAAATTTTATTCGCGAACTAGGGTGTACGCCATAAAGGTTCGTCCCATTCTGGATCTTAAATGACCGTTTCTTGCAAAATTTTCGCACATTTTCATTCTGCTTTTGATATCTACAATTTCGCATCTATTTTTTTATTCATTCATTTCATTTTAATCATTAAGGAAAATATATTTTTGAAATTTTCGCAACAAACCAATTATACATCTTTTTTATTTTCCTCAATATTTCTTTCACTTCACAGTTAATTTTTTTTACCTTTGTTATTTTCTGCCTCTGTTCTTTTGTTGCTTTTCGCTATAGTCTTTAATTCTGCAATATTTTCATCATTGGTTCTTTTTAGCAAGTTTGACTTCGCAGCATTCCTTCTTCTCTCTATTCTACTTAATCAACTATCAATCTCTCACTTGTTTGTCTTTCTTTGATGTTATGCTTCCAACTCCCCTTCTTCGCAGCTCTTTCTTCGCAAGATTCTACATCAATTCATAGCATTTCTTACCCTCTACTCAATCTCCTTTTATTACTCTGATGCCACTAGGATGTCTAAACTTAATGCACTTGTGGAAAGTCGATGCCACACCTAAAATCCCATATAGACAAGGTCGACCAATTAAGGCATTGTAAGGCGACTCTACATCGACAATACATAATAGAATCTTGGAAGATATCCCCTTTAATGGAATTCGCATTGTGATATCCCCTTTAGGTTTATTGGCAGTGCCATTAAAACCATAGATTTTATAGGTTGAAGGAATTATATCCTCATCTCTGCCTCCCATTGTCTTGTAAGTATGATAAAACAGGATATCTACAGAACTCCATGTATCAATTAAAACTCTATTAATTGCCCATGAATATTCAGCCTCATCATCTTCATCTTCTTCTTTATCTTCTCTTTGTTTTGGGTTTATCTCTAGTCTCACCACCAATGGATTGTCATGCATTTCTCCAGGTTCAGGTACTTCTTGTGCAGTGAAAGAAATAGTCTGCTTTTTCCACTCTTCTAATGGCGAAGCTTTCGCAATATTCATTATTTCCCTCCCTTCAGCATCTCTTGCGAAAACTTTTCTTAGAACATTGTCATGGAAATTTTCGATTGTTTTGTATGAATGTACAATAGAGTTACAAAACAGATTTTTTGCTTTTTCTCCGACTTCTATAACAAATGTTTCTCCTCCTTTTGTTGCGTTTACTCTGCGAATTTCTGGCGGTGGTGGTAAGAGTTGAGATTGAGGGTGCCTATTAGAAAATGATTTAGCTTTCCCTGGTCTATCATCCTGAGAATGATTCTCTTTATTTTTTTGCAGTTATTTGTAGAATGTCCATGAAAGTGATGATAAGAGCAAAAATTTTGGCTCATGTTATTTGAAAGCGGTTCTTTTCCCATGTTCCAGGGTGTTGGTATATTCTACATTAAAATTATTGCTTCCCAAATTTTTTCCACACTAGTATTCAAAGGCGGCATCTTGATCTCCTCCCATGTCATTCGTTGACTTCCTGATCCTCTCTGATAGTTTTGTATTTGTCCTCCATAGGTTTCTTGTGGCTGATCAAGTCTTTGAATTTTATTATTCCCTCATCGACTATAAAAATTTATTTCTCTTTCGAATTTTTCTTGATCCCTGCTTCCCATAGCTACCAACTTCTGTTGATTATTATTCTTATTTTCTTGTTGGACCTGCGAAGTGCTCGCAAATGTGTTTATCAATTTTGGTAGCAAAATCGCATTCGCTGCTGATGAGCTTGTATTCATAACATGATACGATTCCATTTCATTTTTTTTTTCAAGAGCAATGTACTCCTCCTGCAGATCTCGTAATTCAGTCATTGTGATTGTATTTTTAATTCTAAAAATTTGAATATATAGCAGATTGGTTGCGAACATTGTATTGATGAAGGATAAACTGACATATCTCTCATCCACACGTCCAGCCATCTCACTTCACATTGTCTTCCACCTTATGGTTAGATGCTTCAAACTTTCTCAAATTCTCTACTTTAATCCAAATACATCTTCAATGCCGGGTCGCAAAGAGTTATTACTTGTGTATGCCCCTAAGAATGTAGTCTGCAAATGGTTGAAAGATGTTATCGTATTCTTGAGTATACCTTCCAACCATTCCAGCGCTTCCCCTGTTAAACTGGATGCGAAATACTTGCACAATACGGCATCATGATTTTCCCACTATAGCATATGCCTTGATGTGTTGAATTGCACATGTTGTTCCGTCGAAAATGCTAGTTAACGCAGGAAGATTTCACTTTGGGGTTATTCCTCCTAATTGTACTTCTTGTGTGAATGGAGTTTTCGCAGCTTCTTCTATAGCTTCATCCAATTGTCTCCTACCTCCTTCTCTCTTATTTTTTTATCATTCCTATCATTTCTGTGAGTTCTCTTAATATTTGTTCATTTACCCCGGACGATGATCCCATTGGTCTCTTTAATTTTGCTTCTCTTCTCCTGCGTTCTTGCCTGTTTTGTGTTGCGAAATTTTGATTTTCTTCCCCATCATTTTCTTCTTGTCTTTCTCTGTGATCTTCTCTTTTATTTCTTTCATGAATTCGCACACCATTTTATCTCTCATTTTCTCCTCTGCGATTTTGTTCACTTCTTATCAACTCTCTTTGTTGTCTTTCGATTCTCCTTTGTATTCTATCATATTCTTCATTGATATTATCATTGTTGCGGTTTTGCTCGCGTTTTCTTTCTCGATTATCATGGTTGTTCTGACGTATTACTTCTTGAAGTTCCCTTTCCTCCACTTCTGCTCTCAATCTCTTTCTCTCTCGCAGGCTAAACGTGCTTGTTCAGCATAATGTCTCTCAATTTCTTCTTCAATTACTTGCTCATTTCTGCGATTTTCTCTCCCATGTAATATTATTCTTCATTCTTCTTGGTTTTCTTCATCACCTTGGTTATTTCGTTCTTGACGCTGCCTGTTTTGAGGAATTTCGTCATGTGGAATGTATCGATCTTCAATCATTTCTCTATTTTCGCGACGTTCTTCATCTGGATTTTGCACCTCCTGCCGAATATTTCCATCAACATTTTATACAAGTGAGTTTTGCCTTTCCTCTCTTCTGATTGATCTTGAACTTGATCTTGTAGTGATTCTTGACCTTCTATTTTGTAATCTTATATTCTCCATTCTCAACTCATGGTTCTGCCTTGTCAAATTAGCACGTTCTTCTGCTTCTATTCTCCTTTCTTCATGTATTCTTTGCCTTAATGCCTCTAATGCTTCAATTCTTTCATCTCCATGAATTATTCCTCCAATTGCTTCTTCAGCTCTCTCTTCCTGTCTTTCATTTTTTAAATGTTGCTCCTCTTCTATTTCTTCCGCTGAATCTGATCGCCAAGTATGTACGCTCACTCTATCATAATCCAAATTTCTATTTTGCGCTGGCGTATGCTGAATTGGTTGTTGAATTTGATTTTCTCCATCATTTCTTGTATTCATTCTTGATGATATCTCAGTTTCATTTCTTCTTTCTCCAACAAGTCTCTTACTCCTTCTCAGAGTAGTTGGTTGTCTTGAAGCATTTATTATTCTAGCCATCTCTTTAATCTCAATGAATTGTTAAAAATTATCTTAAACGTTTCACCAACTATTCCAAATTCTTTCAAATAACAATATTAATCTTCACACTATCAACAAGGACGGGTCCCTGTTTCTAGCGCCAATATGTAGTAGCAGGAAATCCCACACTACATCCCTCACAAGAATTCATACAATCAAATCATTTTTATACCAACAATCATAAATTTTATTGATTAATCTCACCACTTTTACAAGATAAAAAGAAAATGAAGCTAAAGAATTAACAACCGCTCTGGATTTTCTCTCTCCTAATGACTTGCCCAATACTCGAAAAAGATCTCTCTCTTCCTTACGCTTATTCAACTCTTTATATAGGGATTTACATAGTGGGTGACAGCTAATCTGTCCTTTAGTTTAGGATCTGACTTGCGATATTTTCGCAAGCTTGTTAGTGATACTTCCTCACAAACCTCTTTCGTCCGCAAGATTATCATACTTTCTTCATGTTTATACTACCGTCATCTATTATGTCACTTTCCTAACCATTCTGCGATATTTGTAATGAGTTATTGAGAATTTCACAAGAGTGTTGTTGTTAACTTCGCAAGATTGTTGCTCCTGCGATATTCTGATCTTACATTATACTTCCAATTCTCCTTTTTGGCAGCTCTTTCTTTGCAGGATTCCACATCGATCTCATAGAATTTCTTTCCTTTAACCCAATCTCCCTTTATTACTCCAATGACACTAGGATGTGGAAACTTAATATACTGGTGGAAAGCCGATGCTACACCTAAAATCCCGTGTAGCCAAGGTCGACCAATTAAGGCATTGTAGGGTGACTCTACATCGACAATACATAATAGAATCTTGGAAGATATCCCCTTTAATAGAATTCGCATTGTGATCTCCCCCTTAGGCTTATTGGCAGTACCATTAAAACCATAAATTTTGTAAGTTGAAGGTATTAGATCCTCATCTCTGCCTCCCATAGTCTTATAAGTATGATAGAATAAGATATCTACAAAACTTCCCGTGTCAATTAAGACTCTATTAATTGCCCATGTATCTTCAGCCTCATCATCCTCCTCTTCATCTTCATCTTCTCCTTGCTTTGGGTTTATTTCCAACCTCACCACTAATGGGTTTTCATGCATTTTTCCAGACTCTGGTACTTCTTCTGCGGTGAAAGAGATGGTCTGCTTTTGCCATTCTTTTAGTGGCGAAATTTTCGCAATGTTCATTATCTCTCTCTCTCATCAGCATCTCTTATGAATGTACAATAGAATTACAAAACAGATTTTTCGCCTTTGCTCCAACTTGTATGACAAATGTTTCTCCTCCTTTTGTTGCATTTACTCTGCGAATTTCTGGTGGTGGTGGTAAGAGTTGAGATTGAGAGTGCCCTATTAAAAAATTATTTAATTTTCTTTGATCTATCATCTTGAGAATGATCCTTTTTATATTCCTACAGTCATTTGTTGAATGCCCATGAAAATGATGGTAAGAGAAAAATTATTGACTTCGGTGGTTTGGAAGTGGTTCTTTTCCCATGTTCCAGGGTGTCGAGATGTTCTCCATTAAGATTATAGCTTCCCAAAAAATTTCCACACTAGCACTCAAAGGTGGCATCTTGTTCTCTTCCCATATCATCTTTTGACTTCATGATCCTCTATGATAATTTTGTCTTTGTCCCCCATAGGTTTCTTGTGGCTGATCAAGTCTTTGAATTTTTTTGTTTCCACCTTGACTATAAAAATTTCTTTCCCTTTCGAATTCTTCTTGAACTCTGCTTCCCAAATTTACCAGCTTCTGTTGATTATCAGTCTTATTTTCTTGTTGTACTTGCGAAGTGTCGCCACTGTATTTATCAATTTAGGAAATAAGCTTG
Organism: Papaver bracteatum; assembly: GCA_023529315.1. Classification (NCBI taxonomy): domain Eukaryota; kingdom Viridiplantae; phylum Streptophyta; class Magnoliopsida; order Ranunculales; family Papaveraceae; genus Papaver; species Papaver bracteatum. The sequence continues at coordinate 291,167 of JAJJWX010003083.1, forward strand.
CATTCGCTGTATTTGAACTTGTGTTCGCGACTGGATATGATTCCATTTCATTCTGCTTTTCTTCAAGAGCAATGTACTCCTCATGCAATTCTCGCAGCTCAGTCATTGTGATTGTATTCTTGATTCTGAAAATTTGAACGTACAATAGATTGGTTGCGAACATTGCGTTAATGAATGACAAAATGAGATATCTCTCATCCACACGTCCAGCCATTTCACTACACACTGTCTTCCATCTTATGGTTATATGTTTCAAACTTTCACCAATTCTCTGCTTTAATCCAAATACATCTTCTATGCCTGGTCGCGAGGAGTTATTAGTTATATACGCCCCTAAGAACGTAGTGTACAAATGGTTGAAAGATGTTATAGTATTCCTGGGTAGACCTTCGAACCACTTTAGCGCCGCTCCTGTTAGACTTGATGCGAAATACTTGCACAACACAGCATCATGATTCTCCCACTGTAATATACATCTGACATAAGCTTTAATGTGTTGAATTGCACAAGTTGTTCTGATAGGCTTTCGGTTTTTCCTATATTATAAACCGCAATCGCACAGTGTCTAACTAGTATACAAAGGCAAGTACGGGTCGAACCCACAGGGAGCGGTGGAAAAACCAATAATCAATATGCCTAATCGACTAACCAATCAAGATGTGAATTTCAGATTTTTGAAAGAATAAAAATGAAGAAAATAAATTAGACTAATAAATGGGAAAATCGGTCACCAGGGTTTTATCGTATCCACCACTATTTCTATTCAATTACTGAAATGAAACATAACTCCTGAATATTAATTTGTCTATCGTCCGTTCTATCGACATCACCTAGTATATGTTTTAGAGCCACAAATATCACTAGGACACCCTAAGTATGGCACATCAAAAGACTAAACCCAAGTATGCACCATCAAATTGCATTAGTGAGAAATTATGCGAAACTAAAATATTGATTCACAAATATTATTTAACTCTTCTAAGCATAACCCATCAAAAAAATTAACCAAAGCATGGAATATCAAATAATGAGATAAAAATATTTATGAACCTAACAATTAGGCACAAAAGTTATATGAAACCGGCGAGCAACAACTCATATTTCAATTAAATCAATAAACAATATCAAGAGTTATTAGTTTATTCAAATCATTATAGCCTCAAAACCATATGTAATCAATTCCAAAGTGGTCTAATGCTCTAAGTGGTATCAACATAAAATCCTAGCTAAAACGTTTAGCAACACATGGAAATGGATTTCTCAAAATCCATGGAAATGAATTAAAAGAAAAAGATAAATTAAACCGTTATTGTCGTTGTCACCCGGCAATTGATCCTCTTCTTCTTCCCTTCTTCTCTGTTCCAGTAGCCACGCCTCCTTTGTTTCTGCTTTCTTCAAAACGGCGTCCAGCCGGCCTCTGTTTTCTGTCCGAGTCCCCCCTCTATGCTCATCCGAATCATGATTTTATAAGGAAAATATATTTGTCATCATTCTCCAATTAATTCCAAATCCCATGCATGCTTTGACTTTCCTTTTTTTTTTTTTTTTTTTCTTTGATGAAAACTTCCAAACGAGACTTAATTTCCTTTATTCCTTCATAACTAGGATCCAACTCTTCCTATCATACACGTTCACAATCTGGCAAGCAGGATTTCCATAAATCACTCATTTCCTCATTTTTCTGACCGGTAAGCCACCACCGATTGCACAGGTTCAACTCCAACCAGTTCCTCATGTCCATGTAGCTAACAACACCTCTGAACGTGACAGTTTCTTCACCCACCGGCAGCTACAGCTTAACCACCATGGATCCACCGTTGTTTCTGTTGTTGAAGGAGCCTTGAACGACCACCACCACTGCCTATCTTTCCCGAGACCAGAACTACTTCGAACATCTCCTCACTCCGGCTATAGTACTTTATGCTTGATGTTGTACTACAGACGTAAAATAATCACAACCAATCACCTCTCTGTACCAGCTCTGGCAGCACACCAATTTCTATTTCCTGACCGTATCTAAGCATCTTCTCCGTTAACTGAATCGATGGCAATGGTCCCCTATAAAACCAACCAACAAACATCTCTCACTATCTCCATTGTTGCTAGACTTCGATACTTTCAGCCATTACAACAACCAAAAACTATGAAGGAATGTTACTGCCGGATTGAAATATGCTCTCCCTGACCGTTGGCTTCTCTGTGATGTCTCCATCTCTTTGTTACCGAGCACACTCCCACAGGCACTGCTCAAATCCAATCTTCCTCCATCTGCCACCGGCAGCAACTATCACCATTCATTTTAGACAAAACCACAATATAAATCATAACCAATGTGTCGGAAATTACCCATCAAGTTCTTGCACAAGAGAAGAAACAGTGAACGTCTCCTTCCTTTGCTCAAACCATCTCTGTCCATGTTCATTTCTCATCCACAATCCGCATGCAGCTAACCCGATTCCATTGATAAATTCAGCTATATACTTCAACTGCCATCTTTTACTTGCGCGGCTTCTAAATGCAACATTTCTCAGTCTACATTTGGTACTGTGAAAGAAGACAGAAATTGCACCTTAGAGATGGTGCTCGAAATCCGCTTCTGTTTGATATAAGAAATTGAGATGTGGTGGGTGGCTTGGCACATCACACAAATCAAGCTTATCACAACACCTGTTTACTCCGGTGGGTTCTTTTAACTTGAATAAACAAAGGCACTTCATGTTCTTTAGCCGTGAAATAGCTTGGATGTTCTTTAGCCATGTCCCACTAATTATTTAACCTCTTTAGCTAGTCCATCCACTTTGACATCCATAAACAGAGAAAACATTTCTTTGTTCCATTGATCCAATCAGCATGAGAAGTTGCTTTGGCATCCCACCAGTTACACTCCAAAACTGCTGCACTGATATTTTTAGCCGTAGATGCTTCTTATCTCCTATTTTAGCTATTTATTTCTACGGTGATCGAGTTTATTTGTACTTTCTACAAAATCACTAAAATAGTGCCATTAGCCAAAATATCGAGTCTTAGCTAATATAAATATGGGTATAAAATGTAGCACTTATACATGCTTATCATGTTCCATCAAAGATGCTGGTTAACGCAGGAAAACTGCACTTTGGTGGTATTCCTCCTAATTGTACTTCTTGTGAGAACGGAGTTTTCGCAGCTTCTTCTATGGCTTCATCCAATTGTCTCCTGCCCCATTCTCTCCTGTTATTCAGCATTCCTCTCATTTCTGCCAGTTCTCTTAGGATTTGTTCATTTACCCCGGACGTTGATCCCATTGGTCTCTTTAATTCTGCTTCTCTTCTCCTGCGTTCTTGCCTGTTTTGTGTTGCGAAATTTTGATTTTCTTCTCCATCATTTTCTTCTTGTCTCTCTGATAGGTGTGATAAACACCTAATTTTATATCTAGTATTTATGCTTTCTTTGCGAGTTTTCATGTAAATTATGTATCTGATGCGTGTTTTTGAGTTATTAGGTACTCTGGAGTCGCACGGACGAAAAGAAGAAGAAATTATCCAAAATTGAGCATGAAAGTCAGAGCTGTCATTTTACAAGCAAACACTATTTGGAGCCCAGCCACATGTTAAGGGGTGACTCTATTTGGAGGAATACTAATAAGGGGAAACCACTTAAGTGCTTAAAGCACCCAATTAGATACTCATGGCACCTATGTATTAAGCTAGTTGGGGATGTCATTGGCCGGCCCATAACAGTACCCAGATCCACCCCAATGATTAAAAAAACCCTAAAATCGAGAACCGCTTATCAATCATTTTGCACCTGAAAGAGAGGTGAATTTTGAGATCGAGAAATAGAAATTAAGAATGAGAGGCATCGGTTGCTTTTGTTGGTCAGAGTTATTAAAGAGAGAAGATGATGATCATAGATCAAAGAAAGAAGGTGACTGTTGCTGTTGAAGACAGTAAATATGTTGCTGCATCTGTGATGAAATCGTGGGGAAATTGGTGGTGGAATTGATGGATTCAAGAGGTACAACGAGACAGAGGAAATGGGTTTGTGGTAATTGCAAAATTGAGCTCAAATTAGGGTTTTCTGAGATTCCAGTTGAAGAACTTGAGTCTGGGTTTGATTGGATTGTATGGATGAATCAGATGGGTTTGTGCTGGGGGGTGATTTTCGTTTAGAAAGCAGAGAAACTGATGCTGCTAAAGTGAGAAGAGATGGGTCTGTGATGGAATCCAAAACGGGTTGTCAAATTGTTCTACAGCAAATTCAGAAATTGGGTCTGTGTTGATGCAGTGGTGTTGCTTTCAGATGGGATGAGAAGAACATTGGACTCAGGAGAAAAGTTTAGATGGAACTAATGGAATTGGTGTTGCTGCTTGAGTTCATTACAAGTGGTGATGCTGAGATTATAATGGTTGACAAGCTGAGTTGCAGGGATTGTGGTCTGGGACTGAAATGAGTGTGCCACAATTGAAGATATTGTTGTTGCCATTGATTCAGGAGAACAAGGAGATGTTGGGTACTGAGTTGCAAATGGAAAGGTGATTGGTATTGCAGGTAGCTGGAGTTATAGGCTAAGGTGGTTGTTGTTCAACAAGGAAAGTGCTGAGATGCAATGAGTTAGTCAATGCAATGGCTAGCTTAATGTTGTTGTTGAGAAACAATAGGTTGGCTGAGTTATATCAGTTGGTTCTATTGCTCTTTTGTGCAGGGTTTAAGAAGCTGCAGAAAGTGTAAATGGCACTATAGGCTAAGATGGTTGGCTAAGCAAGGTTTGCAATTGCAGGTAGGTTGTTGCCAATGGGTATTGAAGCTGCGGTTTCAAATGGAGTTTGGTGTAGCTGGTGGTACGTTACATGTGAAAGCAATACTGAAGTTGATGGCGCGGTTGGTACCGCAGTGAGTTTAGGGATACGAATGAGAAGCTGCAGAATTTAGTTAAAGCAGGGTGTGTTGCCATGGGAACTGCAGGAAATAAGTTTATGGAGCTATGAATGGGTTGTGAGTTGCAATGGAGAGTGGGACTCAAATGCAAGAATGGTTCGAGTTTATGCTGCAGGAAATGGTCGAAATGATCTGTGTGATTCTTGAGCTTGAGAAGGGTAACAAAGTTGTGGATTGAAATGGCTGTTATTTCCAGGGATTATTTTGCAGGGGGTATTGCTACTATGCAGAGATGATATGGTATACTGAGCTGCTAGGTATAGTTGGGTGGCTGTGAATTGCAATACAAAGGAAGACTGAGAAGGATTTAGATGAATTGGAGAATGGGTGAAGCTCTGTTGGTGGTACAAACTGTAGAGATTGCAGGTGCCATGAATGTATATGGTCAGAGGTTATGTAGATAACTAATTGGTGGTTGTGATATGCAATGGTAGCTGTGGAAGATGACATAGAAGAGATGAACTTGGTGTTTTGTATAGAATGAATATGATTGCTGTTGCAGTGGCTAGAGAAGTAGTGTTGCAGGTACAACTGAGTTGAATGGTGGTGTTATTTCAATGGATATGTGCAGTTGAAATGGGAGCAAGAAGAGAATAAGTATTACAGCTTCTAAAGAAGCTATTGGAGAGAGTGGAAGAGCCAAGATGGCCTGAAAAATGGCAAGGCTATGACTAGTTAGACCAGTCAGTGAGCTGACTCGGTTCTGACTCGTTTTGACTCAGTGTAGCTTTGACCTTTGACTCCATTGACCGTTAGAGACTGTTAGTCTTACCGTTAACTTTAACAACACCGTGACGGAATATTCTATCAACGGAGAAGCATCTCAGGTGGACGGTGGTGACCGAATTCCGGCCAAATTCCAGCCAAAACCCCAGTTTTCCGGCGAGCATTTTTTGGACAGATTTTCTACACGGGCTTTCTCATACATGGGCTTGAGGACTTCTATCTAATGGACCTTTGAAGGCTAGAACTAATTTTGGAACAAGAAGAGCTATATAAGAGAAGTATTTTCTCAAAACCTAATATCATATATAATATCATTTATCATATCATATATCTTATCTTCTACTTTTGTTTCGAGGGTTTACAACATGCTAGGGTTTCTCCTTCTTCTTGTTATGAACTCCATGAACATGAGTACTTAAGTTTATTATTGGTTATGGAATAATTGGATTTCACATAATATGGTTTTTGATATGATAAATTAGTTTTGTCTCCATACTTTATCGTTTATGATTCACTGTTTATATTGTTACATGAATTGAATGCTTGTTTGATCGAGTCGCGTTGAGTTTGTGTTCATCTCTATTGCTAGATTAGGGTTTGTTATACGTAAAAGTGATAGACTCCTGATTACAAGTAGCATGAATATGGTTATAGCTTGTAGTTGCAGGAATTCCCACATTACACCCTATTCAAGAATTTATCAATATTTATGACCCAATTTGAAGATTAAAGACCTTTTTATTAATATGATCTTTTAAAAGAATTACAGAAATCAAGAACACAAAACACTTAATAAGATTTTCTCTCTCCTAGAAACTTTCTTAGCACTCCAAAATTCATCTCTCTCTCTGGAACTATTCATTTCCTTTATATAGGCATTTACATAGTGGATTACAGCTCATGATAGCTCATTTACAGCTAAGATCCCCTTTAATTTCGGACCTGGACTCTTGCGATAAATTGCAGTTAGCACCGCCTTAATCATTCGCAGATTTTATTGATTCGTCGCAGAAATGTCACACCTTTCTCATGTTTCTGTCGTTTTCATCTGATATGTCATTCCTTACGTCACTTTGAGATGTATCGCAGAATATCATTGCTGTTTATTTCGCAGGAATATTGTTGCGACAATATTCTGATCCTACAGTAATGATGCATCCTTATAATCATATGTGAACCATAACCTTTGTTAAATCGGATTAGTGCGTTTTCCATGTTCGATTGCTTTGATTGGCCTGATTTCATAGAACTTAATGCATCTAGGGAATTAAACTTGATTAGTGCTTTTACACATTAGGTTGTTCTCTTAGATAGAACTCATACTCGCATCTTTTAATGTGTTTGTTGATGACAAAAGGAGATTTGCGGGATATTCTTGCGATCAAGGTATCCTAGGGCTTTTGATAAAAGTTGAGATTAAATATCAATTCTACTTATTGTTTTGAAAACATATTTGTGAATGAAGATGAATCCTTAACCAATATCTTTTCTATTTGATTCGTTTGCTTATTTATTTCTTTTCTTTTATTTTATTTTTACTTTACAAAAATCAGAAAACCCCGGTATTATTTATAGGAAACCGAAAATATTTTGACAACCTAGACCTCTCTGTGGGATCGATCCTTTCTTGCCCTTGCTATATTTATATTTTGAGTAGTAAGAAAGTGTAATTTATTTTTGACGCATACGACAGCGATCACTTTCTCTGCGATCTTCTCTTTCATTTCTTTCATGAATTCGCACACCATTATATCTCTCATTTTCTCTTCTGCGATTTTGTTCATTCCTTACCAACTCTCTTTGTTGCCTTTCAGCTCTTCTTTGTACCCAATCATATTCTTCATTGATATTACCATTGTTGCGGTTTTGTTCGCGTCTTCTTTCTCGATTGTTCTGAAGAATTGCCTCTTGGAATTCTTGTTCTTCCACTTCTGCTCTCAATCTTTCCCTTTCATAAGCTAAATGTGCTTGTTCAGCATAATGCCTCTCGATTTCTCCTTCAATTATCTGCTGATTTCTTTGCATCTCTCTTCCGCGCAATATTCTCCTCCCTTCTTCCTGATTTTCTTCGCCATCTTGGTTATTTCTTTCCTGACGCTGCTCATTCTCCTGACCCCTGTTGTTTTGTTCATTTTGGTGAATTTCGTCTTGTGGTATGTAACGATGTTCCATTATTTCTCTCCTTTCGCGACGTTCTTCATTTGGATCTTCATTTTCTTCTCCAATATTTGTCATAGGTGAATTTCTTCTTGCTTCACTTCTAATTGATCTTGAACTTGATATTGTTGTACTTCTTGATCTCCTATTTTGTAGCCTCGTGTTTTCCATCCTCAACTCATGGTTTTGCCTTGTCAAATTTGCTCGTTCTTTCGCTTCTAACCTCCTCTCTTCGTGTATTCTTTGTCTTAATGCCTCTAACGCTTCAATTCTTTCATCTTCATGAATTATTCCTCCAATTGCTTCTTGAGCTCTCTCTTCTTGTCTTTCATTTCTTAACTGTTGCTACTCTTCTATTTCTTCCGCTGAATCTGATCGCCAAGTATGTATGCTCACTCTATCATAATCCAAAGTTCTATTTTGTGCTGATGTATACTGAATTGGTTGTTGAATTTGATTTTCTCCATCATTTCTTGTATTCATTCTTGATGATTTTCCAGTTTCGTTTCTTCTTTCTCCAGCAAGTCTCTTACTCCTTCTAACAGTAGTTGGTTGTCTCGAAGCATTTCTTCTTCTAGCCATCTCTTCAATCTCAATGAATTGTTGAAATTTGTCTGAAACTTCTCACCAACTATTTCAAATTCTCTCAAATCACAATACTAATTTTCACACTAAAATCAAGGAAAAACCCCTGTTTCTAGCGCCAATATGTAGTAGCAGGAAATCCCACACTACACCCCTCACAAGAATTCATACAATCAAATCATTTTTAGATCAACAATCATAATTTTTATTGATTAATCTCACAAATTTTACAAGATGAAAAGAAAATAAAGCTAAAGAATTAACAACCGATATGGACTTTCTCTCTCCTAATGACTTGCTCAATACACAAAAAAGATCCCCCCTTCCTTATGCATGTTCAACTCTTTATATAGGGATTTACATAGTGGATGACAGCTAATCTGTCCTTTAATTTCGGAACTGACTTGCGATATTCTCGCAACCGTTCTATTGTTTAACTTCGCAAACACTCTAAACATCACAAAGTCGTCACACTTTTCTCATGTTACTGCCATCGTCATCTGTTACATCATTCTTCTAATCATCCTGCGACGCTCGCAATATGTTGTCAATCAAACTTCGCAAATGTGTCCTTCTTGCGTCCTACAACGGTTGAGAATGAGCATACTGTAATTTGACAGTGATATCCATGACATCATGAATTTGAAATTACAAGGAGATTCCCTAAATGAACATAATATTGATTTGTGATGTAAATTAAATTGTCTACTTACATGCATCATTATACGTTAAAACAATTGGTGGCAGTTCATATGCCCTTTCACAAGGTCCCCTAAACTGGTTCCATTTTGTAAGCAAAGTAGTGCATATTGTCTTTATAACAGTCCTATAAAATAAATTAAGTACCCCGTCAACATGGTCGTATAAATTTCAATGATTACTTCATTTATCATAGTACTATAAATTGTGATGGGTACATGACTTTAAGGATCATATAAATTAACTAGGTACCCATTCCAATGGACGAGTATATTTGGTAAATTGTTTGTCGTACGGTGAAAGAAAAAGATGAACCCCACTGGATGTTTAATGTTTTATAATTACCAGATTACCTTGTAAAAATACATACCTTAAGGATCCTTATGTCGTTTAAAATTAAACGAAACTTTTTGTATGTGTCTTTCAAATTTAAATATGAGAAAGTGCACTCATATTTAAATATGAGAAAATAAATATAAACATTTTGCCCACTTGTTCGACACATAAGGCTCATGTGTTCAAATTTTGGAATGAATTTAACATCATAAATTGGGGTGTACACCATTCATATGTAATATAGTACGCTCAACTAGACAAAGGTTGCCTAGATTTGTCCAAGCATACCAATGAAAATACATGGGTAATCCATAACCCATTCTAATATCCTAGCCAACAGTCACAACATGAAGTGTTCACATGCACATATACTCATTCTGGAAGATGAGAACCCCTCGATCGGCAGCAGCGACATGAATACCATCTGCACTTACGCTTCAACTAAACAACGTGTGACAGATATCACCTGTAGAATATTTTCATATAGATCAAATGGATAACAAATATATAACAATAATAGCAGTACTCGTGCTGAACAACAATGGTAAAAGGGATGGTTTTTCTTCTTTTGGTCTTGGAAGATGAAAATTACCAAGAGGAATGTTTGTGAGTTCCGAGATAAAATCTCGATTAACAACAATCTTCCCTCCCCCAATCATTGATTTAAAGCTCATCTTATCGAGATCAACATCATACATGTTCACATCAAATTCTCCAGTAAGAAGATCAAAACCTCTCCTAAAGCCAGTAAACAGGTTTCATAGTTCATATTCGTCAAAACAGGCTAGATCTTCCGTTTTAACATATCATTCTTCTAATTTCTTTTTTAGAATAATTTCTCTAGTTGCAATTCTTTCAAAAGTCCCATTAAAATCCGTGTTAATAAAACGAACCCTAGGTTCTTCCTTAATATTGGGTTTAAGGATTTTATTAGGAATGGGTTTTTTACTAACTTATTTTGTTCTTGCCATAAAACACAAAGAGAAAAGATTTGATCTTACTTGAATAGATCCTTTCGAAGATGATTGCTTTATTTGCTCCTTATTCATACTCCTTCATTAAAAATTGCGAATAACAACTCAAATCATGAAGACATCACACCGGTTCGGAAACCCTAACCTCAATGTAGGTACTGAATATCGCAAGATAATATTTCACAAGTATCAGGAGAAAAGAGTTATAAAATGATACGATGATAGAAGAAGCGCGGAGAAATATGAAGTTTTGCGAGGATGGAGTAATTGTGCGAGCATGAGTTGCGATACTTCGTAACTCATGAACAGATGTATAAATTTTACTATAAATAGGAGTTCAAATGTAAAATTCGAGAGGTTCTTTTTAGTGAGTGTTAGAAAATATTTGAGGAAAGAGAATAGAGAAAGTTGTAACTATTCTAATTCCATTTAGATACTTCTTTGTGATCAATTGAGAACATTAATAAGAAAATTGTTATTCATCATTAAGAACTCCTTGAGTTTTTACTAATTCTATTGAGGGTGTAGTTGTAGGTTATTCTGCAACTACATAATTGGCGCTAGAAACAGGGACTTGAGAATTGTGGTAGCCTAAATTTGAGGGAATTGTGGAAAATTTGAAGATCAAATGAAGTCAGTAGATGGAGATGGAAAAAAAGAAGAATGTAATATGATCACAGAGACAATGATTGAGGAATTTCATAGTAATATGAAGGGAAAAATATACAAGCGAGATTGTAGAGGAAGAAAGATCATGGAGGAAGAAAAGATGACAACTTTAGAAGAATGGGAAAAGCAGAAAATCACATTTTCAGTAGCAGAAATTCCAAATGAAGACTTGAACCACACTTCACCATTGGTGATCACATTGCCAATCATGCTAGAAGATAAGAAAGCTGAAGAAAAATGGAAATTAAACCGAATTTTGGTTGATACAGGGAGTTCTGTTAATATTATATTTTATCATGCACTTAAGGGGATGGGAATTAGAGATGAGGAAATCATAAATTCAAAGTGTCTTATTCATGGATTAGGGAAATCTACAACAAAATCTAAAGGAGAAATCGTGCTGCGGGTATTACTAGGAGAAATCGAAATGCATGTAATCTTGTGTGTGATAGATATGGAATCTCCATATAACATGCTGATAGGAAGGCCATGGATTCATGCGATCAAAGCTGTTGCTTCAACATTACATCAAAAAATCAAATTTCCTACACCAAATGGAATTCAAGAAATAAAAGGAGATCTTGATAGTGCAAAATTTTGTTATCAAATTGAAGTAACACAATGCGGAGGAAGAGCAAGAAAGAAACAACTTCGTAGGAAACTTGCGAAGTAAACAAGAAAAGAAGAAGAATTCCGAGTGTATACAATAAGAGCAAAGGAAAGGAGAGGTATACCAAATGAAATTCCAGAAAAAGAAGGGGAACCATCAAAAATAATTAAAGAACCAACACCTATGGGGGAGCAAAGTCCAAGCTATGTTGCAGCTGAACCAACCAAAGAAATAAATATTGGAAGTAAAGAAGAGCCTTTATTCTTACGAATTGGAACTAAGATGGATGAATGAGAAGAAAAAAGGACTACTGATCTTTTGCGAGAATATAAAGATATCTTCGCAGGAAGTGTAGATGAGATACCAGGAATTGATCCATCAGTGGCATGTCATAGATTGAATATAGATAAAAATGTAAGACCATTCAAACAAAGAATAAGGAAGATATCACAAAATTATCATGTACAGATAGAAGAAGAATTACAAAAGATGTTGGATGCAGGGATTATAAGGGAAGCAAAATATCCAGAATGGATTGCGAATATGGTCATTGTTCCGAAAAAGAATAAAGGAATAAGAATTTGCATAGATTTCACTGATCTAAACAAGGCATGTCCCAAAGATAGTTTTCCATTACCAGATATACCACAAATGGTGGAATCAGCTGTAGGTCATGATAGAGTCACTTCACTTGATGGATATAAAGGGTATAATCAAATATCACTCGCAGAAGAAGATCAAGAACATACTGTCTTTTTTTGCTCCAAGGGGTTTGTATTGTTATGTGAAGATGCCATTTGGTTTGCGGAATGCGGGTGCTACATATCAACGTATGGTTGAAAAAGTGTTCGCGAAGTGGATACATAAAACTTTGGAGGTATATGTAGATGATATGTTGATAAAAAGAAAGGAAGCTAAAGACCATGTGCAAGATTTGAAGGAAATATTTGAGCAAATGAGAAAGTTCAACATCAAATTAAATCCAGAGAAATGTATAATTGGGGTTTCATCTGGAAAGTTCTTGGGATACATAATATCGAAGGAGGGAATACAAGTTGATCCAGAAAAAGTCCAAGCAGTTCGTGACATGCCAACACCTGCAACGGTAAAAGAAGTACAAAAACTAAATGGACTCTTGGCTTCACTTGGGAGATTTATTTCGCGAATGTCAGATAAGTGCAAGCATTTTTTCAACATACTTAAGAAGGGAGCAAAATTCAAATGGACTGATAAATGTGAAAAATCTTTTCAAGGAATCAAAGAATACCTCGCAAATACATCTATACTACAGAAACCAGAGAAAAACGAAGAATTATTGGTATACCTCGCAACAACTCCATATGCTCTAAGTGCGGTTCATACGAGCAGACGCAGAGTTGAAAGGCCCATTTACTACATTAGTAAAACCTTTAATGCAGCAGAAAAGAACTATTCTAAAATGGAGAAGTTAATCTTAGCCTTGGTTTACGCATCATTCAAGTTGCGAATATACTTTCATGCACATGTAATAAAAGTGGTAACCAAAGTCCCAATTGAATCAGTCATGAAGAACACAAAAAGGTCAGGAAGAATAGAAATGTGGAATGCACAAGTAAACCATTACAAGATAAAATACGAAGTGTTGTCATCGCAAAAATCACAAGTTGTCGCAGATTTTTTGGCAAAATTTCCTTTGGAAGAAGATGAAGCAGTAGAGGAAATGATGGATGTTGAAGAAGAATTTGGAAATCCAAAAGACTTGTTAACAGAGCCTGATAGATGGGAAATTCTGGTGGATGGATCATCCAATAGTGAGGGAAATGGGATTGGAGTCGTGTTGATTTCACCAGAAGGAGAAAGAACAGCATTCTCATTCAGACTATAATTTGCATCCACGAACAACGAAACAGAGTACGAAGCTGTAGTGCATGCATTAAATATCGCAATGGAAAAGAATCTTGAAAGTATAAGGATAACAAGTGATTCACAATTAATGATTTGTCAAATTAAAGGGGAATATACCACAAATGAATCTTCTTTGAAGAAATACAAGAAACTCGTTGAGGAATTATCTGCGAAGATACCAAAATTAAAATGGAGACATATATCAAGAAAATATAACCGTCTCGCAGATGCTTTTGCATTTATTCCAAGCATGATGACAAATCCAAATACAAGAAATATCCAAATGCAAACAATTCAAAACCCATCAGTGGACAAAGAGAAAGAAATTGAAGAAGCTGTTGCGATGGAAGTAGAAAGAGAATTATCAAACAACATCGCAGATTGGAGAAAAGAAATTCATGAATACCTCGCAACAGGAGAAACATCCAGGAACAGACTAGAAGCACATAAACTAAAGAGTCATGCAACAAACTATGAGTTGCGAGAAGGAATTTTATACAGGAAATCTTTTAGTGGACCACCTCTCAGGTTCTTAACTCGCGAAGAAGGAGAAAAGATATTGAAGATGTTACATGGAGGAGAAGCTGGCAATTATAGTGGGGGAAGATCTCTAGCATATAGAGCAAAGATACAAGGATATTACTGGCCTTATATGCATACAGACGCAAAATTGTTCGTACGAAGATGCAAGGAATGCCAACGACATGGTAAAAGAATCCATGCACCAGGGGCTACATTAACTTCTTCAACAAGCTGCAGGCCTTTTGGTAAATGGGGGTTGGATATTGTTGGACCATTTATACCTGGATCTGGACAAAGGCGATACTTGATAGTTGCAACAGATTATTTCACGAAGCTCACAGAAGTAAAAGCAAGACAAAGATATTCGTGATAAAGATGTTTTTACGTTTATATTTGAGAACCTCATTTGCAGGTACGGGGTTCCAGCGCAACTAGTATCTGATAATGGGAAACAATTTGAGGGGAAGAATATAGAGATGTTACTCAGTTCTTTTAGAATAAAATGTGGGAAGTCAACCCCGTTATATCCACAAGCTAATGGACAAGCTGAAGCAACAAATAAAACAATCGCAGATACAATCAAAAAGAAATTAGAAGGACATCTCAAAGGGTGGTGCGAGCAAGTACCTAGCGCTGTTTGGGCATACAATACAACTAGAAGAGAAGCAACTGGAATGTCTCCTTATTGTCTAACATATGGAGTAGAAGCAGTATTACCCACAGAGGTTGTAATTCCAACAACAAAGAAAGAAGCTTGGGAAAGAAATTTAAGTGCGGGAGTAATATTACGAGAATTGGATGATTTGGAAGAAAAAAGAGAAAAGGTGTTGCACCATATGAGGATTTATTAAGAACGATTAGCTCGAGAATACAACAAGAGAGTCATTGAACGTGAATATAAACCATGTGATTTGGTCATGCGAGAAACACCTCGATATCAAAAAGAAAATGGAGGGAAATTAGCACCAAAATGGGATGGACCATATGTTATTAAAGAAGTTGTAGGAAGCGGAGCTTATCGGCTGATGGATCCAGAAGGGAGAGACATGGGTTTGAGGCTCGGTAGACCTTGGAACAGACTATATTTGAAAAGGTATTACCCATAAAACTCATGAAATTTTTTACGAATATTGTTTGCTCGCAGGAAATTGGGAAAAGTTACGAATTTTCAAAATTTATATTCCAATTAAAATTTCATTAATTTGCGAATAAAAGACCGCAATCTGTGATCAGCCTCCAAAAAGAAAGAGAGCAGAAAATTTTATACAGGAAAACCTTTGTGGCGTACACCCTAGTTCGCGAAGCTATAATTCGTAAGAGGCAAAGTCCTAAAGTACGTCATTTAAGGGGGTACCTATAACGTGGCTAAGGGTAACCGGAACACCACCAAGGGCCCTTAGTACATGGTAAAAATTTTGGGGTACAACCCAATAATGGGGTACCTATCCGGGTTAGACACCTTGGATTCTCACCTAATCTAACGACATTACGCAATATAAAATGCGGTGTAAGAAGATTTAGGCTGGGCGACTAAGGCATACTGTCTTTCCCAAGAAGTGAAGAAAACTATCAAGGCGCCGAGGTACACGGTTGAGTCAAGAGTGCCGGGTGAGGTTGAACCACATCTGCCATTTTTGACAAGTCTTGGAAAATGATGCACTTGGCCCAAAGATACCCCATAGGGTGAAACCTCGTAACTATAAGCCCTATAGGCAAAAAGGATAAGAGGTTGCGATCAAAAGCTGGTTATTGGCAGAACCGGATGGGAAGATCTAACCTTGTATGGTCGATGTATGCTTCCTTGAAGGGGCAATCAGGGGGAAGATAAAGGGCAGCACCCTCCATTAGGGAGCTGATAAGTGCTATAAGACGCAAATGTCACAAGGCTTCTTGTTTGCGAAAACATAAAGGCTTGTCATATTTAGCAACAAATGAAGTTCTCGAGCCTTAAAAAAAAAAAAAAAGGGGGGGGGAAAGGAAGAAAGAAAGAAAAGAATAAAGAACTCGCAGAACATAATAAAGTTAAGATGAGATCAATGGGTCGCTACATGAAAGTGTAGAGACGTCCTGCGATTTCATCGCAAGACGGCAATATCATGGGGCTTCATGTTCGCAAGAATATTTAGGCATGTCATATTGTCGCAACAATTCCTGAAGAGGTTAAAATACTATACAATGAAGTTAAGATGAGATCAATGGGTTTTTGTATGAAAGTATAAGAACGTCCTGCGATTTCATCGCACGACGATAATGTCACGAGGTTGTATGTTCGCAAGAATGTTCAGACTTGTCATATTATCGCAAATAATCAATACAAAAGAGGTGGCAAAATAAGACCTTTACTTAGGAAGGCATGATAAGACCACAGAAATTAATGAAGTTTATTATATCAATATCATTGAAGAAATTTTACAAGAATATACATCAAGATATTTTGAAGAGAAGATAGCTCTGGCAATATCATTGAAGAATTTTACGAGAGGTCCTAGGAAAAAAGGACAACATTATTGAAGAATTTTAATGAAGACTTAACAAAAGATGCGATTTTGATAACAATCAAATACAGATAAGTTTATATTCGTAAAAGTTTACGAGAATTACATACTTCTTATACTTTTCCATATATTGAATATTTCACAAAAAGATTGAATACTTCTTATAATTCTTCAAGAATATCTCGTATTTATTATACTTCTTCAACGGATATTTAATTTTGCGAAGGTTAAGTACTTATTATACTTATTCATACAATAAGTAATAATTTTCTATACTTCTTCATATATTGGGCAATTCTTCATAAATTGAATGCTTCTTATACTTCTTATACTTCTTAAGGGTATTTCATATTTTATATACTTCATACTTTCTATACTTCAAGGGGAGATTTATTATTTACTTCGCAACATTCCGTAAAAAGCAAAAGGCTTATATTCCTTATACTTTGAAGGGAAGATTTCTTATTCATAATCACAATAAGAAGAAAATTCGTAAGATAAATTCAGAAGGATATTCTAATACTTCCAGTGATAGTTGATCATTTGAAGAGAAATAATAGGGGGAAAAGGATATACTAAGCTTTATCTGTGAGTTATATATTATTTCTCTTCACATGATCAAAAAGGGCAAATTTAGTCAAAGTAAGGTTAAATTATCTTCGCAAAATATCAAAAAGAAAGGATAGATCATCTTCGTAAAATATCAAATGTACTTCTCAAAAAATAGAATTGTTCGCAAAAAAAGGAAACCAACGGTAATAAAGGGAAGGAATTCAGAAGAAAGAAAGAAAGGAGAGCTAATGATAAATTGAATAAGGAATATTATCATGCTTCATCAACACTCTGTGTTGGATCTTTAAGATCAGAGGAGTCATTAGCAGCCTTCGACTTTTGCGAGATATTATCCTTGGAAGAATATGCAGTAGGGACATCTCCTTGAGGAATAGATTCTTCCTCATCATCAAGATCTTCATCATCACTCTCATGATCGAAATCACTATCAGGCTCACGAGCAAATTCATCATCAGATATCTTCAGAGGAGTAATCTTTACAGGAAACAAGCCTCTTGATAAGAGAATGTTATTCGCAAAAACTTGAGCTTTCAGGTGACTTTCACGAAGTATAGCCTTTTGATGATTGGTATCTTCGATATCCTTGGAATAAGCAAGATAGTTGAATCTCCGAGTAGCACGATCACTAGAGTTGATTAAGCGGGTAGAAAGAAAGGCATTCTTCTTATGAAGCAAAGAATAGGAGGCTTCTAATCCAGCTTTTGCATTACGAAGGTGATTCTCAGATTCTGCAAATAAAACAAAGTTCAAAGAATAAAATTTGCGAATATAATGAAATTTAAAGACGTACCAGAGGCAGTCAAATTTTAATGACTACCTTCTCTTTGCGAAGTAAGAGATTGAGTTAAAGATAGACAACAGTTCTTCATCTGATTCATCGCATTATCAAAACCATCACCAACTAATCCTTTAAGTCGAGATTGAAGCTTTTGATCTTTAGAAAGGAGAAAATTTTTATCCTTCGCAAGTTTGGCATTAAGACTTTTTAATGATGAGTAATCTTCTTCAAGTTGATTCTTCTTAGCACACAAGACTATATTCTTATTAATAAGGGAATTCTTCTCAACAACAAAAGAATTTCTTTCAGCATCTAAAGACTTCTTTAATTCCTCAAGTTCACCTTTCAACAAAGAAAGAAGATTTTCTTGATCGCAACATTTATTCTGAAGAGTCTTTAATTCTTGCGAAGAAACAATCATTGTATTCAAAAACGAACATTTCTCTTCTGATAAGGTTTTGTTCTCTTCTAATAAGGTTTCTATTCTCAAATTAGCTTTGGTTAAAGAAGAAAAAAGTTGAGATATGTCATCATTCAAAAATTTTCGATCATATATTAATTGAGTATTCTCTTGAAAAAGAGCATCAGAGTTGTCAAGAGCACACGAGTAAAGATCAGATAAATGGGAGAATTGGTTTGAGAGGCTTTCATGCTTGGTTCGATATTCTGTTGCATCTGATTCATGGTGAAGTACCAATCTTCTACATTTCTGGATGGATTCTATAAAGGGGAATGGGTTTTAATGGATGTTTCAAGCATACGAAGAATATAAATAAATAAAAGAGAAAATATGAGGATAGTAATCATACCTTTCAGTTCATCATTTCTTTTGCGAAGAATCGCACAGTCCAGAGAATTATTTTGAAGATGATGATTTTCTTTACGAAGATCCTCGCATTCTGCTTGAGAAGCTTTCAAAGAATGGCGAAGTAATTCAATTTCTTTTTCCAAGGATTGACGTGAATAAGAAATGTCTGGATTGACGAAATTATTCAGAACTTCGCAAAATTCATATTGCGAACGAACATTAGTAGATTTCGCAGTATTGGTCAAAACCTCAGATAACATTCGGAAAGTTGAATAAATTCCATCTCGAATTTCTTGAGGAAGAGGAGAAGAATTTGAAGGAATAAGAGCAAGCTGCAAATTGTCTGGAGAAATAGTACTCAAAGGATTTGGGGATAAGACAGGTTTTTCTAAAGAAGAAGTTGAAGGAATATTTTGCGAGGATTGTTTTTCAATTGAAGAAGTTGAAGAAATATTTTGAGAAGGTTGGTCTTGAAGAAGTGTTGATAAATTGACATTGATAGGAGATTGAAAAGCAGGTAATGGAGTAGAGGCAGGAGTATTTGAAGAAGCATTTTCACGAGGAGGAGAGGAAAATTCCTTATCAACTTCAGGAAGGAAATCATCAATCGGAATTAATGGTGTGGGTTTAGTTATTCGAGATCTCTTGCTTGGATTTGGTTTTTCGTCAACCTGCGAATCAAAACGTAGATTAAAAACTGAGGCAACAATATATTGTTCAGGAAAGAAGACAGAGTATTTTAACTACCTTTTGATTCTCAGATTTTCTTCTTCGTGGATTAAGGCTTGGATTCTTTAATTGATATTTCATCTGAGAAGTTATTTTGCTGAAATTAACCAAAATCAGACAACAAATCATACAGAAATTAAAGAGGAGAACAAATGAAATACGCAAAGATAGAGGGAAATTACCTTGGAGAACTCATGAAGATAAAGTAGAAGAAAAAATTGCAGAGAAAATAGTGATA
The DNA here is from genome assembly GCA_023529315.1 of Papaver bracteatum. NCBI lineage: Eukaryota > Viridiplantae > Streptophyta > Magnoliopsida > Ranunculales > Papaveraceae > Papaver > Papaver bracteatum. The sequence continues at coordinate 310,867 of JAJJWX010003083.1, forward strand.
GAGAGTATGAGTAGAAGATAGAATTGTGGAAATAAGAAGAAGAAAAGAAAGAGAGTACGAAGGAGTTATATAAGGGAATAACTAAAAAAGAACGGTTACAAAAGACGTGTCAAAATTTCAAAAGACTAAGTAACGGTTATGTTCTCACGATCATTTCTTCTTCGTAGAATTGACATGAGAAGAGGCAAGATGTAGGTACTGAATATCGCAAGATAATATTTCACGAGTATCAGGAGAAAAGAGTTATAAAATGATACGATGATAGAAGAAGCGCAGAGAAATATGAAGTTTTGCGAGGATGGAGTAATTGTGCGAGCATGAGTTGCGATACTTCGTAACTCATGAACAGCTGTATAAATTTTACTATAAATAGGAGTTCAAATGTAAAATTCGAGAGGTTCTTTTTAGTGAGTGTTAGAAAATATTTGAGGAAAGAGAATAGAGAAAGTTGTAACTATTCTAATTCCATTTAGATACTTCTTTGTGATCAATTGAGAACATTAATAAGAAAATTGTTATTCATCATTAAGAACTCCTTGAGTTTTTACTAATTCTATTGAGGGTGTAGTTGTAGGTTATTCTGCAACTACACTCAACTTCTAATCCCGTTTGTGAACTCACGGAAGAAGAAGGAGTAGGGGAGTATGCGTACTCTTTTAATAAAGCTTTAATGGGCTTGGCCGGGTTCGGGTGTGGAACTCCAACATACATCCATTTAAAAAATATATATATTCCGTTAGAGGATATAATCATACTAAAATTTTGATTTCCGGGTCAATCCAAAAATTTATAAAACTATCAATTTTATAAGATGATTAATCTTATTCTTATCTCAATGAAAAATTTCCAGAGCACAATATAACAGATTGACCTTCACAGAAATAGAAGACATATAATTTATAATGATCTTACGACATCGTAGAGTTGGAGCCAGCTCAACAACATGAGATGCTATGATCATAATTTATTACAATGTTCTTTCTTTACCATGGATTAGTTATATGATCATGAGTTCAAACACTTAGTAGAAATAACATGAACATAAAAAAACCAGAAACAAACCTTTACAACAACTACCCCCATATCAATTAAATACATGATGGGGTAAAACCAGAATCTTGCTAACCGGAGTTTGGATGAGCAAACTACTCACAACTCGTCCTGTCGTGATAGTATTTTGGTTTAGTTTCTTCATCCTCATGGTGATCAAGATATGATATACCGAAATCATCAGGGGTAGTCAAAACTGTAGCAAGAGTGCAAGTTTTTCCGACATGCCCAGGTTTTCCACACTGATAATAAGTTTTTTCAGAGACAAAAACACTAATAGGCACCTCCTTACACATGATCACTGTAATGTATTCCAAGAACTCAAATGTTTTTTCAAAATCCATAAAAAGATCTTCGTCTGCAGGCCCTCTTTCGTTGCATTCCTTAAATATACTATTTAACAATATTTTAAGATGGCGAAGGTTTTTACTCTTAACAAGTCGTTTCTTGTTTTTAATAATTGTAGATGAATCTTTGATTTTTCCTGTAGATTCTTCAAAATCACTCAAGGTTTTTAAAATCTTGGGTGGGTCAAGAGCATCCTGTGAGACGCTAACTCTTGAGGAAAATAAACTCTGAAAAATCGTTAAGAAATTCTGATGTACGTCTATAGAGATTTTGTCTCTGTTCATATAGTTAGACTACTTCAAACACAAACTTATTCGGCTTTAATGTGTTTGCATGCTCCAATACCAATTGAAAACACTGGAGGTTCCAATATACTCCACCAACTTTTTCGTAGGCAATATGTATGCGATTTATCGCAAGAACTCAGATCCGAAATTAAAGGGAATCTTAACTGTAAATGAGATGTCATGAGCTGTAATCCATTATGTAAATGCTTATATAAAGGAAATGAATAGTTCCAAAGGAGAGATGAATTTTTGAGTGCTAAGAAAGTTTTTAGGAGAGAGAAAATCTTATTAAGTGAATTGTATTCTTGTTTACTGTAATTCTTTTAAGGTCATATCAATAAAAAGGTTCTTAATCTTCAAATTGTGTCATAAATTCTTGAGTTGGGTGTAGTGTGGGAATTCCTGCAACTACATTTTGGCGCCCAGAAACAGGGAAGAATAGTTGAAAATCATAACAAAAGTTAGGTAAAAGAAAGAAATTATTCAAGAGTTAGAAGAATATCAACAAAATTTGGTAGAAGAAAAGATGGTTGAAGTCAAAGATAATCAAAAGAAATTGGAGTGTGATGTAATAACAAAGATGATGATAGATAAGTTTCATGAAGATATTAAAAGAAGGATACACATGCGAGATTTTGAAGGAAAGAAAATCGTAACGGAAGATGAGGCATCACCGCTAAAAGATTGGGAAAAATAGAAGATCACATTCACAGCAGCAGAAATTCCGAAAGAGAATTTAAGTCATACATCTCCGTTGGTGATCACAGTGTCTGTTGTACCAACAAGAAAAGATAAATCAATAAGATCTACAGAAGAGTGGGCTGTGAATAGGACTCTGGTGGATGCAGGAAGTTCTGTGGATATAATTTTTTACCACACATTCAAGAAAATGGGATACAAAGATGAAGAAATGCTTAGTCCAACATATCATATTCATGGATTTGGAAAATCTCTAACAAAACCTAAAGGTGAAATTATAGTGCGAATTCCGCTGGGGGAAATAGAGACGCAAATAACTTTGTGCGTGGTGGATGTGAAATCACCATATAATATGTTGTTGGGAAGACCATGGATACATGCAATCAAGGCTGTATCATCAACTCTCCACCAGTGCATAAAGTTTCCTATGCCTAGCGGAATTGGCGAGATTATAGGAGATGCAGATTGTGCAGCGTTGTGTTTCCAGAATGAAGTAAAGAATTGTGAAAATCAAATTCAGTTGCGAAAACAACGCAGAAAAATGAGGAGAGAAGAAAAGAAAGAAGAAGAGTTTAAGATTTACATGATAAGATCATAAGAAGGAAAAGGAATATTTGACGATGTATCGCAAGAAAGTGATGAACCAGTGGAGATAATAAAAACACTAACACCAATGGGAGAATATGAAGCCAGTTATACCGCAGCAGAACCAACAAAAGAAGTAAATATTGGAAGTGAAGAAGACCCAAAAATGCTGAAAATTGGAACTAAGATGGATGTGGAGGAAGAAGAACAAACTGTAAACCTTCTGCGAGAATACATAGATATTTTTGCGTGGAATATGGATGAAATGCCTGGAATAGATACATCTGTTGCGTGCCATAGATTGGAAATTAACAAAAATGTGAGACCATTCAAACAAAGAATAAGAAACATTGCGACCACTTATCATGCCAAGATAGAAGAAGAATTGCAAAAGATTCTTGACGCAGGAATTATAAGGCAAGCAAAATATCCAGACTGGATCGCCAACATGGTAGTAGTTCCCAAGAAAAATAAGGGGATAAGAATTTGCATTGATTTTACTGATCTAAATAAAGCATGTCCCAAAGATAGTTTTCCCTTGCCAGATATCCCGTAGCTAGTGGAATCTGCATGCAGAAATGATCGAATATCTTCGTTAGATGGATACAAGGGCTATAATCAAATCCCACTTGCGGAAGAAGATCAAGAACATACTGCATTCTTTGCTCCCAGAGGATTATATTGCTACACAAAGATGCCTTTTGGGTTACGAAATGCATGAGCAACTTACCAAAGAATGGTGGAAAAGGTGTTCGCAAAATGGATACATAAAACTTTAGAGGTATATGTGGATGATATGTTGGTAAAAATCAAAGAAGCCAAAAATCATGTGCAAGATCTAAAGGAAATTTTTGATCAGATGCGACTTTTTAATATCAAAGTAAATCCTGAGAAATGTACTTTTGGAGTATCATCTGGGAAGTTCTTGGGATATATTGTATCAAAAGAAGGAATACAAGTTGATCCTGAAAAGGTGCAAGCAGTTCGGGATATGCCAACTCTAGCAACAGTAAAAGATGTGCAAAAATTGAATGGACTTTTAGCCTCACTAGGAAGATTTATTTCACGATCATCAGATAAATGCAAACATTTCTTCAACATACTAAAGAAGGGAACAAAGTTTAAATGGACAGATGAATGTGAGAAATCTTTTCAAGGAATTAAGGAATATTTGGTGAACATATCCATTTTACAGAAGGCTGAACCAGGAGAAGAATTGCTAATGTACCTTGCGACAACTCAACATGCTTTAAGCGCAGTACTTTTGCGAAATGACGCAGGAGTTGAAAAACCAATTTACTACATCAGCAAAACATTCAATGCTGCGGAGAAAAACTATTCGAAGATTGAAAATCTAATTCTGGCGTTAGTTTATGCAGCATCTAAGCTTCGCATATATTTCCAAGCGCATAAAATCAAAGTACTAACAAAAGTACCAATTGAATCAGTAATGAAAAATTCAAAAAGATCAGGCAGAGTTGAAATATGGAACGCACAAGTGGGGCATTTTGAGATCCAATATGCAATTTTATCTTCGCCAAAATCTCAAATTGTCGCAGAATTTTATTTGGAGGAGGATGAAGCTGTAGAAGACATGATGGATATAGAAGAAGAATATGGGGATCCTAGAGATCTTTTAACAGAACCAAATAGGTGGGAGATATTGGTAGATGGTTCATCCAACGGAGAAGGAAATGGAGTGGGAGTCGTTTTTATTTCACCAGAAGGTGCAAAGATGGCATTTGCATTCCGACTAGAATTTTAATCTACTAATAATGAAACAGAGTATGAGGCTATAGTACATGCTCTAAGATTTGCGATAGAAATGAAGGTGGAAAATGCAAGAATTACCAGTGATTCACAATTGATTATTCGCCAAATTGAAGGGGAATATGCAACTAATGATATATCTTTGAAAAAATATAAGAAACTTGTAGAATAATTATCTGCAAAAATTCCAAAACTTAAATGGAGGCATATTTCTAGAAGAGATAATAGACTCGCAGATGCTTTTGCGTTTATATCAAGTATGATGGTAGATCCGACCACGAGAAATATAAAAATACAAACACTCATAGCACCTTCAATTAATAAAGAAGTGGAAGAGAAGGCTGAGGAAATGATAGTAAAAAATAATGGCGACGAATCAAGTAGAATTATCGCAGATTGGCGTGCGGAAATTCACGCATATCTAGCAAGGGGAGAGGTACCAAGAAACAGATTGGAAGCACATAAATTAAAAAGTAGAGCAACAAATTATGAATTAAGAGATGGGATATTGTATCGAAAATATTTAAATGGGCCTTCCCTCAGATGTTTGACACAAGAAGAAGGAAAACAAATATTAAAAATGTTACATAGTGGGGATGCTGGTAATCACATCGGCGGAAGATCTTTAGCATACAGAACTAAAATGCAAGGTTATTACTGGCCATATATGCATGAAGATGCAAATAATTTATCAAGAAGTTGCGAAGAATGTCAACGATTTGCAAAAAGAATACATGCACCCGGTGAAACATTAACATCCTCAAAAAATGTTTGGCCATTTGGAAAGTGGGGTTTAGATATGGTGGGACCATTTGTACCAGGAACAGGGCAAAAGAGATATTTAATTGTCGCGACAGATTACTTCACAAAATGGGTAGAAGTTAAAGTAGTACATCATATTCGCGATAAGGACATTTTTTAATTTATATTTGAAAACATCATTTGCATATTCGGAATTCCTGCGCAGTTGGTGTCAGATAATGGAAAACAATTTGAAGGAAATAATATAGAGATGTTACTTAATGCATTCAAGATAAAGTGCGGAAAATCGAATCCTTTATACCCGCAAGCTAATGGTCAAGCTGAAGCAACTAACAAAACAATCGCAGATATCCTCAAAAATAAGTTAGAAGGGCATCATAGAACATGGTGTCAACAGGTTCATAATGCAGTTTGGGCTTATAATACAACACGAAGATAGGCAACTGGGGTCTCACCTTTTTGTTTAGCATATGGAGTCGAGGCGGTATTACCAACAGAAGTTGTTATTCCTACAACAAAAAGAGAAGCTTGGGAAAAGAATCTTAGTGCTAGTATGATTCTAGACAAACTTGATGAGGTAGAGGAGAGGAGAGAAAAAGCATTACAACATATGGAGAACTACCATCGCATATTAGCTCGCGAATATAATAAGCGAGTAAAGAAGCGTGAATTCCAAGTTGGAGATTTAGTTCTGCGAGAAACACCAGAATATCAGCGAGAAAATGGAGGAAAATTAGCGAAAAAATGGGACCGGCCATATATTATCAAAGACATAATTGGAACTGGAGCATATAAATTAATGGATCCATAGGGAAGAGATATGGGTCAAAGACTTGACAGACCATGGAATAGACAATATCTAAGAAAATATTATCAATAAAGGTTTGAAAGACTAAGATGATTGGATTATACGCAAGCAATTGCGAGAGAATAAAAGAGATGATTCGCATGAACAAAATTGGAAAAATACAATGTAATTTTTTCGCAATAATTTGCGAGATAATTAAGAATTTTAAATGCAAATGCATAAGACAGGGCGCAAATCGCCTAAAAACATTTAAGAATGGGACGATCCTTTATGGCGTACACCTTAGTCCGCGGATTCTATTCCGTAATAGGCAATGACCTTAAAGTACGTCATAAGGGGGGTATCTCTTTGCATGACTATGGGAAAGGATATACTGCTGCTGGAACCTAGTCATGGAGATTTGGGATTATAGAAAATCCATCCAGGAGAGATAACTTGGATTCCCAACTATATAAGGTTATACCCTGGTTGGGCGCCCGAGAGTTTCTCCTAAGGAATGCAAAGTATGATCAAGGCGCCGAGGTACACGGTTGAGTTGTGGGTTCCCGGGACGGATGAACCTACCCTGGCTATCCATGGCAAGTCTTGGCTTACGATGTGTCCGGACCAAAGAAAACCCCACTAGGGTGTAGTCTCGTAAGTATAAGCTATATAGGCATAAAGGATAAGAGTCTACGAAAACAACTGGTTGTTTCTAGAACCGGATGGGAGGAGCTAGTCTTGTATGGCAGAAGTACGTCTCCTTGAAGGGGCAACCAGGGGGAGAGATAAGGGCGATACCCTCCATTAGGGAGCTGTGTATCAAAAAAGACGGCAATGTCATGGGACTTTATATTCGCAAGAATATTTAGACCCGTCATATTGTCGCGTGACACAGACAGTAATGTCATGGGACTTTATATTCGCAAGAATATTTAGGCCCGTCATATTGTCGCATAATAGGCCAAAAAGCCAAAAAATAAATATTAAGATGAGATCAATGGGTTTTTGCGATAAGAACAAAAGAAGAGATAAATTAAATCAATGATAAGAGGATATAAATTGAAAAAACGTCCTGCGATTTCATCGAAAAGATGCCAATGTCATAAGTCTTAAAAAGCAAAGAGAGATTAATCTCGCAAGATGGCTTAGACACATCATATTGTTGCAAAGATCAAAATAAATGATAAGACAAGATCAATGGATTATTACATGTAAAAGTAAGAATGTCCTGCGATCTTGTCGCATAAAAGTAGCATAATAAGACCTTTAACTAGGAAGGCGAAATAAGACAACAAGAGAGATTATATTTGCGAATCATATAACAGATTTTTCGCAGCATTATTCGCGATAATTCATTCATCATATTGCAGATTGATAAAAAGAGGCAAGTATATGGGATTTCTTACAATGGTAACATATTACATACTTCACAAGGAAGATTATGAGGGGAAAATATGGGGATTATAAAACAATATTTCATTATATTCCTTGAGAAGAATCAAGATAGTAAAAAAATAAATAATAATCAAGTTACAAGAATTTGCGAAGCTTAGATTCAGATTAATAAAAATATATAATCAGAAGAAGATGATGGAGTTACAAAAATTGCAATGTTTCGCAAAAGAGATTCAAAAATTACAATCATTCACAGGAAAAGGAAAAGAACAAGATACTTCGCAAGAATATAAAACTTCAAAGAATATTCTTCCCTAATTTTATCATTCTTGTTCGCTACTATTATCTTCACCAGCGATATCTTTTTCAGTTAGGGTTTCTCCATCACTAGCGATTGTTTTGTGAGGAGGATTCTGTTCTTCTGCTTCTTTATGAGGATTTTCTTCCTCTTCTCCATCATTAGCGATTGCATTTTGAGAAGGATTTTGTTCTTCTGCATCATTGAGAGGGTTTTCTTCTTCTTCTATTTCTTTAGGTGGGTTTTGCTCATCCTCAGAAAAATCTTCTTCGTTACTTGAATAATTTAGATCTTCATCTATGAGACGAGGGACTTCGTTATTATATATCTGCAAGGGTTTGATCTTCATAGGAGGTAAATAATGAGAAAATAGAACATTGTTTACGAGAACCTCAGCGCTTAAATGAGCCTTACGGAGGCAATTCTTTTCCCGATTTCTGATCTCTATATCTTTGAAATATTCAAGATAGTCAAATCTTCTTAATGCTCTGTTGCGGGAGTTAGAAAGCGCGGTATTATTTTTGCAAAGTTTGGCCAACCTCATAGACAGATCAGAAATTAAAGCTTGAAGATGCTTCTCAGTTTCTGCAGAAGAAAAATTGCATATTAGATGGAACTATCGCAAGAAATAAGATGGGAAAATACAATGAAATAATTAATAGATGAGGCAGTCAAAATGACTACCTTCCTTTTGTGAGGATAAAGTTTGAATTATGTTAAGGAAACAATTCTTCCATTGATTCATGGTATCATCGAAAGTATCACCAACTTTACCTTTCAAACGAGATTTTATACTTTTTTCTTTAGAAAGAAGATAAGTATTTTCTTCTTTTAAGGAGGAATGGGAGTTATTCAGTAGATCATAGTTATCTTTGAGACTGTTGACTTTTACGCTCAGAGCTAATCTACCTTTTATAAGTTTCTCTTGTTCAGCGGCAGATGATTCGGTTATCTTTTTAAGCTCATCTTTCAATACATGAAGAGATTGCTTTTGGTTGTCGCACAACTTTTGAATATTACTCAATTGCTGCGAATAAACCATTGTTTTACTCACAAAGCTACGTTTCTCTTGAGATAGGATTTTGTTTTCATCTAATAAAGATTCCACCCTCAAATTAGTCTGATTTAGCGAATATAAAAGTTGAGTGGCTTCATTACTTAGGCGATCTCGTTCACAAATTAGCTGATTATTCTCATTCTTAAGATTATTTATCTCGTCAATTGAATATGTGTGAAGAGTATTCAATCTATCAAATTGATTCTTCCAAGACTCTTTCCCAATGTGGGCCTCGTCAGCGAATGTTTCCCATTCAAGTATCTTCAATAATTGGTTATGTTTTGAAGCTAAATATGCGTCAACAAATAAATAAGGAAAAATTGAGTACATAGAAAACAAAGAATTACTGAGGCAAAAACAGAGGCAAGAAAGTTATACCTTTTAGATCATCATTTATGCTGCGAAGATTTTCGCAGTCCAATTCAGAATTGCGAAGCTTATGATCGAAAAGTTCACATTCTAAAGTTTTTGCTTGAAGATTCTTCTTCAAGGTTTCAATTTCACTTTCTAAAGAAGTTAGCTTAGATGAAGAACCGCAGGATCTGAGATGCTTGCTTAGAATCATATAAATATCATGTCTCGCAGGATCTGTAGAAGATTTCATAGCATCGTTCAAAACTTCAGATAATAATTGAAAAGCATCTTCAACCCATGTTGCTATTTCTTGAGAAGAAGGAAGAGAAGTAGAGGAAGAGATATTTGTAAGTACTGAATACCGCAAGATAATAGGTTACGAGTATCGTAATAAATAAAGGAGAAAAGAATTATAAAATGTTACGATGATAGAAGAAACACGGAGAAATATGAAGTTTTGCGAGGATGGAGTAATTGTGCGAGCATGAGTTGCGATACTTCGTAACTCATGAACAGTTGTATAAATTTTACTATAAATAGGAATTCAAATGTAAAATTGGAGAGGTTCTTTTAGTGAGTGTTAGAAAATATTTGAGGAAAGAGAATAGAGAAAGTTGTAACTATTTTAATTCCATTTAGATACTTCTTTGTGATCAATTGAGAACATTAATAAGAAAATTGTTATTCATCATCAAGAACTTCTTGAGTTTTTACTAATTCTATTGAGGGTGTAGTTGTAGGTTATTCTATTTAGGGTGTAGTTGTAGTTGCGGATTATCTCACAACTACACCCTCAGTAGAATCCATTAAAATGATTCATAAATCTAATTAATTTGATATGAAACTAAGAATTAAAGTACTAAAATTATAAAAGTGACGCAAAGATTTTTACGTGGTTCGATCAATGTGATCTACATCCACGGTTCTTCACTAGTAATTGTATGTAATTACATGACTGTACAATTGAAACTCCATTAAAGAATATTTGGAGCTCTAGAATTTTTTGGGGAAGAAGATGATAAAGAAAATAAAATCTCTCCTAACATTTTCTCTCTCCTCCTAAAATTATCTCTCTCTCTAAAAATGACCTCTCCCTTTTTTCTTATGCCTAAATGGCTATTTATATGATCTTACAAAATGTTAACAACTAATATTTCCTTCAACTTCGTACTTGAGAACTCTCATGCGAACCTTCGCAACTTCACTTTGCGAACTTCTTTTGCTTTCCTCGTGATTTCCTTTGCTCGCAAAATGTTCTTTGCTCGCAAGATGTATTTTCTCTCCACAATTTCGTAAGTTATCATTTGTTGTGATATTCCGCTCCTACATCTTGCCTCTTTTTTCTTGAATATTGCTTGAAGAGAGATCTTTAAGAAAAAACTAGTTGTTGTAGTTGTTGGTGTAGTCTTTGATCTTTGTTGATGAAGGAATGAGCGAAATAATATCAAACTCAAAAAGTATATACTTGCCTCTATTCTTTTGCGAAGTTCCGGAATGTTGCGAAGTAAATAAGAAGTCTCACCCTTGAAGTATAAGAAGTATGAAATATCCTTGATGAAGTATAAGAAGTACTCAATCCTCTAAATATATAAGAAGTATGAAGTATCCTTAAGAAGTATAAGAAGTACTTAATCCTCGAAATATATAAGAAGTATGAAGTATCCTTAAGAAGTACTTAATCCTCTAAATGTAAGAAATATTGCGAACCCATCATGCGAACTCTCACTCCATGTTCTTTGCCTCATGCTATGCTGTAATGCAAATAAAAATTTAGATTAGTATTCAACATTTCTTTTATCAAAATAGTCATTTAATTGCAAGTTCAAATCGTTTTTCTTTGTTTTGATTTCCTTTGTATGATTTATTTCATCTCATTTGACAAATATTTTTCCATGGAAATGATCCTAATAGGTACCCCCTCATATGACGCACTGAGGTTCTTTGCCTCTTGTGAATGTTTCTTCGCGAGTGTACGCCATAAAGGTTTGCCATCTACTACTCTCCATGTTGAATATCATATCGCAACATTCCGTAAAAAGCAAAAGGCTTATATTCCTTATACTTTGAAGGGAAGATTTCTTATTCATAATCACAATAAGAAGAAAATTCGTAAGATGAATTCAGAAGGATATTCTAATACTTCCAGTGATAGTTGATCATTTTAAGAGAAATAATAAGTGGAAAGGGAATACTAAGCTAAGTCTTTAAGATATATTATTTCTCTCCACATAATCAAGTTATGCGAATAAGGGAAATAAACATCAAAGAAAGATTAATTCAAATTAAGCTTTGGAAAATAAATTGATGGATTGATTAAAAGCATAATCAAGAAGAAAGTGTTGTATGGAAAAGTTACAGAACAAATATACAAAAGAAAAAAAGAATAAAGTTATTCTTCAGGCGATTTGTTCCCATCAAAATGATCTTCTTCTTCAACTTCACTATCATCTTCAACTTCACTTTCAGAAATTTCCAGATATGGAGTATCTTCAGGAATTTCTTCAGAAAGGAGTGTATGGTACTTCTTGAGAGGAATTTCATTATCTTCGCAAATCTTGCGAGTCATCTTAGCTCGAAAACGCTTGACATATAAACTATGGTTATCTTTGGGAAATTAGAAGTTGAGATCTCAAGTCAGAAATTTTCTTATTACGATTAGCAAGGAGAGTTTCCAGATTATTATTTATCTTCGCAAGATTTTATGCAGCAAGAAAAGAAATTAAGGGATTGATTAGAAAATTATGAAGGAAAAGTAACCAAAATAATTATCATCGCAAGGAATTTACCTTCTAGTTGCTTCTTATCATCACGAAGAGAAGAAATTTCAAGCTTTAATTGATTATTCTCCTCAAGAAGAGAAGAATTATCAATTGCGATGCTCGCAGATTGTGAATTATCTTCGTGACGAGATATTAACTCTGCGTTATCAATATTTAGATCTTCTATTTTCTGACGAAGACTTGAATTCTCAACCTCTAACTTCTTACAACGATTTAAAGTTTTCTTCTCAGCAATAGAATGACGTATTTCCCAATCAGAAGCAGCTGCACAACTAACTCTTCCAACCTAAACAAGAAAAAAGGGGTTAGAAATTGATAAAATAAGGAAATAAACAAGGAATAGAGAAGAAACTTACCATGCTGCCTAAAGCATATAATGAAGCAGGAGATACGAATCGCGAAATCCCTTTGAGGGAATTATTATCAATAACGGTAGGAACTTTACAAGCCTTCGCAATAAGTTTGCGAGCATTCGCTGTAGGAGAATTCCCTAATCCACGAGAAGAATGGAGGAAAGCCTCAGATATGCTAACCATTGCTGAGGCAAAAGTTTCTGGGATGCTATAATTTTCATTCCCACCTTCATCGACATCATCATCATCTCCTTTGTCAGAAAGGGTATCAGAATTAGAACTAAAGTCCTTCTCAGGAAATTTATTATCTTCATCACCAAGATCTTCCTCAATGTCCTTATCATAGGAAATTACATTGGAATGGGATTTGGTTGAGAGTATCTTCTTTTTATTTCTCTCATAAACAATATCTTGAAGTTTTCTTTTTCCTTTGCGAAGAGCATCATCTTGACTGTCAGAAGCTTGAGAGACCTTCGCAGAACGAAGAGTTTGTTGCCTCACAGTAAGCCTTTTAGAAGAAGTGGAACTTTTATTTTCACTCGCAACAATCTCAGGAAGAAGTGGAACCTATGAATTCAAATGAGGATAAGAAACAGAGGCAACAATATATTGTTTATAAAAATACAAGAGTGTTTCTTATCTCATTTGAAATTAAAGGGTAACAAAAAGATAAGAAAGTGGAAATACATACATTTCTAAAAACCCAAGGTTGATAATAGCGGTTACGAAGATTCGCAGGAAGTTCTACTATCCCAGTAATATAAGAACCTGATAACATTAAAGGGTACTTATACCAATCTTCATCATTAGAACGACGAGGTGTCTTATTATTTCCTGAAGCATAATCAATATCGTGCATGAGAAGATCATCTGCTGCGATATTGGCTTTACGATGAAGACGAACACCCCAACGATTATCTTCTTTTCTCGCAGGAATTGGTGTGCAAATTTTGAAGAAACCCTCAACTGTATAATTCGCAGCAACAATTTCTATATTCTCAAACCCAGGTTTTCTAAGATCAGTTGAATATAAAGATTTCCCAAAAGCAGCACGATTTGCGAATTCAACTAAGAGGCGAATACAATCACCAGTCAATTGATAAATGGCACAAGAAAAATTGGGGTGGGAAATAATTTCGTAGAATAAAGGAAAGTTAACATCATAAAGAGGAAGAGGAAGACCTGCGAGGATTTGACCTCGTGAGATTAAAATTTTCTGATCATCCCAAACGTAATTGGTAAAGAGCTTCACACAGAGAGAAGACTTATTATCATAACCTTCAATCTCAGAAAGAATAAGGTCTCTATCAGCAAGTTCCGCATTAAGCTGTTCAATAGTTTTCTTCTTTGGTGCCATTGAATATAAAAGGGAAAATAGGAAAAATAGAAGAGGTTACAGAGGCAGAAGCAGTGAAGAAGATGAATAAGAGAATAAAAAGCAAAGACAAAGGATAATATTTATAAGAGAGTTTGATGAAGATAAAAATTCATTAATACGAGTAAGCGTGAACGGTTGAAAAGAACGGTTACGAAGGAACGTGTCAAAAAGATGAGGGAAAAGTAAAAAGACGTGTTGCGAATCTGAAGGGTGGTAATAACTACACTAAAATTACGAGAATAGGGATTCTCATGACATTTCTTCTTCAAAGAATCGACATGAGAAGAGGCAAGATGTAAGTACTGAATATCGCAAGATAATAGGTTACGAGTATCGTAATAAATAAAGGAGAAAAGAATTATAAAATGTTACGATGATAGAAGAAACGCGGAGAAATATGAAGTTTTGCGAGGATGGAGTAATTGTGCGAGCATGAGTTGCGATACTTCGTAACTCATGAATGAACTGTATAAATTTTACTATAAATAGGAATTCAAATGTAAAATTGGAGAGGTTCTTTTAGTGAGTGTTAGAAAATATTTGAGGAAAGAGAATAGAGAAAGTTGTAACTATTCTAATTCCATTTAGATACTTCTTTGTGATCAATTGAGAACATTAATAAGAAAATTGTTATTCATCATCAAGAATTTCTTGAGTTTTTACTAATTCTATTGAGGGTGTAGTTGTAGGTTATTCTGCAACTACAATATTGGCGACAGTAACTTGAAGATTAGAATCATTCGCGGTAGTAGGAGTGGAAGAAGGAATTTGGTTAGTCGCAGTTACAGTCTCATTCACCGCAACATCCTTCATCGCAACTTCATTCACCACGGCTTCATTCACCGCAGATCCATTAACTGCAGTTTCATTTACCGTAGTTTCATTCACCACAGTTTCATTAATCGCATGATCATTGGCTGCTGATTCATTCACCTTAGTTCCAGCTATCAAAGATTCATCCATCACAACTTTTAAAATATTGATGGGAGTATTAGCATCAATAATTTCATTTGAAATTGATGAAGAAGTAGTATCAATGTTAATATTGGAATTTACGCGAGGAGAAGGAGAAGATTTATCTTGCGGCGGAACAGGGTCTGCAGGAAAAAAATCAAGAATATCCACTTCATCTGGAAGAGCTTTAATTTGACGAGAACGCTTAAGAGGTCTGGAAATATTTTATTCACCCTGAGAATAATAACGTAGATAAGAAACAGAGGCAATAATATTGTTATTTCAAAGAAATAAGTGTTTCTTACTACCTTATCATTCTCAGATCTTTTTGTCTTTCCAACACGCCTTTTCTGAGGAACTTTAGGGTTAGGGTTTTTGACAGTAATCTTAGTCTGAGAAGTAGTGTTACTGAAAAAGGATAATATAAAATATGGGGATTATAAATCAGGCGATAGAGATGATGAAGAATGAACAAAATAAGGTTCAAGATATGAACATACCTTTGAGTCTCCATTAAAGCAGCAGCAGGAAGGATATTAGGAAAGAAAAAGTTGCAGACGAAAAAGAAAGAAGTTGAAGAAAAGAGAGAACGTGAAAGAAAACTTTTCCTCGAGTGGGACATCTATTTATAGATGAAGGATGGATAACCGGGTTAATCGGTAAAAAAGTAAGGATTGACACGTGCCAACATTAAAGCGTAAAATAGGGAACTTTGTCGGGTAAAAAATAAGGAGTTGCGGCAAATCAAGAAACTTAAATTCTCATGATCTTTATCTTCTTCGCAGAAAATTTATGAGAAGAGGCAATATGTAGGATCAGAATATTGTCACAACAATATTCTTGTAAAATAAAAAACAGTTCTGCGAGATATGTTTACGATACATCCATGATATTCTGCGATAAATCTCAAAGTGACGTAAGGAATGACATACCAGATGAAAACGACAGAAATATGAGTAAAGTGTGACATTTCTGCGACTAACCAATAAAACCTGCGAATGATTAAGGCGGTGCTAACTGCGTTTATTTCGCAAGAACTCAGATCCGAAATTAAAGGGAATCTTAACTGTAAATGAGCTGTCATGAGATGTAATCCATTATGTAAATGCCTATATAAAGGAAATAAATAGTTCCAAAGGAGAGATGAATTTTTGAGTGCTAAGAAAGTTTTTAGGAGAGAGAAAATCTTATTAAGTGAATTGTATTCTTGTTTACTGTAATTATTTTAAGGTCATATCAATAAAAAGGTTCTTAATCTTCAAATTATGTCATAAATTCTTGAGTTGGGTGTAGTGTGGGAATTCATGAAACTACAACGTGTTGAACAGCGTAAGTAGTCACATCAAAGATGCTGGTTAATGCTGGTAAGTTGCATTTTGGAGGTATTCCTCTTAATTGTACTTCTTGAGTAAATGGAGTTCTCGCAGCTTCTTCAATAGCTTCATCGAGCTGCCTTCTTCCTCCTTATCTTCTATTGCTAATCATTCCGCGCATTTCTGCTAATTCTCTCAATATTTTCTCATTCTCAGTTGAGTTTTGCTCCATTGGACTTTTTAATGCAGCTTCCCTTCTTCTGTGTTCTTGTCTTTCTTGTCCTACGAGATTTTGTGTGTCTTCTTCTTCATTGTCGTTCCGTCTTTCTCTGCGATTCTCTCTTTCACCCTCCTCTTGAAATCGCAATTGTCTACTTTCTTCTCTGCGGATTTCTTCATTTCTCCTCATTTCTCTTCGCTGTCTTTCTAATCTCCTCTGTATTCTATCATACTCCTCCTGAATATTATCATTGTAGCGATTTTGTGTACGTATCCTTTCTCGATTTTCATGGTTATTTTGTCATACTGCCTCTCGGAATTCTTGGTCTTATATTTCCTCCCTTAATATTTCTCTCTCGCAAGCCATGCGTGCTTGTTCGGTGTAATGTCTCTGTAGTAGCAGGATTTCCCACACTACACCCTTATTAAGATCTTATAAAAATCTAAGTAAAACTAGTTGAAGATTAAAGAATTAAATTGTAGTTGCAGGATTTCCCACAACACACCCCTTGTAATATCTTGATAATAATCTCTTGATCTAAGCTAATTTGATATTTAAAATTCTAAACATTGTAAATAGACACACGGATTTTTACATGGTTCGATCAATTTGATCTACATCCATGATTCTCTACTATGATTGTTAAAGTTTACATTTGATTTTACATTTGATTTTACATTTGATAATCTCCATTAATGGAGTTCTAAATCTAGTTTTGGGGAAGAAGATGATAAAGAAAAATATCTTTTCTATCTCTAAAAATCTCTCTGAAAAATCTTTCTCTCTCCTCAAGACTCTCTCCACTCTAAAAAATACCTCCTCCTTTTCTGGACTTACTTGAACCCTTTATATAGGAAATTACATAGTGGGTGACAGCTAAGTTTTCCCCTTCTTTCGGATCTATTTTGCGATCTCATAGCGGTAATTACAATGTTAATATTCGCCAACTTTTGTAATCCTCGTGAAACAACACTCTTCTAATATGCCTCTTCAATCGTCAACTTCGTCATTCTTTGAATTATTTTGTGACGCTCGTGAAATGTTGTTGAATATTTTTCAGTAAGCTCGCAGAAGTGTCATTAATCTCTCGTGAATATAATTGTGGCGATATTCTGATCCTACAGTCTCTCAATTTCTTCTTCAATTATTCTTTGATTCCCTCGCCCATGTAATATCCTCCTACCTTCTTCTGGATATTCTTCTTCATCTTGGTTGTTTCTTCCTCCTTGATTTCTATTATTACGTCTATTATTCAATGCTTCGCCATGTGGATTATAGCGATCTCCAATTATTTCTTCTTCTCTATGACGTTGTTCTCCATTTAAATTTTTCACTTCTTCTCTAACATTTATCATTGGGGAATTTTGCCTTGGTTCCTCTATGAATGATCTTGAATTTGATCTAACAGTACTTCTTGATCTCCTTCTTTGTAACCTCAAATTCTCCATTCTTATATCATGATTTTGTCTTGTTAAATTCGCACGCTCTTCTGCCTCTAATCTCCTTTCTTCCTGTATTCTTTGTCTCAAATCATCTACTATTTCATTTTCACGTCCTTCATGAATTAATCCTCCAACCATTTCTTGATTTCTTTCTCCTTCTTCTTCATTTCTTAATTGTCGATTTTCTGCTTCTTCCACTGAATTCGACCTCCAAGTATGCACACTCACTCTATCATAATCCACATTCCTATCCCGTGTTTGTGTTTATTGATTCGGCTGTTGAATTGAATTTTCTGCTTCATTTCTTATTCTAGTTCTTCCTGATCTTATCCTTAAAGATTCTTCCAATTCACCTGTTCCCTCACCTGCAAGTCTTTTACTTCTCCTCACAGTTGTCGGTGGTTCTGATGTATTTATTCTTCTTCTAGCCATTTCTTCAACTCTAACAATTTCTTCAAATCTTCAAGTTGTAATTAGAGATTTCTTAGCTTGATTCTCCCTGTTTCTAGCGCCAAAATGTAGTTGCAGGAATTCCCACACTACACCCTTGTTAAGATTCTATAGAATTCTATTGGAAATCAATTAAATTTCAAAGATTTAAATGACACTTTACTATTCAAATCTCAGAAATGTTTACATAATTGGAAGAAATCAAGATTACAAATATTCTCGAGAAGTTTCTCTCTCCTCAAGACTCTTTCAACTCTCAAAAATACATCATCCTTTTCTGGATCTATCGAGCCCTTTATATAGGGATTTACATAATGGATGACAGCTAAGTTTTCCTCCTATTTTGGATCTATTCTGCGATCTCATCACGATCGCTATAATATTCTCTATCGCAAGAATGATGACCATTGCAGGATCAACATATTCTTCTTTTATTTCTTCCATCGTCAGCTTCTTTTGAATATCCTGTGATGCTCGTGAAACGTTGTTGAAGAATTGGCAGTGACGCTCGCAGAAACGTTGTTAATATCACATGAGTAACGTTGTAGCAATATTCCGGTCCTACAGGAAGAACAGTAAACTTGCAGATAAATTACGAAGAGAAAGAAGAAGAAAGTAAAAGAGGAAAAGAAAAGAATAAAAGAAGTATTTATAGAATAAGAAATTTCTCGAAGAAGGTGAATGTAATAAATGTTAAGAAAAGACATGAACGGTCAGATCGCAGCGGTTAGAGAGGACGTGTTGTAAATTCATTAGAAGAGAGAATAAGTGAAAAACAGCTGGCGAAGGATACAGAAACGTGTCAGAAGAAAGACTAATGAAGAGATAAGTAGTTACGGCATTTTAAAGTTCTCATGATCTTCCCTTCTTCGCAGAAAAGACATGATAAGAGGAAAGATGTAGGACCAGAATATCGCTACATCTATTCTCTGCGAGATTAACAACACTTCCCAGCGAGCATCACCGCAAGATCTTCGACTACACTTCACGAGTGTCACAAAAGCCTTCAAAAGAGTGACGTAATAACTGACGATTGAATAAAACTTGAAAAAAGCATGTTTGTTTTGCGATGGTTACAAAACTTGCGACATTTAACATTGTAACTAATCGCAGTACAATCGCAGAATCAACCCGAAATAAGGGGAAAACTTAGCTGTCATCCACTATGTAACTACCCTATAAATATAGACCCAATGTGTCCAGAAAAGGATGATGTATTTTTGAGAGTTAAAAAATTCTTGAGGAGAGAGAAACTTCAAGAGAATAATTATAATCTTGAATTCTT
Organism: Papaver bracteatum; assembly: GCA_023529315.1. Lineage (NCBI taxonomy): Eukaryota > Viridiplantae > Streptophyta > Magnoliopsida > Ranunculales > Papaveraceae > Papaver > Papaver bracteatum. The sequence goes on from JAJJWX010003083.1 coordinate 330,437, forward strand.
CCATTTCTGTAAACATTTCTGAGAACAAAATAATAAAGTGTCGTTTTTTGTGAGTTGATTATAGCAAGATCTTAATAAGGGTGTAGCATGGGAAATCCTGCAACTACAAGACCGAAGTTAGATTGGAGTAGGATAGTGTCTGTAGCGGCTTAATACAGTGTATGTTTAATCTGGACTAGGTCCCGGGGTTTTTCTGCATTTGCGGTTTCCTCGTTAACAAAATTCTGATGTCTGTGTTATTTCTTTTCCGCATTATATTTTGTTATATAATTAAAATAATACAGTTTATGCGTTATTCAATCAATTAGAATATCCGGCCATTTTGGTTGTTGATTTAAATTGATTGAGACCTGGATATTGGTCTTTGGTACCATCCAAGTTATCTCTCTTTGATAAAGACTCGCAGATTCTATTTGCTTTAGTAAAGATCAAATTGAGAGATTGAGATAATAAATCCTTGAGATATTTTCTATTGATTGAGTCTAACTGTCTAGTTGATTCTCTAGAAAGTAACTCGGAGTTTGTCCATACCGATTGCTAATCGAAATATTGGGTCTGGTTGTTAGACCCACGCTTTTTCAATTGGCAATAGATATGTGTACTCACAATAATGTCTATTCCAAACCCTAGTTATCCTTCTTAAAAACACAAGAATAAATTCTCATAAGAAGTTTCCAAGACATAAATCAAAAGAACAAAAGCAACTCTAAAAACAAAACACCCCAACACACGTTAAAATCAGGGATCGTGTTCAAAATCTTCACGGGTTTCAAGACCTTCAAGCTTGTGACTGACAGCATTGACAGCTTCATCGGAGAAGATATCCTCTTTGAGAAGGTTTTTGACATGTGATTTCACGAGAGCAAGGTCAAAATTAACCTTTTTCAACTCAGTTCGTAACATATCAAGATCCTTCACAGAGTTTCCAAGCTTCAGTTTTGCTCTCCGGAGATCGTTGAGAAAACCATGAACCCACTTCAGTGGAAACCATCTCGGCATTTTCTCGATCTTGATGGGAATATGCATAAAAGCATGATGCACCAGGATAAAGATTGTCAGCTTTAACAATGGTTCTTTTCTTCTTTACTTCGAATTCAAAGTAAATAGCTTTATCAACAAAATTTTCCGGCAAATCCCAAGAACAAGGAGGAGAATCCATTCTTTAATCAAAAACAAAACCTAAATTATGAGTGCTTAAGCAACCGGGTTTGGTATTTTAAATGATTTCTCAGGAAGACAAATTTTAGGGTTTCCAGAGTTAGTATGTGACAAGTAATATGGTTACCCGTACGAACATAAACTTGACCCATAGCTGGAAAATATCCAAATAGCGAAAAACAAGAAACAAGACATTATTTATACACCAATTGTAACACCCCGAGTTCCGGATCAAGTTAAAACCCGTATGGAGATCCGAATTCAAAGTGTTACGGGTCGGAGCAAGACTTATGCATATGTTTATCTTTGCTAATTTACTTTTATACTAAACATAATTGAAACTTGTATACATGAATTGATGCATATGAATACATTAAACATCGTTCAAAACATTTTCAACTAAACATTTATTTTTCTTCAATTTACACTTCAAACAATACAAGAGAATAATGCAATCACCAATATACTCATTTTTAGCTTCCACTTCCAACTTCCATGAATCTGCAAGGATTGTTAATTGGGGTGAGATGACAGCTCAATAAAATGCATTCCCTTTCTCAAAATATAATCAAACATGTCAACTAATCAAAGAGAATATGCACAACAACAGTATATGGTGTAACTTCAAGGATTTTATTATGTATATATTCATCAACTAAACTCACAATCTATCAAATCTTCTTAAATGCACGAGTATCCTCAGTTCGTTCCCTACCTATCCATGTATCCTCAGCACTGTACTGCCAACCTCACTTGCACGAGTATCCTTGGGTGGTTCCCCACCTATCTGTATATCCTCGGTACGGGCACCACCATTCAAACAAATATATTCATTCATTTATAAGTTCACACTACCATAGCACGAGTATCCTTGGGTCTTGCCCCACCTATCCGTGTATCCTCGGTACGGGCACCGCCATTCAAACCAATATATTCATTCTTTTATAAATTCACACTACCGTAGCACGAGTATCCTTGGGTCGTTCCCCACCTATCCGTGAATCCTCGGTACGGGAAACGCCATTCAAACAAGTATATCCATTCAATATACATTTTGATATTCCAAACCACTTCATCAACAATTCATAAGTTCACAACCCAACTAACGATGTAATTCTTTCAACCATCTAAGCAAACACACTAACTGCAGAATTTTATTTTATAGGTTTCATAATGATAACTTGGTCCGATCGTCTTCAAATGTTTAATGAACATTCCTGACACCATCATGTATAAGATATCCAAATTTCACATAAAATTAACGGCTAAATCAAAATATATTGATTTTACAAATGCATCAAGAAATCTAGGCAGATAACATCATTTTACTAAAATATTCACCATAAATTCATAGTAATCTCAAAATAAGCAACCCCAAATCAAAATGAAAGATAATACATTTATGTACAACTTTTGTTGGCATCTCAAATCATTTTAACATCATTCAGACTACCTAAGAACATCAAAACCACAAAAAAAAAAAACGAAACTGTCCAGAATTTCAGAAATCATAATCCAAATTACAAGGAACATTCAACGGTGAATTTGCGTAGGAAAATTGTAAAATTTTAACAAGAGATACCTAATCATGTTATGAATCAATAGGAGAAGCCTGATCATCAAAAAGAGGTATATATTTATTCAATTAAGTTTCAGAAACCTAACAATACAAAGGCATACGAAATAAACACCAAAGATAAACTCCAAAAGAGAAAGGGGTTTCACATTCTACCTCAATTCCATTGATTCTCCACTGATTTTTCCTAATTAGAATTTCTCCTCAAGAACCTTAGCTCCAATTTATCTTCTTCCTCTCCATAGATTTCCCCTCCACATATCTCTAGCCTTTTGGTTTTCTAATCTCTAAATTCTCTCTCCAAAAATTTAATATAAACTTATAATACTCAACATTTTATTATTTTATTTATTATATTAATTAACTTCCCATTTTATATTCATTTTATTTACTTAATAAAAATATATTAGGTGACTCTATTTCCACTCTAACTTGTAGTCTTTTCTAGTTCAAACAACCCAGCTAGGCTAAGGCAGAGGAAACAACCTATACCACATGGCTAGCTAAATTGGATACAACACGACCTGAAACGGTAATTAAAAATGCAGGGTATTATACCAATGTTTTTCTATGTGAATATTTCACAATTTTAGCTCAATACATTTTATATTCTCAAGAGAGAAAAGTGTAGAGCAAAAAGAGTAGCATTTTTGATACAAAACCATTTCAAAAAGACTTGAAAAACTTTGTCAAAACAAAATACAAATACTTATGCAAACATGTTTGTAAAAGATAATCCGGCTAGGAACGATAAGAAAATAGACAGAGAATCAGGAAATATTTTTCCATCAAGTATACCTGGCCATATCTCACTCAACCAGGATTTTTTGTGAGTGAGATTTCAAACTTGTGATTAATTAACACAAGTATGATCCTTGAGCTCATCAAATGAACGTTGGTTTCGGTTGAACCTCTTTCTCCTGATCTTTGGAGGTGTAGATGGTGGATTTTCGTCAAAGTCTAAAATCGTAAGCCCATAATTATACAAACCAATGATCCAGCAATCAGACATGAATATCGAGACACAAGTCTCTCATCGAATTCTCTGATTAAGAATACTTTTTCTCAGAGTGCATATAGATATGTAGTCTCACAGCTGGACAACGCCATATCTCACGAGTAGTACTGAGCACTTCAGTAATTATTTTTATCACGGGATGGACAACTCCCAAACAACTTGCTCTTCTAGTATAGAGTGATGACGTTTTCAGGATACAAACAACGAGTTTACCCTGGCTATGTAAAAGATATGAAGCTCCAACAAGTTCATATCAGAATAATTAATGCTCCTATACAGTTTGATCTGCTAGTATAAAGTCATAAATTAATTATTCCTAAATTCTTGGATTTATCTGCAGAATTTCTGAAAATATTCAAATATTTTCGCAGATATTTCACTACGCAAACCATGGTTCTTCCCAGCAGAAATCCATGGATTAGTAATAAATATTGGATGAACGGGCATCAGATCTGCCTTCTGAGCGAGCCCTGTCTCAAACTTAAATTCTTGGATTCATCCGTAGAATTTATGAAAATATTCAAATATTTTCGCAGATATTTCATTACGCAAAACATGGTTCTTCCCAGCAGAAATCCATGGATTAGTAACAAATATTGGACTCACGGGCATTAGAGCTGCCTTCTGAGCGAGCCCTGTCTCAAACTTAAATTCTTGGATTCATCCGCAGAATTTCTGAAAATATTCAAATATTTTCGCAAAATATTTCATTACGCAATCCATGGTCCTTCCCAGCAGAAATCCATGGATTAGTAATAAATATTGGACGCTTACAGCATCGAGTCGCTTTCTGAGCAATCCCTGTCTCAAATGGTGCAAGTGTATTCAACAATGATACATTAATAACCATCGCACAAACGAGTATTTCAAAATAGGATGAAAAATAAAAAATAAATAAAAATTGACCAGGGCGATGGGAGAATGGTCCCACTGGCTGGCTGACTGCACCGTGGTCAATCCCTCGTCAGTTTCATATTTTTATCATATTCTTGTTATTTTCCCTGGGTTTATGAAAACCCTTTCATTTGAACGAATATCCTTTATTTTGAGGAAACTCATCAATTTCATGATGCTTCCTTCGCGCGGAGGAAATAATATAAAATTAGGGAAAAATATGATGGGGTGTGACCATTGGACAACCGGCCATGCCTTGGTCCCAGCCGGCCCCATACCTCATGATTCCTCATTATTTTATTATTATTTCCCTAATTTCATGAAAACTCCTTAATCTCATGATATTTCCTTGTTCCCATGAAAAATAATAAAAATTAGGGAAACCCGTGTGCACGGGCCATGGCCGGTCGGCCAAACCCTAGATGGCTCACACGTCCCACTCTTTTATTAGCATATTTTTCATGTTTTCATAATCCCATGAAAATTCCTTGATTTCATGATATTTCCTTCAAATTATGAAAATTTCTTCAAATCATGAAATAATGCATAAAATAGGTAAAACGCACGGGACCGGGCCCTGGCCGGCTAGTCACGCTCCAATCCGGTCCCACACGCCCGCACATCCCTTATTTTATTATTTATGATTTTTTATGTTTCCCTCATCTCATGGAAACTCCTTGATTTCAACAAAACTCTTTAATTTTAGCAAAACTCCTTCCTTTTATCATATTTCCCTAAAATCATGAAAAATATTACAAAATTATGGAAAACGTGTGGGATGGCTCTCTTGGCCGGCCAGCATTTCCCACGTTCATGATTGGTCCCACACTCCATAATATTTCCACTTTTTTATTATTTTCCTTCATCCGATGAAGTTTTGACGGTTTTATAAAAAAACCCTAATTTTGTCATATTTTCTCAAATGGTTGCTCAAACGAGCATCCGAAAATATCAAAATTCTGAGGACTGAAACACGGACATCTCAACGACGAAAGCATGTTACCTTGACCGACCAGGGTTAGCTTTTTGTCTTGCAATGAGCCAGTCCCACGTGTTTCTCACAATCTGACCTAATTTGCACAATTGCGCGTATTGGGTCCTAAACTCTCCGAATAATTTCAGAATTTGACGGAGCAATCATCATTTGGTCCCGTGACCACCCATGGCCGGTTTCATGACCCCTTGGTCGGTCCCTCACCTTTTCTTAATTAATTAGGTTTTATCACCTAATGCTGAACCCAGTAGTAATTCAGCAAATGATTAAACCAACATTTAATCATTCTTTCAGCAACTCATCAACTCTTCAAAGAGGAATTGGTTTTTGCTCACGTGAGCATATGAGAATTTCATGGTCGATCCACGGCCCCATGAAGCCGGTTCTCCTTCATTCCATGGTTAATTTTCAAATAAACCAACAATTGGTCATCAATTGATCAAATTAGGGTTTCTGAATCCAAGGATCATGATTCTAGATTCAAACACTAATAATTTTTCAATGATCTCATGATCAATATTATTATTAATTATGCCCGATTCAACTACCAGCGCTTTAATTAATATTTTAGTTTGGTCACGCTACCAATAATTCATCAGACGAGCAACACTTGCTCAGATGAGCAATATTTACTTAAATCAACGAATATTGGAACTATAAATATTCAACAAATTATCGAGCAACACTCGCTCACCTCAACGTGAGGATTCCACCACTGTCTCAGCAGACACGTTCGATTCATGAGTTGCAGAACATTTCACAAAATCATGTTTAACTCAACAAATACGTGGACTCATTGTCCCACGAAGTCATGAAATCAATAACTGACTAAATTAACCACGAGACATCAATCGTGTCACTTGGGGGGATATCAAATAGGGTTTTGGTCTGGCGGTCTACGGCACATGTGTTCAAACACACGATGGAATGTGAGCAAGTTGTGCAATTAATTGAAGGAATCAGCAAAATAGTGGGTGGAAAATTAACCAAGTCTCCGCACGATGAGTAATTGGTTTAACACGATTTCCCACCTCCCCAATCTTTGATTCCATCAAACTGTCACACTTCATGGGATCATGGTGCTTTCATCTCCGGCATTATATAATGTCTCTGAATCCTGATTGAAAGAACAACATTCAAAGAGTTTTCAAACATTCGAACAACAACCCTATGAACGAGCAATTTCTCACCAAAGTTCATACAGACGCTCTTTTATCTACACGAACTTACAGAAATTACTCTCAATCAGGCAAGATTCAATCATTCAGAGCATTTTCACGCTGAAATTACAACACACCTACAATCTCAGATTATCATTGATCTCACACATTTCTCAGCTTCCCTCCTACAGATCAACCCATCCTCTATTGTGATCGAATTTACTCTGGAACGGCCATTGTCTTGGTTTAGGCTGGAGTACTACAGATTGGTCTCTCGAACTTAAAACACCCCCTTCATAGCGGTGCATCTGTGTGAGGTTAAACATTTCACTCGGTTCAAGGAATCTCCTCCGCACGGTTGTCCTTAATTCCGCAAAAACCAGCAAATCATTTTTCCCCATCTACAGATTGGCGACCACAGTGGGAGATCATTCTCTCGGTTGCAATCTCTCATTTTCACAAGATGGTTGGTCTTAGGTCAGGATCGGTCACAAATCCCGACGCAAATATTGCTAGCACTAGCAACAATGAAGACATCCCGGAAACTATTCCCGCCACTAACACTGATGGTGGTAACATCACTCCTCCACATGCCAACACGGAAGGTCATCCTTTGTTCGGCCGACATCCCGAAGAAGTCAGAGGAAATCCGCCACCTTCCCTCGCTGACCTCATCAAAGAGCAAGAAACTCTTGCAAAGAATCAGATGAACATGGCTGCAGCACAACAAAATCTATTTGATCACATGAAGACTCTTACTGAAAAGCTGTGTAGGACCAAAATATCGCTACAATACTTCTCTGCGAGATGAACAACACTTCCCAGCGAGCATCACCGCAAGATCTTTAACTACACTTTGCGAGTGTCACAAAAGCAGTCAAAAGAGCGACTTAATAACTGACGATTGAAGAAAACTTGAGAAAAGCATGTTTGTCCTGCGATGGTTACAAAACTTGCGAGAATGAACATTGTAACTATCGCGGTACAATCGCAGAATCAACCCAAAATAAGAGGAAAACTTAGCTGTCATCCACTATGTAACTACCCTATAAATATAGACCCAATGTGTCCAGAAAAGGATGATGTATTTTTTGAGAGTTAAAAAAGTACTGAGGAGAGAGAAAATTCAAGAGAATAGTTGTAATATTGAATAGTTCCATTTCTGTAAACATTTCCTGAGAACAAAATAATAAAGTGTCGTTTTTAATCTTCAATTGTGAGTTGATTATAGCAAGATCTTAACAAGGGTGTAGTGTGGGATTTCCTGCAAGATCTTGGCTATGATGCACTTGGCCTGAAGAAAACCCCACTTAGGGTGCAGTCTTGTAACTATAAGCCATATAGGCATAAAGGACAAGAGGCTTCGAAAACAGCTGGTTGTTGGCAAATCTGGATGGGAGGAGATAGTCTTGTATGGCCAATGTTCCCTCCTTGAAGGGGAAACCAGGGGGAAGATAAGGGCAACACCCTCTATTAGGGAGCTGATAAGTGTCTAAAGACGGCAATGTCATGGGGCTTTATGATCGCAAGAAAATTTAGGCCTGTCATATTGTCGCGTGACGAAAATTATACAGAGGAACAAGCCAAAAAGAGAAAAGTTAAGATGAGATCAATGGGTTTTTACATGAAAGTGTAAAGACGTCCTGCGATTTCATCGCAAGACGGCAATGTCATAAGGTTTAATTCTTGCAAAAGAGTTTATACTTATCATATTGTCGCAGAGATATTGAAAAAATATTGATAAGACAAGACCAATGGGTCAATACATGCAAATATAAAGACATCCTGCGGTTTTGTCGCAGAAAGAAAAAATGTGGCAAAATAAGACCTTTAATTAGGAAGGCATAATAAGACCAGAAGATTATTGCGATAATGCTCGCAGAATTTATGAGATTTGCGATTCTACGCATAGATCATAAAGTTATGCAATTGTTGCTAGCGATAACATCGCCGATATTGAGGAAAATTTAATTTGATTCACAACTAATATCTAATCTCTACTCAATTTTTTCATATTGCAGATGAATAATAGAGGCAAGTATGTGAATGCATAGAATAATGAAATTATTATTCATCCATCATATGACAAAATTGCATAGATGATACATTTATACAAATAATTATGATTGATTGATTATGTTTCATAAAAAGAATTATTTTCTAATTCGTACAGATAAAAGCAAAAGAAGTTTACACATCAAGTTGGAGAAACTCGCAGCAATGTTACGAGAAGCACAAAATAAATGTACAAAATTTACAAGGAAAATAAAAGGAAGAAAAAGAATTATTTGGATCTTTTACTCTCTTCGTCAAATTACTTGTTATCACCAGATTCCTCTTCTTCATCGTTATCATTATTAACTTCATCTTCATCAGATTTCTTTTCATTGCCAGACTTTTCTTCATTACCACTATTATTGTCACATTCATCTTCGCTATCATAGATAACTAGATTTGTGGTATCAGCTGGAATTTCCTTTGCGAGATCGGGATATGTAGAATGAGGAATACCATGATCATCACAGACTAGTTTAACATCGTTATTACGAACACGGATAAGGGCGTTACTAAAATTCGAAGATGAGATTTTTAATTTTTTCTTCAACCTGAAATACTTTTCATTGCGAGAAGATATATTTCCAGCGAGTTGGCTTTTTTCTTCTTCCAACTCATCAAATCTTTTACGATAGTTCTTTTCAGATGCTGCGAGCAAATGATAACAAAGTTAATACATATAAGGATGATTCAACTAGAAAATAAATTAGTGAAATCATGAGAGTGATAACCTTCTATTTCGGCAATCATATCTCTAATTAAGGCAGAATGACCAGTTTGAAGACTAATATTTACACCTAAATTATTTCTGGAATTATCAAGAACCATTGCAGCCCAAGAAAATTCATCATCGCTAGTAATAAGAAGACGGGAGCGAATTTGGTTTTCTCTTTCAACAAAATCCACTTTCTCACGGATAAGTCTATCCCTTTCAACTTGAACTTCAAGAATGGTTTTATGGAAATTTGGTAAAGCTTTATCTCCTTGTCTAGATATACGATCTTTGTCTTTGGAAAGATCATTATTACTAGCCTTTAAAGCTTTGATCTCTGTTTTAGAATTGTGGAGAAGCTCTTTGAATCTATGGGTAATATCTATACAAGATCTGTAATCAATTTCTAAGAGACGAAACTTAGATCTGAGTTCATCTATGGAAAGGGAATAAATATTGGAAGGATTATTTAAAGAATTATTAAGAAGTTCTAGAAGAGTATCATTGTCTATCGGTTCAGGAAAAGAGCGAATGGTTAAAGCCTCATCAGTGAGACCATAAACGTCTGCGAGAATGATAAATCAGGTAAGAAAAGATAGTGAAACATAGAATTATGAAGGAAAAGAAGAAAGTTATCATACCTAAGAGTTGTTTGTTAACAGTATCAAGATTGGATACTTTGAGCGATTGTTGGAGAAGATTATCCTCAAGTTCTTTATTCTTCTCGCGAAGATTAGCAAGTTCAGCTTCCATTTGTTCATTTTTCTCGCGAAGATTAGAAGATTCAGATTTTAGTTCTTCATTCTTTTGGCAAAGAACAACATTCTTCTGTTGAGAAAATTCACGCCTATTGTATAAATCAGAAGCAACAGCAAAAGAAGCTCTTCCAACCTGCGATAGAACTATATAAGTCAAAATCTGGAAAAAATATCAATAGATACATAAAAAAGGATGAACAAATAAAAGCATACCAGACTGCCAAGTGAATTTAAGAGACTTAGAGTCAGCGATCTTGAAACCCCGCGAAGGGAATCACTGTCAGATAATATGGGAGCATCGCAAACTTTGGCGAGGGACTGGGATATTTCATTAATAGCTTCATCTCCATACTCATTTGGGATACCAAATATATTCTTGCCAAAAAATTTGGATAGTTGAGCCATTGCAGACTCAGAAGAAGAAGAATCCTTTATGGAAGGAAAATTTTGGATAGTTGAGCCAACGCCGAAACCATCATCGTTGTCCTTATCAAAATTTTCTGGAATAGATTGAGGAATTGGAGAAGAAGAGAGTTGGGTTTTTCTTCTCTTTAAGGGAGGATCGTCAAATTCATCACTGCGAGGAGCAGCAAGCTTCCCTTTGGGAGGAGCAGTAGAGTTCCCCTTGCGATCAACTGTGGACTTCACTTTAGTTCTCGCAGGTTTTATTGATTCTAATTCTTCGATTTCCTGTGGACACAGATAAAGGTAAGAAATAGGGGCTACAATATATTGTTAAATCTAATGAAACAAAATTTCTTACTTCATCTGTGAAGGATTTAAGAGCTAAGAAAGTGCTGGGTTTCCTAAAAGCCTGGTATCTGAGTTTCATTCTGTCAATCTGGAAAAGACTGAAGTAATTAGCGAAATATAAAAACATGGGGAAGATAGTGAATAATAATTATACCAAAAATCGGAGAGAACATACCTCTTTAGTTCTTTCAGGCCAGTTGAAAACCCAAGGTTGATATTCTAAAAGATTCGCGGGTAATGCGCAAGAACCAGAAATATAAGGACCCTCAAGACATAACGAAAAAATGAACCACTTGTCATCGCTAGAATGGAGAGGGCCTTGGTTAGTAGATGTATGCCAATCAATGTCTAGCATAAGAGCTTTATCATCAAAGATCTTTTCTTTCTTTAAGAGAACACCCCAGCAAGTGCTATCCCTCTTCATAGGGACTATTTTATAATTTTCAAAAAAATTGTCCACAGTATAATCTGCAGAGACAATGGGAACATCTTTAAATTGAGGATTCTTCGCAGCTTCAGGGTAGCGAGATCCATTGTCAGCACCGCGAGAAGCATATTCAAGCAGCAATCGAATACAATCCCCACCCAATTGATATATAGCTCGCGAGAATCTCTCGTCAGAAATTATTTCATAGAATAGTGGAAGTTCTGGATCATAGAAAGGAATGGGAAGACCAACTTCAATTTGACCTAGCGATACTATAATTTTCTCGCGAGAGCATTGATAATCAGTGAATAATCTGAGAGAAAGTTCGGATTTAGGGCTCTGATTTGGAATTGTAGACAAAGTAAAACCTTTGCTTTTGAGTTTTTCTTGCATCTCACTAAAAGCAATCAAATTTTTAGCACCAGCGGCAACCATTTTTAAGTATGGGAATGAAAGAGAAGGTTGGAAAATAAGAAAGGAATCACAACGATAACAGACGCGCAATTTATGAAAGAACAGTAAACTTGCAGAGAAGTTACGGAGAGAAAGAAGAAGAAAGTAAAAGAGGAAAAGAAAAGAATGAAAGGAGTATTTATAGAAGAAGAAAATTCTCGAAGAAGATAAATGTAATAAATGTTAAGAAAAGACATGAACGGTCAGATCGCAGCGGTTAGAGAGGACGTGTCATAAATTTATTAAAAGAGAGAACATGTGAAAACAGCTGGCGAAGGATACCGAAATGTGTCAGAACAGAGAAATCTGAAAAGATAAGTACTTGCGGCATTTTAAAAATTCTCATGATTTTCTCTTCTTCGCAGAAAAGACATGATAAGAGGCAAGATGTAGGACCAGAATATCGCTACAATACTTCTCTGCGAGATTAACAACACTTCCCAGCGATCATCACCGCAAGATCTTTAACTACACTTTTCCAGTGTCACAAAAGCAGTCAAAAGAGCGACGTAATAACTGACGATTGAAGAAAACTGGAGAAAAGCATGTTTGTCCTGCGATGGTTACAAAACTTGCGAGAATGAACATTGTAACTATCGCGGTACAATCGCAGAATCAACCCGAAATAAGAGGAAAACTTAGCTGTCATCCACTATGTAACTACCCTATAAATATAGACCCAATGTGTCCAAAAAAGGATGATGTATTTTTTGAGAGTTAAGAAAGTCTTAAGGAGAGAGAAACTTCAAGAGAATAGTTGTAATCTTGAATAGTTCCATTTCTGTAAACATTTTCTGAGAACAAAATAATAAAGTGTCGTTTTTAGTCTTCAATTGTGAGTTGATTATAGCAAGATCTTAACAAGGGTGTAGTGTGGGATTTCCTGCAACTACAAGCTTTCAGATAAAATTCCAGACAAAGGGAAAGAGAAGGAAAAATCCTCAGATGCTACTGACCCTGAGGTAATTCCAATTTACATCGTGAACGATGATGAAACCAACAAAGCTACAGGCAATTCATCAGCAAAAGAGTCATCAAGATTTATCACTCAAGAAAACTTGGAGCGCCTTCTGGAGAATCATGGAAAAGATAAGACATCACATGTTCATCGTCGCCAACCTCCTTATCCTGCTGCTACACAAAGGACTCCACTTCCTAAAGGTTATACCTCTCCAACTTTTACCTTGTATGATGGAACTGGAAATGCTAGAGAACATGTCTCTCGCTTCCTTGAAGCTCTAGGAGAACATGAACATAACCATGTCATTCGCCTCAAGGAATTCTAAAAGTCCTTGAAAGGAAGAGCATACATCTGGTATAACAATATCGCGCCAGGGAAAATCAATAATTGGGGAGAAATGATTAACGCATTTTACAGAAAATACTTCTTCATGTCAGAGCGAATCACCCTCTCTGACCTTGGAAGGATGTTTCAAAGAGTTGGTGAAAACCCCAACCACTTTGTAAAAAGATTCAGGATCCAAGCCTTGGATTGTCATGATCCAAATGTCATAGAGCAAAAACTGGTGGAACTGTGCATCAACGGTATGCTCCCAGTCTATAGAGCATTGCTGGAGAATCTTCGATTCCAAACTTTCTCAGAGCTCCACGAAGCCGCGAAGAGATCGGCAACCACTGCACCCGCTCTATTAGAAAGAACGAAATCCACAAAGGCTGAAGAAGCACGAGACACTCGAGGAAGCAGACGTCTAATCAACAAGAAGTACAACCTGCAACCTTCCACAAATGCTGTCGCAGAAGGGAGAAAACGGAAGGTTGAACCACAACGCAAGGATACTTCCTCCACCCCTTCAAAGACACAAAGGAAGGATGACGTACATGCTCCTCCCCAGCATGCAGAAGATCCGGAAGCACCTGATTTTTCCTACTCCATTGAAAAAGTCATTGAATTGTTGGAGGCCTGGATTCAAGATGGTGCAATCAAGTTGCTATATATCAGGAAAGAACCAGCCGAAGAGGCAACGGAAAATCCTCGATACTGTCGATTCCATAGATTTATCGGTCACCCCACCAGCGCTTGCAAGACTTTGAAACGCATATTCAAAGAGAAGGTCGAGTCAGGAGAACTTAATCGTAGAACCGAAGGGGTGCACATAGATCCCCTCCTAGTCAAAACTTTCTCAATTTCTGAAGCACCAGTCAAAGAAGCAGTTCAGTCATTAATAGAGCATATCTACGAATTACTTTATCTATCAAAGGCGCAAATGGGAGATATGTTTATGGATTTGAATCATATAGTTTCTGGAAAACGCTTGCACATACTTCCCGAACCTTCAGCCACTGACAAAGAAATGTATGACTGGGGACTGCTCACCATAGTACATTTCAAAGGAAACGAATTCAAAAGGATGTTTGTTGATGTTGGTACTGCTGTCAACATCATTCCTTTGAAGATTCTTAGAGCTACCGTAATTACTCGACATGAGGCTGCTCACGCTCCCACAACAATCAGAGATCATAAAGGAATTCTCAGGGATGCATACGGCTTCATCAATCTCAAAGTTGTGAAAGGTTCGACCTGTATAGAGACCAAATTTTACATAATCCAGGAAGACCATGGTGTTTATGGGAGAAAATCACCTTTGCCGAATTTGGTAAATTCGATGGTGGAGCGACTGGTTTAAACCCTTAAAAAAATGTGCTGCACGTGAGCACTTTTGATTCGAGATATCAATCTATACAACTCCGGCCTAAACCAAAAAGATGGCCGTTCCAGATTTGCTTCGGTCACAAAGTGGAGGAGAAGGGTTGATTTGGGGAGGATAGCGAAGAATGGTGATGAGACCATAGAGTTTTGGCTAGGTAGTATCTCGACTTGTATCAGAAGTGTAGAAGCTTGCTAGTGATGGAAGCTTTTAAGAGAGCTTGCAAAGTGGCTATCTGATAGTATTGTATTTTTCCTGGCCAAGACTTGTTGTCTTTTGGAAGAATAGGTGAAACCTATTTATATAAGTGAGATTGAACGTACCCTGGCCTCATTAAGGAATTGAGTAAATGTGACAATTAAAACAAAAGAGGTGGAAACCGTTGGATTTATGGTGAAAAACGTTTTCACCATAACTTTCCTTATTTAATTGACCGTATTCATTCCTAGCACGCCTTGATTTATTGCGAGCGTAGTGTACGCTGCACGCTGTGACCGCCAAACCAAAACCCCAAGAAAGCATCCCCCAGTTTGTGTTGATGTCTCGAGAGTTAGGCGCAAGTGGCAATGCCAAAGTTGCTAGTAAAGCGTTGCGGCATGTGCCAATGGAATGTGCGGGATGTCTCGACCGCAAGTTGTACTTTGATTGCGGATGACAATGCCAAAGTCCCTTGGTGTATCATTTGGCATGTGCGGAATGCCTTGGCCGTGATTTGTACTTTGAGTGCGAATGGTAATTCCAAAGTCGCTAGTGGAGCATGTGTGGCATGTGCGGAATGCCTTGGAAATTGGCTAGAAAGTTGGGGATAAAAGTGGCTAGTTGTAGGGACAGAATATCGCAAGATATTGGGTTATGAACATAGTAACAAATACAAGAGAAAAGTTTCGCAAGATAATGTGATAATAGAAGAAACGCGGGAAAAGTGTGTAAAGATTACGAATATAGAATAAATTTACGAATAGAAGTCGCGATACTTCACAATCTATATACAGTTGTACAGATTTCACTATATATAGTAGTTTAAATGTTAAATTGGAGGGGTTCTTTAAGTGAGTATTAGAAAAAGTCTTAGGAGAGAGAACAGAGAAAGTTGTAACTGTTCTAAGTTCCATTAACATACTTCTTTGTAATCAGTTGAGAATATTAATCAATAAATTGTCATTTTTCATCAAGAACTTCATAAAGTTTTATGAATTCTACTGAGGGTGTAGTTGTAAGATTTCCTGCAACTACATAATTGGCGCTAGAAATAGGGAAAGAAATAAAGAGAAGCAAATGTAACAGATATAATTAAATAATTTTGCATCATAGAAATGGCCGGAATAAGAAATATATCAGAACCATTGACTGCAGTAAGAAGAAGTGTAAGACTCGCAGGTGGAGAAGAAAACATAACAGGAGAACCTAGTAGGAGAAGGAGCAATCGAAGAAATCAAACTCAACAAACAGTAACTCAAGGAAGAGCAATAGATCATGATCGAGTGAGTGTACACACTTGGAGAACTGATACACCAGTAGAAGCATATAGAGAACCGCAAATCATAGAAAATGGGAGATTGATGGGAGGAACAATTCATGAAAGAGAAATGGAGGCATTAGAAACATTGAGACAAGGAGTTCAGGAAGAACGAAGGTTTGAAGCTGAAGAACGTGCAAATCTAACAAGACAGAATCAAGAATTGAGGAGGGAAAATGAGATGTTACAAAGGAAGAGATCTCAAAGTGCTGCGAGATCAAGTATTAGACCAGAGAGAGAAGAACGAAATTCACCAACAATCAATAGTGAAAGTGTTATGCAAGGACAAATACAGAATCTGGTTGAAAGAAATCGAGAGAATCGCTTCATTTTAGTACCAAACAACGAACAAAACGTGGAAAATTTACGAACAGAACCATTTCCAAGGGAAAATAACCAGAATGGCGAAGAAAATTGAGAGGAAGAGCAGCAACTTGTGGAAGAAATTAAGAGGCAACAAGCAATGCATCAAAACAATTACGAGGATGGAGTAAGAAGACATGAACATGCTCGCAACAATCAATATCTTGAGTATGGTAGAATTCAGAGGAGAGTTGGAAATCAACGAACAGAAATAGTAAGGAATGAACCAAATCTTCAAAACAGAATTCAGGCAAATCAGGGGGAGGTAAATCGCAGAAGGAGGAGAAATAAAGAAGAAGAAATTTCTGATATTCACATGAGAAGGATGAGGAGAATAGAAATAGAAGAACAAAAATTTCAAGATGCTCTGCAACAAAACAATTGTGACAATCTGGAAAGAAGATATTTGCAAAATTGTGCAAATGGAAACATTAATGAAGAGTATGATAGAATGCGAAGGATCGCAAGAGAAGAAATGCAAGAACGTAGAAGAAGAGAGGATGCGTTGAAGAGACCAATGGATGAGAATTCTGAGGCAAATGAACTGATCTTTCGAGAATTAGCGGAAATGAGAGGAATGATAAACAATAGAGGAGGAGGAGATAGAAGGCCATTAGATGAAGTAATAGAAGAAGCTGCGAGGACTCCTTATCTAGAGAAGTACAATTGGGAGGGATTCCACCAAAATGCAATCTGCCTACATTAACCAGCATCTTTGACGCGACTTCATGTGCTATACAACACATTAAAGAGTATATAAGATGCATGTTACAATGGGAGAATCACGATGCTGTATTATGAAATTATTTCGCATCAAGCTTAACATGAGAAGCTCTAAAGTGGTTTGAAGGACTACCAAAGAACACTATTACATCATTTAATCATCTACCAGTAACTTTCTTAGGAGCATATATCACGAATCATTCCTCGCGACTTGGTATTGAAGATGTGTTTGGTTTAAAACAAAGAATTGGCGAAAGTTTGAAGCATTTGGTAAGAAAATGGAAAACTATGTGTAGTGATATGGCAGGGCGTGTGGACAAGAGGTACCTGATTTTGTCTTTCGTAAATGCGATGTTCGCAACTGAGCAATTATATGTTCAAATATTCAGAAGAAAGAATTCTATTATGATGACAGAGTTGCGAGAATTGCAAGAGGAGAACATTACATTAGAGGAAAAGCAAAACAATATGGAGTCATATCCAATGACAAACACCAACACTCAAGATACAAGATCAAACTTACTTCCTAAAATAGTCAATATCGTAGCAGGTACCTCGCAGACATCCTTGCAAACATCTTCGCAGATATCAGAAGAGAAGAAAATTGGAAATGGTCAACCAAAAATGGTAGCAATGAGTAGCAAGGATCAAGAAGAGTATGATAGAGAAAGGAATTTTTATAGCCGAGGAGGAAATAACCAGGTCCCAAGATTAGATCAGCAACAGGAAAATTATGGAGGACAAAGGCAGAACTATTTTGGACAAGGGAATCATTGACAAAACTATAACAATGGACAGGGAGGTCAAATAATGATAAGAGAACAAATAAAGATGCCACCTTTGAATACAAGTGTCGAAAAGATATGGCAAGCAATCATCTTGATGGAAAATATACCAACACCATGGAATATGGGAAAAGAACCACCAATGGGTCCAAGAAGTCATGAATTTTTCTTTTACCATCACTTTCATGGACATTCTACAAATAATTGCAATAATATCAAAAGGATTATCTTGCGAATGATCGATCAAGGTAAACTGGACCAATTTTTACTCAAGCAAGAACAGTCGCAACAATTACCACAGGCTCCAGTGATAACTCGCATGGTGAACACAATACAAGAAAAGGGAAAGGAAACCTTACACATATAAGTGGGACCAAAAGCAAGGAATGTTTTCTGCAATTCTATTGTTCACTCGTATAAAACCATAGAAGATTTTCATGATAATGTGTTAAGCAGGGTATATGCGAAAGATGGTGAAAGAAGTGAAATAATGAACATCGCAAAAATTTCACGACTTGAAGATTGGCAGAAGCGTGAAATTTCTTTTGAAGCCAGAAATTCGGAAGGTTCGAAATACATGATAATCCATTGGTAGTGAGATTAGAAATTTGTCTGAATATGGGAGAAAGCGAAGATGATACAGATGAAGAATCATTTGGTCTTAATAGAATCTTAATTGATAAGGGAAGTTCTGTCAGTATTCTCTTCTATCCTGCTTACAAAACTATGGGGGGAAAAGATGCAGATCTAATACCTTCTACCTATAGGATTTATGTCTTTAATGGAACTGCTAATAAACCTAAAGGACAAGTAAGCATGCAAATTCCCTTAAGTGGAATGCGAACTGAAATTCTATTTTGCGTTGTTGATGTCGAATCACCATACAATTCTTTGATAGGGAGACCTTGGCTTCATGGGATTCTAGGAGTAGCTTCAACTCTTCATAAATGCATAAAATTTCCTCATCCAAAGGGTATTGGATTTATCAAGGGTGATTGGGCAGAAGGGAAGAAATGTTACGATACAGAAGTAGAAGTTTGCGAAGGAAAAGCTGTTGAAAAGGAAAGTTGGAGAAAAAGAGCAAAGGCTGCGAAAAGAAGCGAAAATTTAATGACTGAGGACTAAGGCATAAAGGAATAAAGTTACAATGTTAAGCGTACAAGAAATTTTCGATGATAGAAAAGGGATATGGTTTGCGAAGAAAATAGAATGAAGAAAAAAGGTAATGAAACAAAAAGGTAATCAGTATATTTGTTCGCAACGTATAACAAAATGTTCGCAACGTATAACAAAATGTATTTTGAAAAACACGAAAATAAAATGAGGTATTTCGCAACATGAAAAATTTGTGATGAGTTTTTACGAATAAAAACGATTTATTGCGATCAGCTTTCATTAAAGAAAGACGTAAAAATTTATTTGCGATCAGCTTTCATAAAAGAAAACCACAAACTGTGATCATCTTTCAAAAAAGAAAGAAAGCCGCAGAAATTTTACACAGGCAAACCTTTGTGACGTACAACCTAGTTCGCGAAGCAACATTTCGCAAGAGGCAAAGTCCTAAAGTACGTCATTTAAGGGGGTACCTATAAGCATGGCTCAGGGGAAACGGAAAACCACCACGGAACCTGAGTGCATGGACATTACGGGGTACATAACCCAAAAACGGGGTACCTATCCAGGTAAGACACTTTGGATTCTCAACCTAATCTTGCGATGTAACATGATTTAGGTTGGGCGACTAAGGCATACTTACTTTCCTAAGAAGTGCAGAAAACGATCAAGGCGCCGAGGTACACGGTTGAGTCAAGAGTGCCGGATGGGTTTGAAGCACATCTGCCATTCTTTACAAGTCTTGGAAAATGATGCACTTGGCCCAAAGATGCCCCATAGGGTGCAATCTCGTAACTATAAGCCCTATAGGCAAAAAGGATAAGAGGTTGCGAACAAAAACTGGTTGTTGGCAGAACCGGATGGGAAGATCTAACCTTGTATGGTTTATGTACGCTTCCTTGAAGGGGCAACCAAGGGGAAGATAAAGGGCATCACCCTCCATTAGGGAGCTGATACGTGCTATAAGACGCAAATGTCGCGAGGCTTTTTGTTCGCAAGAACATAAAGGCTTGTCATATTTGTGCAACAATCGTATTTCTGCGAGTAAAAAAAATATATATATATATATATATATACTCGCAGAATTAAATACAAAGAAGTTAAGATGAGATCAATGGGTTATTACATGAAAGTGTGATAATGTCCCGAGATTTCATCGCAAGACGATAATGTCACAAGGCTGTATATTCGCAAGTATATTCAGACTTGTCATATTATCGAAAACACAAAAATATTGTTAAGATAAAGTCAAGGGGTTGAGGCATGCGAGTGCACCAACGTCCTGCGACTTTATCGCAAAAGAAGTGGCAAAGTAAGACCTTTACTTAGGAAGGAATGATAAGACCACAGAAACTAATGAAGTCAATTCTGTCAATGTCATTGGAGATTCTTTATATTCTCAACAAGAATATGTATCAAGAATTCCTACCAAAAGAGGAAATTTTATTCGCAATCAAGGATGGATATTTCATACTCATTAAATTCTTCAAGCATTGAATACTTCTTATACTTCTTCAAGGATGTCTCATAATTTTCATACTTCTTCAAGGGTGTTTCATAATTCTTATACTTCTTCAAGGATGTTTCATAATTCTTATACTTCTTCAAGGATGTTTCATAATTCTTATACTTCTTCAAGGATGTTTCATAATTCTTCAAGGAGGTTTCATACTACTTATACTTCAAGGGGGAGATTTCTTATTTACTTCGCAATAACCTGAAACTTCGCAACTTAAACGGAGGAAGACATTCTAATACTTACAACAACAATTGATCACCTGAAGAGCAATAATAATGGGAAAGGGAATACTAAGCTAAGTCTTTAAGATATGTTATTTCTCTTCATATGATCAATTTATTCAATTTATGCAAATCAAGAAAGTATTCAATTAGAGAAAGGTCAATTCATTATCACAAAATATAAAATATACTTCTTAAGGAACATAAACAGTAAGCAGAATTGTTCGTAAAAAGAGAACCAACAGTAACCAAGAGAAAGAGTTCAAAAGAAAGAAAAACAAGAGGATTAACGATAACTTGGGAAAAGAAGTTTATCATGCTTAGTGCTATCCATCAACACTTTGTGCTGGATCTTTAAGATGAGTAGGATCATCAGCAGTGTTCAATTCTTGCGAAACATTACCCTCTGAAGAGCCCTCAACGGGAGATTCTCCTTGAGGTATAGATTCTTTTTCACCATCAAATCCTTCATCATCACTCTCGTAATCAAAGTCACTATCAGGATCACGAGCAACTTCATCATCAGATATTTCCAGAGGTTCAACTTTCACTGGAGGCAAGGATATTGATAAGAGAATGTTGTTTACGAAGACTTGAGCTTTCAGATGACTTTCACGAAGTAGAGCTTTCTGGTGGTTAATATCTTCAATATCTTTGGCATAAGCAAGATGGTTGAATCTCCGATTGGCGCGATCACGATAATTGATCAAACGAGTAAAAAGCAAAGCGTTCTTCTTGAGAAGCTCAGAACAGGTGGTCTCCAATCCATCTTTAGCATTGCGAAGATTGTTCTCAGATTCTGCGAGTGAAATAAAATTCAAAGAATCAATTCTGCGAATATAACAAAATTTAAAGGTATATCAAAGGCAGTCAAATTTTGATGACTACCTTCTCTTTGTGAAGTAAGAAATTGAGCTAAAGATAGACAACAATTCTTCATCTGATCCATAGCTTTATCAAAACCATCACCAACTAATCCTTCAAGTCTGGATTGAAGCTTTTGATCTTTGGAAAGAAGAAATTTGTTATTCTTCGCAAGTTTTTTATTAAGTTTTTCTAGTTGGGAATAATCTTCTTTAAGTTTATTCCTCTTAGTGCTCAAGATTATATTCTTATTAAGAAGGGATTTCTTCTCGGCAGCAAAAGAACTTCTCTCTGCATCTGAAGACTTCTTTAATTCCTCAAGTTCACCTTTTAACAAATAAAGGAGATTTTCTTGATCACAACATTTACTCTGAAGAATATTCAATTGTTGTGAAGAAACGGCCATTATATTCAAATATGAACATATTTCTTCTGATAAGGTTTCATTCTCTTCTAATAGGGTTTCTATTCTTAAATCGGCTTTAGCTAAATAAGAAATGAGCTTAGATATTTCATCGTTCAAAAAATTTTGATCGTAAATTAGTTGGGTATTTTCTTGGAAAAGGGCATCTAAATTATCAAGAGCACATGAATGAAGATTAGATAAATAGGAAAATTGGTTCAAAAGACTTTCATGCTTGGCTTCAGAATCTTCTGCATCTGATTCATGATGAAGTACCAACATTCTACATTCCTGGATCGATTCTATAAAGGGTAATGGGTTTTAATGGGTGTTTCAAGCATTCGAGAAATAGAAACAAACAAAAGGAGAAAATAAAAAGATAAAAGCAATACCTTTTAATGCATCATTCCTCTTACGAAGGATTTCACAATCTAGAGAATCATTTTGAAATTGATGATTCTCTTTACGAAAATTCTCACACTCCGCTTTCAAAGACTCCAGAGTTTGGCGAAGCAATTCAACTTCTTTTTCCAGGGATTGATGTAAAATAGAAGCATCAGGATTGATGAAGTTGTTGAGCATTTCGCTAAATTCATACTGCGAGCGAACATTTGAAGACTTCGCAGTATTACTCAAAACATCAAATAATATCTGGAAAGATGAATAAATTTCATCTCGAACTTCTTGAGGAAGGGGAGAAGAATTCGAAGGAGTAAAAGCAAGTTGTAAATTTTTTGGAGCAACATCACTCAAAGGATTAGGAGCTAAAATGGGTTTTTCAAGAGAAGGGGTTGAGAAGGTAGTTTGCGAAGGTTGATCTTGAAGAAGTGTTGATAAATTGACAGGGGTGGGAGACTGAAAACTGGGTAATGGAGTAGAGGAAGGAGTTTGCGAAGAAGTGATTTCACGAGGGGGAGAGGAAAATTCTTTATCAATCACAGGAAGGAAATAACTGATTGAAATTGATGGCTTGGATTTGATAATACGAGATCTCTTGGTAAGGTTGGATTCTTCACCGACCTACGAATCAAAATGTAGATTAAAAACTGAGGCAACAATATATTGTTTCAGAAGGAAGACAGAGTATTTTAACTACCTTTTGATTCTCGGATTTTCTTCTTCGAAAGCTAGGGTTTGAACTTCTAGTTGAAGATTTCACCTGAGGAGCAGTTTCGCTGAAAGAAATCAAAGTCAAACAATGGATTAAACAGAAATAAAAGAGATAAACAAGTGAAAGATGCGAGAGATAAAAGAAAATTACCTCGGAGAACTCATGATGGGATTAACAGGAAGAGAAGGCGATAACCGAAGATGTGATGTGAGAAGAAAATGAAGTTGCAGAAGTAAAAAGAGAAGGTAAAAAAGATAATGAAGGGAATAAAAGGAGTATTTATAAGGGAATAATTAGGAAAAGATGGTTATAAAAGACGTGTTCGAATTCCGAAAAGAATAAGTAACGGTTATATTCTCACGATCATTACTTGTTCGCAGAAATGACATGAGAAGAGGCAAGATGTAGGGACAGAATATCGCAAGATATTGGGTTACGAACATAGTAACAAATACAAGAGAAAAGTGTCGCAAGATAATGCGATAATAGAAGAAACACGGGAAAAGTGTGTAAAGATTACGAATATAGAATAAATTTACGAATAGAAGTCGCGATACTTCGCAAGCTATATACAGTTGTACAGATTTCACTATATATAGTAGTTTAAATGTTAAATTGGAGGGGTTCTTTAAGTGAGTATTAGAAAAAGTCTTAGGAGAGAGAACAAAGAAAGTTGTAACTGTTCTAAGTTCCATTAACATACTTCTTTGTAATCAGTTGAGAATATTAATCAATAAATTGTCATTTTTCATCAAGAACTTCTTAAAGTTTTATGAATTCTACTGAGGGTGTAGTTGTAAGATTTCCTGCAACTACACTAGTGGTTGCGTGTTGGCATGTGCCAATGGCACGCACGGCCACTTTGGCCAAGTCGCGGGCGCTACAATTGGGTAGCGGCTTGAAATAGAAAGTGGCTAGTGGTAACGTGTTGGCATGTGCCAATGGCACGCACGGCCACTTTGGCCAAGTTGCGGGCGCTACAATTGGATAGCGGCTTGGAATAGAAAGTGGCTAGTGGTAACATGTTGGCTTGTGCTACTGGCACGCACGGACACTTTGGCTAAGTTGCGGGAGCTACTTTTGGGTAGCGGCTTGGAATAGAAAGTGGCTAGTGGTAACGTGTTGGCATGTGCCAATGGCACGCACGACCACTTTGTCCAAGTTGCAAGCGCTACTTTTGGGTATAAAGGCTTGGAATAGAAAGTGGCTAGTGGTAACGTGTTGGCATGTGCCAATGGCACATACGGCCACTTTGGCCAAGTTGCGGGCGCTACTTTTGGGTAGCGGATTGGAATAAAAATTGGCTAGTGGTAACGTGTTGGCATGTGCCAACGACACGCACAACCACTTTGGCCAAGTTGCGGGCGCTAGTTTTGGGTAGCGACTTGGAATAGAAAGTGGCTAGTGGTAACGTGTTGGCATGTTCCAATGGCACGCACGGCCACTTTGGCCAAGTTACGGGCGCTACTTTTGGGTAGCGGCTTGGAATAGAAAGTGGCTAATGGTAACGTGTTGGCATGTGCCAATGGCATGCACAACCACTTTGGCCAAGTTACGGGTGCTACTTTTGGGTATAGCGGCTTGAAGATAGAAAGTTTGGAAGCCTAGGGCGCTATTTTTGTCATGTGCCAAATGGTATAGTGGCTTAGTTTGGCATGGTTGCCTATGAGTGCAGTATGTGGTTTGGTTTTGGCGTCGTTGCCATGGTGCGCAGTATGTGACTTGGTTTTAGCGTCGTTGCCATGGTGCGCAGTATGCGGCTTGGTTTTGGCGTCGTTTCCATGGTGCGCAATATACGGCTTGGTTTTGGAGTTGTTGCCATGGTGCGCAGTATGCGGCTTGGTTTTGGCGTTGTTTCCATGGTGCGCAGTATGCGGCTTGGTTTTGGCGTTATTGCCATGGTGCGCAGTATGCGGCTTGGTTTTGGAATTCGGGTTCTGTGTCGAAAACCCTAATCTGGTATTTTGAAAAAATACCCCCATTAATTATTGACACCTGAATTAAACGCTCGTAGTTAATGTGTTGCTGGTAACACTAGGTCATGGGGTTTTACGATTTTACCCCTTTATCTAAAATCCACCATCGACATTAAGTCTCATGATTAGATCGAAACAAGAGCTTTATTGCGAGATAAGCATAAGATGGTTCCAAGACAAGATCTGAAAGAGAAATGGGAGATTTATCTGACCTTTTTTCTGAGATGCGGACTGGATTCAGAATCCTCGTCCTTGGCAGTTTTGCATGGAGCGGGAGATTGGCGCAATTTGGCGGAAATGGACAGCTGGGAAGCATTGAGCTGCTTGCGCGAGTTGAGAAACTGAGCGTGCGCTGGCTGGTGGGGCCGGTGGAAGATGGACATGATATCTGGCGCAACTTGGCCGGCATTAACATGTCAGTGTGATTGGTGGGACCAACGGAAAGTTGGGAAGCAGTTTTGACTTTTCTTCACACACGGCTTTTAATTAGGGAACCAATCATGCCAAAAGCATTATGTTCCTCATTACTTCTTTTCATTCTTTAATATTCCGCATTCATTTTCAGCATAACCACACCATCTCCCTTTTGATAAAAGGTTTTTCTTATTGAGCTCTTTTCCTTCTTTGCTATGTCGCCCAAAGACGAATCATCCTCCAATCGTCCAGATTCTCCGAGTAAGGGAGCAAGATTCGACTCTTGCGAAAGCATCCCAACTAGAGTTATGCGGGTCAAGAAGATCATACCGGTATGTTCCATTTTCTTCTATTGATCAGTGTTTAGTTCATCGCATGCTCATTGATGAATGAGAAATTCTTCTTCCCCACAGCGATATCCCGTTGGAGCGTGTGTTACTATTATCGATGAAGATGATCTAGTTTCTCCCCTGCCTCCAAACCCGAATTCGTTGACTGCTGCAGATTTGGAGAATGCTGATTTAGGGATTTCTTGTCATGAATACCCCTACGCGGGTTTGTCTTTTGGGACTCGCATGAGGTGCCTCTCCTCCAATTACCAGAACATTGCTGGTTTCTTGGTGTGAAAAGAGTTCGTGGCTCTTTACACAAGGATATGGAAAACGTAAGGCCATATTACTACCAGGAGCGTAGTGAAATGTTGTTCGCATGCCTTGGTTTCCGTAGTGAATTGCCTTCTACCAATGATCGTTGAAATGGAGTGTCTATCCATTTATGTTATTGCAGAGCCAGAAATTCAGAGATGGGAGAGCATGGTGGCTACCTGTGAGTCATTGGAATTCAACATTAGCTGGTTGCGGCATCGTCTTGATATTGTGAAGGTTGAAAGAGCTGGTATTCTTGCTGGTGTGATTCCTGCCACCAAAGCCATTCTGGAATAGGAGAAAGCTTTGGCCATGGAGTCTCAGAGGATCGAAGGGTTAACTCGAGATTTGAAGAGTAGGACTAAAAGATATCATAGTCGATTGAATATGATGTTTTGCAAGGACTATGATTTACTAGATGGGATTTTCTGATTTGTGTTGCAAGATTATTTTTTTTATAGAAGATTTAGAAATGAATATTGGCGTTTTATTAATCTGTTAGGCTGTATGGAAGTTTTGATAATAGGTAAGAAAAAACGTAAGCAAAAAGAGTGTTGGGTGTGTATACTATGATGTAGCGTGTTGCGGGAAAGCAATCATGCATAGTATGCTTTGAGCTATTTTTTGTTGATGACTGCATCTAGTTTTCCTCCATCCTCTTTGATAATCTTGTAGTACCCACTATCGTATGCCTTGGTGAATATGTATGGCCCTTCCCATTTGGGGGAAAATTTTGGCGCTGATACATCCTGTTGAATATGCTTGGCAGTTTTCAGCACCAAATCTCCATTTTTAAAAACTCTAGGCTTCATGGTGTAGTTGTATGCCCTGGAAATCCTGTTTCTGTATGCTTGTGCATGTTCTTCCGCCCGATATATTCTAGAGTCTATAGTGTCGAGTTCTGATATTCTGGCGTTCAGCGTCACGGATTCACACCATCGAGGTCCACTCGCGGTGGCGATTCGGGCATATGGAATTTTGATTTCTGTTGGGAGAATTGCATTTGTGTCGTAGACAAGAGAGTAGGGAGACATGCCAGTGGAGCTTCTAGGAGAGGTTCGGTATTCCCAGAGAGCCATTGGTAGTTCCTCATGCCAAGTCCTTGGATTTTCGTGTACTGTTCGGCTGAGGATCCAGATCAGAGTCTTGTTGGTGCTTTCGGCCTGACCATTTCCCTGCGGGTAGTAGATGGTG
The DNA here is from genome assembly GCA_023529315.1 of Papaver bracteatum. Lineage (NCBI taxonomy): Eukaryota > Viridiplantae > Streptophyta > Magnoliopsida > Ranunculales > Papaveraceae > Papaver > Papaver bracteatum. The sequence goes on from JAJJWX010003083.1 coordinate 357,907, forward strand.
GAGAAGACTTGTTTAATGCCGTACCCCTCAACTAAGTCTTGTACCTGCTTGTTGGCGAAAGGTGTGCCATTGTCGGTGATGATATGCTTAGGTACGCCGAAACGACAGATGATGTGTTCCTTGATGAATGCTGCGATTGTGGCTCCGGTGTTTCCTTTCAGCGAGATCGCTTCAACCCATTTGGTAAAGTACTCCGTTGCGGTTATTATGTATTCGTTTTGTTTCGAGGATGGCGGGTTTATCTTTCCGATGATGTCGAGTCCCCAGCTATAAAAGGTCCATGGGCTATTTATTGAATGTAGGGGTGTCGGAGGTGCGTGGATGAGATTTTCGTGGACCTGACATTCATGGAATTTCTAGACGAAAGCGGTTGCATCATCTTCCATGGTCGGCCAGTAGTACTTCTCATGTATCTGCAGGAACTGCTTGTGTTTCCCTTGGTGTTCGCCATCGTGTACTTCTCTTAATATAACTGGAACTTCTGTATCGTCTAAACACTGTAGTAGACTTCCCCGAAAACTCTTGCGGTATAAAACCCCATCGTGAAACACAAATCTCTTGGACTTTTGTTTTAGCTTGGATATATCTTCTTTGTCGGCAGGGAGAATGCTATCGCGGAGGAAACTGATGTATGGCTCTTGCCAGTCCCCAGAATGGGTGATGTTAAGGACGTCTGCTTGACATGGGGGTTCCTGGCAATTGGGGCATGTTTTCTGGAGCAATCGAGATTGGGCTTCCATTTCCGGCCAAAAATATCCAAGTCGATGTAGGCGGCGGTAGAGGGTTACCACCGATGTGATTCCACAGACTTCGGTATGGACATGTTCAAGTTGCTGCTGTGCTTCTTCCTTTCCGAGACACCTTGACAGGGAGATATCCGGGTTTCGATGATACAGAACATTTTGAAGTACGAAGAAGTTTCGCAAAGTCTTGAGACCGACTTTCCCTTGGGAAAGTGAGCCGTTGAGTTCTTGGATGATAGGGGCTCTCCAGTCATCGTCTTCGGTCTTCTCAGCTTGTGAAAGCCATGTTGAGGCTATGGTTCATTTCCTCACTGTCAGGCTTTCTTCGGATCCTTCGAACTATAGTCTTGATGCCAGCTTAGCCAGGCAGTCGGCGTGCCTACTACCGCTTCGGCCATTATGTGTGATAGTCGCATCGGCGAAGTAATTCAGTAATCTTTGTGCTTCAGTTCTGTATGGTGCCAGCGTTAGCTCTTTGAATGCGTAGATCCTGTTCAACTGGTTGATGAGTAGTTTATAATCCCCTCTTATCTCCAAACGTGTGGTACCAGCTTGTTTAGCTAGTGACAATCCTATGAGGAAGGCTTCGTATTCGGCTGAGTTGTTGGTGTAGGGGAAGTCTAGCTTGAAAGAGTGTGAAAAAACTTCCCCAGCAGGGGATACCAGTACTATACCCGCTCCTCCAGTATTGGTGCTGGGGGTGGATGAGCCGTCGAAGAACAACAACCATGCTTCTTCTTTGACTGAGAGAATTTCTGGAAAGTCCCCAGGGAGATCATCACGTAGTTCAGCGGAGTTTTCTCATGGGAATACTGCTACCAAGTCTTCGACGGCCTGTCCTTTTATGGCCCTCGGGGTAGTTCACGTTATTTCTAACTCTGACAGTTGTAGGAGTCACTTAGCCGGCCTTCCTATCAGGGAAGGTTTTGAGAGGAGAAACCTTACAAGATCTGACTTTGATATCAGTATTACCTTATTGGAAAAGAGGTAGTGCATGAATTTCTGGATGGAGTGGATCAGTGCTAAACATGCTTTTTCCGCTCTGGGTATCTAAGTTCGGCATCTCTTAACATACGACTGAAGTAGTATATGGGATATTCGGTTCCTTGGTCATCTTCTTAAGCGAGGAGAGCTCCAATGGAAGTTTCGCTGAAAGCAGTATAGAGACATAGCGGTTTCCCTTGCATAGGAGATTTTATGACGGTCGGGGACGATAGTGTTTGTTGGATCTTCTGATATGCTTCTTGTTGAGACGCAGTTCGCCCCATTTTTTAGCAAAGGGGTGAATGCGGTAATGAGTTGGGTCAGTCCCGGTATGAAGAGGCGAATGTAGTTTATCTTACCCATGAAACTCTGGAGCTCCTTTACAATTCATGGGGGTGGCATCGTCAGGATAGCTTGCGTCTTGATTGGGTCGACCTTTATCCCTGCAGCCATTACATGGAACCCTAAGAACTTCCACGAAGAGATGCCGAAAGCGCATTTCAAAGGGTTCATCTTAAATTTATACTCGCTACATCTTTCGAACACTTGTCGTAGTGTCTCTGGATGATCTGCTCGAGTCTTCAATTTAACCACCACATCGTCTACGTAATATTCAACTTGCTTGTGCATCATATCGTGGAATATGGTGGTTATGGCACGTTGGTAAGTAGCACCAGCGTTCTTCAGGCCGTAAGGCATCACAATGTAATAGAAGTTTCCAAGAGGGGTTAGAAAAGCAGTCTTATTTGCGTTGTGCTCATACATCTTTATCTGGTTATAGCCGATATATCCATCTATAAAAGATAACATGGCGTGCCCACTGGTAGCGTCTACCAGCATGTCGATGTTAGGGAGTGGAAAATCGTCTTTAGGGCAGCACTTGTTCAAATCTCTGAAGTCGACACATCACCTGATCTGGCCATTTTTCTTCTTGACGGGAACGATATTGGCTAACCAAGTGGGGTGACGAATGGGCTTGATGAAACCAACGGCTAGTAGTTTCTGAACTTCCACCTTGATTTCTTCTTCCATATCGTGCCTGAATTGTCTTGGAAGTTTCTTGACCTGTTTGGACCCTGGTATCACATGCAGATGGTGGGTAACTAGTTTTTCATCCAAACCAGGCATTTTTTCGTATGTCCATGCGAATACGTCTTGGTATTTCTTAAGTAGATCGATTAGCTTCGAGCGTTCCATTGAGTGTAAGGCTGAACTGATTAAAATAGGGCGTGGGAATTCTTCATCCCCTATATTGACAGTATCGAGCTCGTCTGTGGTTAAGTCGGTCCCGTTTTTGCAGCTTATGAGGGGCATCGGGAACTTCCTCTTGATCTTTGTGAAGACATTCTTTTTGGCGCCGAGACCGGATTTTGGCCTCCCCTGTTAATTGCTTACAGCGATGATGATAATACGTGAGCTTTCCCTTTTTTCTTCGTCTTGCGGTAAAGGTGCGTTCTCGCTTAGCATGGGCATGAGTTGCACCCTGGCCCAGCAACGGGGAATTGGCGAGTCTTCTTTTTCATGGGATGGCGGGAGAGAGGTTTTCTTTGATGAGTAGCTCTGGTTCATTGTTGTATCTGAGTGACGTCCATTTTGGCAGCGAGAAACTATGCACCTTGGTCATCATATCCCTTGAACCCTTCGGCCCATGTGTTTCTACGTAGTAAATAGGTGCATAGGGGGATAGTAACGCAGGGATGCGGACTACTTTCCCGTTCAGAACTGTTTTTAGACATTGATGGTATGTCGAGGGAATGATTTTGAGATCGTGCAGCCACGGCCTTCCCAGTATCATGTGGTAATCTGGTTCCTTTTCGATCACTTCGAACTTCACGCTTGATTGAATTGGTCCCACAGTCAGATCCAGGTTGATGTAACCATATGTGCTAGTTTGGTTGCCCTCGAAGTCAATCATTGTAGTGGGCTGTCGCATGACCTCGTTAGGTCGTACCCTGGGAGCTTTGAGCATTTTTAGGGTGATGACATTGGAAGATGCACTTGTGTCAATGAGCGCTCTCCTAAACTCTGTGCTCTTTATAGTTGCAGGAATTCCCACACTATACCCTATTCAAGAATTTATCAATATTTATGACACAATTTGAAGATTAAGGATCTTTTTTATTAATACGATCTTAAAATAATTACAGAAATCAAGAACACAGAACACTTAATAAGATTTTCTCTCTCCTAAAAACTTTCTTAGCACTCAAAAATTCATCCCCCTCTCTGGAACTATTCATTTTCTTTATATAGGCATTTACATAGTGGATTACAGCTCATGTCAGCTCATTTACATCTAAGATTCCCTTTAATTTCGGATCTAGGTTCTTGCGATAAATCGCAGTTAGCACCGCCTTATTCATTCGCAAGTCTTATTGGTTCGTCGCAGAAATGTCACACTTTACTCATGTTTCTGTTGTTTTCATCTGATATGTCATTCCTTACGCCACTCTGAGACATGTCGCAGAATATCATTGATGTGTCGCAGAACTGTTGTTTATTTCGCAAGAATATTGTTGTGACAATATTCTGATCCTACATCTTGCCTCTTCTCATATCTTTTTTGCGAAGGAGATAAAGATCATGAGAATTTACTATTCTTGATTTGCCGCAACTCCTTACTTTTTACCCGCAAAGTTCCTTATTTTACGTTTTACCGTTGGCACGTGTCAATCTTTACTTTTTTACTGATCAACCCGGTTACCCATCCTTCATCTATAAATAGATATCCCACTTGAGGAAATATTTTCTTTCATTCTCACTCTTTTCTTCAACTTCTTTCTTTTTCGTCTGCAATTTTTTATTTCCTAGTATCCTTCCTGCTGCTGCTCTAATGGAGACTCAAAGGTATGTTCTTATCTTGAACCTTATTTTGTTCATGTTTCATCATTTCTATCGTCTGATTTTCTTTGTAATCCTCATATTCTATATTATCCTTTTCAGTAACACTACTTCTCAGATTAAGATTACTGTCAAAAACCCTAACTCTAAAGTTTCTCAAAAATGGCGTGTTGGGAAGGCGAAAAGATCTGAGAATGATAAGGTAGTAAGAAACACTTATTTCTTTGAAATAACAATATTGTTGCCTCTGTTTCTTATCTACATTATTATTCGCAGGGTGAAGAAAATATTTCTAGTCCTCTTAAGCGTTCTCGTCAAATTAAAGCTCTTCCAGATGAAGTGGATATTCTTGATTTCTTGCCTGCATACCCTGTTCCGCCGCAAGATAAATCTTCTCCTTCTCCTCACGTAAATTCTAATATTAACACCACTACTACTTCTTCATCAATTCCAAATGAACCTATTGATGATGATATTTCCATCCATATTTCAAGAGTTGCGATGGATGAATCTTTAATAGCTAAAACTAAAGTGAATGAATCAGCAGCCCATGATCTTGCGACTAATGAAACTGTGGTGAATGAAACCATGGTAAATAAAACTACGGAGAATGAAGCCGTGATGAATGAAGTTGCGATGAAGGATGTTGCAGTGAATGAAGCCGTGATGAATGAAGTTGCAATGAAGGATGATGCGGTGAATGAGATTGTAACTGCGACTAACCAAGTTCCTTCTTCCACCCCTACTACCGCGAGTAATTCTAATCTTCAAGTTAATGTCGCCAAAGCTTCTTCCTCTACTTCTCTTCCTTCTTCTCAAGAAATAGCAACAGGGGTTGAAGCTGCTTTTCAAATATTATCTGAAGTTTTGAATGATGCTATGAAATCTTCTACAGACCCTGCGAGACAAGATATTTGTATGACTCTAAGCAAGCATCTTGGATCCTGCGGGTCTTCGTCTAAGCTAACTTCTTTAGAAAGTAAAATTGAAACCTTGAAGAAGAATCTTCAAGCAAAAACTTTATAATGTGAACTTATCGATCATAAGTTTCGCAATTCTGAATTAGACTGCGAAAATCTTCGCAGCAGAAATGATGATATGAAAGGTACAACTTTCTTGCCTCTGTCTTTTCCTCAATAATTCTTTGTTTTCTATATACCCAATTTTTCTTTATTTATTTGTTGACGCATATTTAGATTCAAAATATAACCAATTATTGAAGATACTTGAATGGGAAACAATCGCTGATGAGGCCCGCATTGGGAAAGAGTCTTGGAAGAATCAATTTGATAGATTGAATACCCTTCACACATATTCAATTGACGAGATAAATAATCTTAAGAATGAGAATAATCAGCTAATTTGTGAACGAGATCGCCTAAGTAATGAAGCCACTCAACTTTTATACTCGCTAAATCAGACTAATTTGAGGGTGGAATCTTTACTAGATGAAAACAAAACCTTATCTCAAGAGAAACGTAGCTTTATGAGTAAAACAATGGTTTATTCGCAGCAATTGAGTAATCTTCAGGAGTTATGTGACAACCAAAAGCAATCTCTTCGTGTATTGAAAGATGAGCTTAAAAAGATAACCGAATCATCTGCCGCTGAACAAGAGAAACTTATAAAAGGTAGATTAGCTCTGAGCGTAAAAGTTAACAGTCTCAAAGATGACTATGCTCTACTGAAGAACTCTCATTCCTCCTTAAAAGAAGAAAATACTCATCTTCTTTCTAAAGAAAAAAGTATAAAATCTCGTTTGAAAGGTAAAGTTGGTGATACTTTCGATGATACCATGAATCAATGGAAGAATTGCTTCCTTAACATAATTCAAACTTTATCCTCGCAAAAGGAAGGTAGTCATTTTGACTTCCTCGTCTATTTAATTACTTCATTGTATTTTCCCATCTTATTTCTTGCGAAAATTCCATCTAATATGTGATTTTTCTTCTGCATAATCTGAGAAGCACCTTCAAGCTTCAATCTCTGATCTGTCTATGAGGTTGGCCAAACTTCTCAAAAAGAACACTGCGCTTTCTAACTCTCGCAACAGAGCTTTAAGAAGATTTGACTATCTTGAATATTTCAAAGATATAGAGATCAGAAACCGGGAAAAGAATTGCCTCCGTAAGGCGCATTTAGGCGCTGAGGTTCTCATAAACAATGTTCTATTCTCTCATTCTTTACCTCCTATGAAGATCAAACCCTTGGAGATAGATAATAACGAAGTCCCTCGTTTCATAGATGAAGATCTAAATTATTCAAGTAATGAAGAAGATTTTTCTGAGGATGAACAAAACCCACCTAAAGAAATAGAAGAAGAAGAAAACCCTCTCAATGATGGAAAATATCAAGAAAATCCTCATAAAGAATCAGAAGAATATAATTATCCTCACAAAACAATCACTGGTGATGGAGAAACCCAAGCTGAAAAAGGTGTCGCTGATGAAGATAATAGTAGCGAACAAGAATAATAAATTTAAGGAAGAATATTCTCTGGAGTTTTATATTCTTGCGAAATATCTTGTTCTTTTCCTTGTCCTGCGGATGATTGTAATTTCTGAATCTCTTTTGCGAAACATTGCAGTTTTTGTAACCCTATCATCTTATTCTAATTATATATTTTTATTAATCTGAATCCAATCTTCATAAATTCTTGTAACTTGATTATCTTCTTTTTTATTATTTTAATTCTACTCAAGGAAGATAATGAAATATTATTTTATAATCCCCATATTTGCCCCTCATAATCTTCCTTGTGAAGTATTGAATTTGTTACCCTTGTAAGAAATCCCATACTTTCCTCTTCTTATCAATCTGAATTATGATAAATGAATTATCGCAATCAACGCTGCGAAAAATTTGGTATATGCTTTGCAGATATAACCTCTCTTGTGGTCTTATTTCGCCTTCCTAGTTAAAGGTCTTATTATGCCACTTTTATGCGAAAAGATCGCAGGGATTCTTACTTTTACATTGATCTTGTAATAATCCATTGATCTTGCCTTATCATTTAATTTTAATCTCTGCGACAATATGATAAATCTAAGCCTTCTTATGAGATTAATCTCTCTTTGCTTTTTAAGACTTATGACTTTGTCGTCTTTTCGATGAAATCGCAGGACGTCTTTGCGATTTATATCCTCTTATTATTGATTTCATTTATCTCATCTTTTGATCTTATCACAAAAACCCATTGATCTCATCTTAACATTTCTCTTTAGGCTTTTTGGCCTGTCACGCGGCAATATGACGGGCCTAAATATTCTTGCGAATATAAAGTCCCATGACATTGCTGTCTGTGTCACGCGACAATATGACGGGCCTAAATATTCTTGCAATTATAAAGTCCCATGACATTGCCGTCTTTTTTGATACACATCTCCCTAATGGAGGGTATCGCCCTAATCTCTCCCCCCGGTTGCCCCTTCAAGGATTATACATCGGCCATACAGGACTAGCACTTTCCCATCCGGTTCTGCCAACAACCAGTTGTTTTCGCAGCCTTTTCCTTTATGCCTTATATGGCTTATAGTTACAAGACTGCACCCTAAGTGGGGTTTTCTTTGGGCTGAACACATCGAAAGCCAAGACTTGATGTGGATGGCCAGGGTAGGTTCATCCATCCCGGGCACCCACAGCTCAACCGTGTACCTCGGCGCCTTGATCATACTTTGAATTCCTTAGGAGAAACTCTCGGGCGCCCAACCAGGGTATAACCTTATATAGTTTGGAATCCAAGTTATCTCTCCCGGATGGATTTTCTATAATCCCAAATCTCCATGACTAGGTTCCAGCAGTGGTATAGCCTTTCCCATAGCCATGCAAACAGATACCCCCCTTATGACACACTTTAAGGACATTTCCTCTTACGGAATAGAATCCGCGAACTAAGGTGTACGCCATAAAAGTTCGTCCCATTCTTATATGTTTTTAGGCAATTTTCGCCCGTCTTATGCATTTGCATTAAAATTCTTAATTATTTCGCAAATTATTGCGGAAAATAGCTTTTATATTTAGCCACCTTTGTTCTTGCAAAACATCTCTTTTATTCTCTCGCAATTTTTTGCGTGTAATCCATTCATTCTAGTCTTTCAAACCTTTATTGATAATATTTTCTTAGATATTGTCTATTCCATGGTCTGCCAAGTCTTTGACCCATGTATCTTCCTTCTGGATCCATTAATTTATATGCTCCAGTTCCAACTATTTCTTTGATGATATATGGCCCGTCCCATTTTTTCGCTAATTTTCCTCCATTTTCTCGTTGATATTCTGATGTTTCTCGCAGAACTAGATCTCCAACTTGGAATTCACACTTCTTTACTCGTTTATTATATTCACGAGCTAATCTGCGATGGTAGTTTTCCATATGTTGTAATGCCTTTTCTCTCTTCTCTTCTACCTCATCAAGTTTGTCTAGAATCATACCAGCACTAAGATTCTTTTCCCAAGCTTCTTTTTTTGTTGTAGGAATATCAACTTCTGTTGGTAATACTGCCTCAACCCCATATGTTAAACAAAAAGGAGATTCCCCAGTTGCTTCTCTTCGTGTTGTATTATAAGCCCAAACTGCATTATGAACTTGTTGACACCACGTTCTATGATGCCCTTCTAACTTCTTTTTTAGAATATCTGCGATTGTTTTGTTAGTTGCTTCAGCTTGACCATTGGCTTGTGGGTATAAAGGAGTCGATTTTCCGCACTTTATCTTGAATGCATTAAGTAACATGTCTATATTTTGTCCTTCAAATTGTTTTCCATTATCTGACACCAACTGCGCTGGAATTCCGAATCTGCAAATGATATTTTCAAATATAAATGTGAAAATGTCCTTTTCACGAATATGCTGTACTGCTTTAACTTCCGCCCATTTTGTGAAGTAATCTGTTGCGACAATTAAGTATCTCTTTTGCCCTATTCCCGGCACAAATGGTCCCACAATATCTAAACCCCACTTTCCAAATGGCCAAACATTTTTTGAGGATGTTAATGTTTCACCTGGTGCATGTATTCTTTTTGCAAATCTCTGACATTCCTCGCAACTTCTTGATAAATTCTTTGCATCTTCATGCATATATGTCCAATAATAACCTTTCATTTTAGTTCTGTATGCTAAAGATCTTCCGCCGCTGTGATTACCAGCATACCCACTATGTAACATTTTTAATATTTTTTTTCCTTCTTCTTGTATCAAACATCTGAGGGAAGGCCCATTTAAAGATTTTCGATATAACACCCCATCTCTTAACTCATAATTTGTTGCTCTACTTGTTAATTTATGTGCTTCTAATATGTTCCTTGGAATCTCCCCCCTTGCTAGATATGCGTGAATTTCCTCACGCCAATCTGCGATAATTCGACTTGATTCTTCGCCATTATTTTCTACTACCATTGCCTCAGCTTCCTTTTATTCTTCTTTATTAATTGATGGTGCTATGAGTGTTTGTGTTTTTATATTTCTCGCAGTCGGATCTACCATCATACTTGATATAAACGCAAAAGAATCTGCAAGCCTGTTATCTCTTCTTGAAATATGCCTCCATTTGAGTTTTGGAATTTTCGCAGATAATTCTTCAACAAGTTTCTTATATTTTTCAAAGATATATCGTTAGTTGCATATTCCCCTTCAATTTGGCGGATAATCAACTGTGAATCACTGGTAACTCTTGCATTCTCCACCTTCATTTCTATCGCAAATCTTAGAGCATGTACTACAGCCTCATATTCTGTCTCATTATTGGTAGATTCAAATTCCAGTCGAAATTCAAATGCCATTTTTGCGCCTTCTGGCGAAATAAAAACGACTCCCACTCCATTTCCTTCTCCATTGGATGATCCATCTACTAATATCTCCCACCTATTTGGTTCTATTAAAAGATCTCTAGGATCCCCATATTCTTCTTCTATATCCATCATGTCTTCTACAGCTTCATCATCCTCCAAAGGAAATTCTGCGACAATTTGAGATTTTGGCGAAGATAGAATTGCATATTGGATCTCAAAATGCCCCACTTGTGCGTTCCATCTTTCGACTCTGCCTGATCTCTTTGAATTTTTTATTACTGACTCAATTGGTACTTTTGTTAGTACTTTGATTTTATACGCTTGGAAATATATGCGAAGCTTAGAAGCCGCATAAACTAATGCCAAAATTAGCTTTTCAATCTTCGAATAATTTTTCTCCGCAGCATTAAATGTTTTGCTAATATAGTAAATAGGTTTTTCAACTCCTGCGTCATTTCCCAAAAGTACTGCGCTTAAAGCATGTGGAGTTGTCGCAAGATATATCAGCAACTCTTCTCCTGGTTCAGCTTTCTGTAAAATGGATATATTCATCAAATATTCCTTAATTCCTTGAAAAGCTTTCTCACATTCATCTGTCCATTTAAATTTTGTTCCCTTCTTTAGTATGTTGAAGAAATGCTTGCATTTATCTGATGATCGCAAAATAAATCTTCCTAGTGAGGCTAAAAGTCCATTCAATTTTTTCACATCTTTTATTGTTGCTGGATTTGGCATATCTCGAACTGCTTGCACCTTTTCAGGATCAACTTGTATTCCTTATTTTGATACAATATATCCCAAGAATTTCCCAGATGATATTCCGAAAGTACATTTCTCAGGATTTACTTTGATATTAAAAACCCGCATCTGATCAAAAATTTCCCTTAAGTCCTGCACATGATTTTTAGCTTCTTTGCTTTTTACCAACATATCATCCACATATACCTCTAAAGTTTTATGTATCCATTTCGCGAACACCTTTTCCACCATCCTTTGATAATTTGCTCCTGTGTTTCGTAACCCAAACAACATCTTTGTGTAGCAATATAGTCCTCTAGGAGCAAAGAATGCAGTATGTTCTTGATCTTCTTCCGCAAGTGGGATTTTATTATAGCCATTGTATCCATGTAACGAAGATATTCGATCATTTCCTGCGGCAGATTCCACCAGCTGCGGAATATCTGGCAAGGGAAAACCATCTTTGGGACATGCTTTATTTAGATCAGTAAAATCAATGCAAATTCTTATCCCCTTATTTTTCTTGGGAACTACTACCATATTGGCGATCCATTCTGGATATTTTGCTTGCCTTATAATTCTTGCGTCTAGCATCTTCTGCAATTCTTCTTCTATCTTGGCATGATAAGTAGTCGCAATCTTTCTTATTCTTTGTTTGAATGGTCTGACATTTTTGTTAATCTACAATCTATGGCACGCAACATATGGATCTATTCTAGGCATCTCGTCCATATTCCACGCAAAAATGTCTTTGTATTCTCGCAGAAGATTTACAGTTTGCTCTTCTTCCTCCACATCCATCTTAGTTCCAATTTTCAGCATTTTTGGGTCTTCTTCACTGCCAACATTTACTTCTTTTGTGGGTTATGCTGCAATATAACTAGCTTCATGTTCTCCCATTGGTGTTGGTGTTTTTATTACCTCCACTGGTTCATCACTTTCTTGCGATACATCGTTAAATATTCCTTTTCCTTCTTCTGATCTTATCATGTAAATCTTGAATTCTTCTTCTTTCTTTTCTTCTTTCCTCATTTTTCTGCGCTGTTTTCGCAACTGAATTTGATTTTCACAATTCTTTAGTTCATTCTGGAAACACAACGATGCACAATATGTATCTCCTCTAATCTCGCCAATTCCGCTAGGCATAGGAAATTTTATGCATTGATGTAGAGTTGATGATACAACCTTGATTTCATGTATCCATGGTCTTCCCAACAGCATATTATATGGTGATTTCACATCCACTACACACTAATTTATCTGCGTCTCTATTTTCCCCAGCGGAATTCGCACTATAATTTCACCTTTAGGTTTTGTTAGAGATTTTCCAAATCCATGAATATGATATGTTGGACTAAGCATTTCTTCATCTTTGTATCCCATTTTCTTGAATGTGTGGTAAAACATTATATCCACAGAACTTCCTGCGTCCACCAGAGTCCTATTCACAGCCCACTCTTCTGTAGATCTTATTGATTTCTCTTTTCTTGTTGGTACAACAGACACTGTGATCACTAATGGAGATGTATGACTTAAATTTTCTTTCGGAATTTCTGCTGCCGTGAATGTGATCTTCTGTTTTTCCCAATCTTTTAGTGGTGATACCTCCTCTTCCGACATGATTTTCTTTCCTTAAAAATCTCGCTTGTGTATCCTTCCTCAAAAAGGCGGTGCCAAAATGTAGTTGCAGGAATTCCCACACTACACCCTATTCAAGAATTTATCAATATTTATGACACAATTTGAAGATTAAGGATCTTTTTTATTAATATGATCTTAAAGAATTACAGAAATCAAGAACACGGAACACTTAATAAGATTTTCTCTCTCCTAAAAACTTTCTTAGCACTCAAAAATTCATCCCTCTCTCTGGAACTATTCATTTTCTTTATATAGGAATTTACATAGTGGATTACAGCTCATGACAGCTCATTTACAGCTAAGATTCCCTTTAATTTCGGATCTAGGTTCTTGCGATAAATCGCAGTTAGCACCGCCTTATTCATTCGCAAGTCTTATTGGTTCGTCGCAGAAATGTCACACTTTACTCATGTTTCTGTCGTTTTCATATGATATGTCATTCCTTACGTCACTCTGAGACATGTCGCAGAATATCATTGATGTGTCGCAGAACTGTTGTTTATTTCGTAAGAATATTGTTGTGACAATATTCTGATCCTACATTCTTGATGAGGGCCGTAACATGCAGGGCTCGGTTATGGACCTCTTCTACCATCATGTCGTCGTCAGTAAAAGTGATGCTTCCGGCAGACCTCCCAGGGGTTCTTGGAGTCCCTGTGGGTACTGGGACTAGAGATGCGTTCAACACTATTTCGTTAATGGCTGAAAACGTTTTTACCCGCTGATCTCTGGAGAGGTGCAACAATTCGCACAAATTCTCTACCAACGCGGTCACCTCCTGATCTGATGGCTTCCGGTTAACAACGAAACCATTAATTTTAGGATGCTCATTCGGGATGCTAGTCCCCTATTCCGATCTTCTGGAAGGCATGATCCACTTAGCTCCGATGTTAAGCTGATGAGAAATTCGAGTATGCTGTTGATCGCATCCTTCATTAGATCCATATTCCTGGCGTGAATCTCCTAAGATCGCATCAGATCAACCAGTCTTGGGAGTTATTCACTGGTTGTATTGCTTCCAGAAGTTGGCGGATCGTCTTGTCTTCGAGCAGGATCAGTATTTGTTGTAGGAGCAGAATCTCACAACAACAACACTCTTGCAAGAATTTCTGCCACACATGGAAAGTGTCACAAATAATTATAAGAAATGACGAAATATGTGAAGATTTTATCATTACTCACAAGAATAAGGTGATAGTTCGCAAGAAATGTAGCAAGAAGGAAGAATCATGCGAGACATGGAGAGACTTGAGGGAAATGTAACAGAAACTTGAGAGAAATGAAGAAATCTTGCGAAAGATATTACCGCAGAACTCAGATCCGAAATTAAGGGAAAGCTTAGCTGTAAATAAGCTGTCATGAGCTGTCATCCACTATGTAATTACCTATATAAAGAAGAGAGCAGGAGAGAGAAAGGGAGAGATAATTTTAGGAAGAGAGAGAAAGATATTTAGCAGAGAGAGATTTTTAGAGAGAGAAAATGTATTTTCTTTATCATCTTCTTCCCCAAAACTAGATCTAGAATTCTTCCAAGAACTCCATTAATAGAGATTGTAAATGTAAATTGATGTAGCTACAAATTATCATAGTGAAGAACCGTGGATGTAGATCACATTGATCGAACCACGTAAAAAATCTTGGTGTCCATTTATAATTTTAGTATTTTTATCACCATTTTAATATTTAGATCTAGAAATTGTTATCAAGATATGATAAGGGGTGTGTTGTAGGTTTTCCTGCAATTACAATTTGGCGCTAGAAACAGGGACTGCTAATCGTTGGATAGAAGAAGATTCAAAGAAATTAATTATTGAGAAGTTGGATCTGTAAAATTCAGGGATAACGGAGTAATACAAACAGTAGATGAAGGGAAAGAGAGGCTGACAAACAGTAGCAGATCTAAATCGCATTAAGTATTTTAGTTTTCAGGAGAGAAGTTGGCTACTGATGTTGATGTCCTAGGGGAATCTATGAACTTTAAAGGAAGAAATGGAGATGAAGAAAAAGTAGAAAAGAGAAACCAACCAAAGTCTTCATCAACAAATCAGGACAAATCTTTACCCTATTTATTTTATACTCTGTTCGTACGTTTAAATCTGGGAATGTTAAAGAAATTTTTTGAAAAATAATTCTTTAAAAACAAACCTCTTTTCCTACAGAAATTAGATTTTTCACAAACATATTAGTCTGAAATCAATTGCAATTGCAGATACATCACCAGCGAGTCTTTGATGATAAACCTGTTTAATGAGTTTCGAAAATATAGATTATTGCGATTTAAAAATGAGTCGAAGATTTTTCAGCTATGATTTTCACATTTCATTTACGTATTAGCTTAAATCTTTTCTAATTTGCCCATTTGATCATTGTTTTGATACTTGCGAGGACAAAAATTCGCAGGATAGACTTGTTAGTGATGAATGAACCATCATTATAATGTAAAAAAGAAGAACACATGCAGTTCAACGCCATATAGCAACATCAAAATTAATAATAAAAATAACTACTTGCGAAATAATAAAAATGAGGGCAGCAAAGAAAAAGAAGTACGGTCATTACCTGGCGAACAAAAGAGATTCTGCGGTGTTGGTTTTCGCCTCATCAGGTAACTAAAGAAGCAGAATTTCTTAGAAAGGAGCAAAGAAGACAATGAAGATATCAATCCATTAGACATGGCGGAGAGGGAGCTGCGACAATTTATGAACAACGAAGAAACCCGGTACAAAGAAGAACAGTTACGCAGGAGTTTATAATTGAGAACCAATGGATCTCTAAAATGATGAGTACTCACAGGGGAAGCGATGCTTCGCAACAAAATTTTACATCTTGCGATCCATTAGACATGCTTCATATTTTTAGACCACAACTCAAAATGAAATGGAGTTTCTACTTTCTATGGTCCGTCCTTGGGTGAACTGACAATAAATTTGAAGAAAGAGGGGTTGTTAAGCGTTTGCTTCTGATATTTGCTCATGCGTAACTTTGATCATTTCTTGAGAGTGGAATACTAGACTATAGTACTTGTTATGGGGATATAGGAGAACAAAGATTTGTTGAAAGGGGCTGATTGGAAGAATGTAGGTGGTGATGTGACTGACGCTAGTTCTGCTGCTATACCAGACAAGTTCCTGAGTATTATTTTCTCCCTCGAAGATCTTTATCGGTTATCCTTCCTTTCTATGGGGCAGTATTTCTGCGGGAATTGGTACTGGGATGTTGATTGAAGACTGGATCAATAAGAAAATTAAAGAAAGAAGACAAATTCTCACCACCCATTAATTCTTACAACACGGAATTTTGGGAAAGTTAACTAGCGAACCATTAAGTCTAGCGAAGTTAACTCGCAACAGAGAGGAATGAGATAACTTGCTTTCCTTGACTCTAATGATATCACGAAGGTGTTAACTCGCAGGATATCGTAATTCAGAAGGTGAAGGAAAAGAAAGACCCACACAAGAGAAGAAGAAGAGCAGAAAAAGACAAAGTTTGTGTAAAGAGCGATTACATTAGGATATATTTTGCGAAGCTTACTACCTTAACACAAACAGCGGTTCACAAAGGTGGTTTGAGTTGTAGAAAACAAGATATAGACCACGGGTTCGAGTCTTCATAATCACGTAGAATTTTTTGTTTTTTATCGCAAATGTTTACATCCTAAGCATTTCCTTCGCAGAAGTTCACCATGCAGACATTTGCAGCATGAACCAATATTTCCTAAAAACCAAGGCTTCAGTTTACTTCGCAGATTACTTCGCAGATATATTCTTTTCAAATACCTGCCTGAAGTAACCAGCAAGACCAATTCACTTAAGCCCATTAAAAGTAAGCCAAGCTATTTCACGCAGGCAATTGAGTAGCGAGCAAGTGAAATCCAATTTCCGCAGGATGTTTTTATTTCACATAAGAAGAATTCGCCAAGAATGGTTATAGGCAGGAATTTGGTATTTCATTACTTCGCAAGATCTTTCGTTCTCTCGCAAGAAGAAAATGGGAGATTACTTCGCAAACATATTTCGCAAAAAATGGTTAGAAATGTTGGTATGGCCCAACATTATACAAGAGGCAGATCAAGAGTTAATTTTGCAAGACTTCATTTCTCATTTCTTCTCAATTTTCAAGCAAATCATATACTTCCTAAGAGACAACAGCAAGCCGCAAAAGATAAGTACCATTTCCTTGAATATTTTATCTATGATTTTTGCGAGAAAGATTTTTGATTTTATTTATCAAAAGCGATATATAATCGCAAGATTTCTAAAATTTCTAAGATTTCAAAACATTTCAAATATTTTTTAGATTGCGATACAATCGCAAGATTCAAAAATAGAATTCATCGCAAAAATTTAAAGATCTCAAAATTTTTCAAAGATTTCAAAGTTAAAAAAAAAAATTATATATTTCTATAAAAAAAATTTGATTTAAAGACCCGATATAATCGCAAGATTTCAAATAAGATTTCAAAATATTTTACAGAGAATTTACTTCAAAAATGATATTATGAGAATGAAAGAAGAAATGACAGAAATGAATGAAAGAATGAATGAAGAAATGCGAAATTATCGCAAGAAATTGGAATAAAATTTCGCAAGAGAGAAATGCAAATGCATAAGACGGGCGCAAATCGCCTAAAAACACATAAGAATAGGACGAACCTTTATGGCGTACACCCTAGTTCGCGGATTCTATTCCGTAAGAGGCAATGTCCTTAAAGTGCGTCATAAGGGGGTATCTCTTTGCATGACTATGGGAAAGGCTATACTGCTGCTGGAACCTAGTCATGGAGATTTGGGATTATAGAAAGTCCATCCAGGAGAGATAACTTGGATTCCCAGCTTTATAAGGTTATACCCTGGTTGGGCACCCGAGAGTTTCTCCTAAGGAATGCAAAGTATGATCAAGGAGCCGAGGTACATGGTTGAGCTGTGGGTGCCCGGGACGGATGAACCTACCCTGGCCATCCATGGCAAGTCTTGGCTTACAATGTGTTCGGCCCGAAGAAAACCCCTCTAGGGTGTAGTCTCGTAACTATAAGGAATAAAGGATAAGAGGCTAAGAAAACAACTGGTTGTTTCTAGAACCGGATGGGAGGAGCTAGTCTTGTATGGCAGAAGTACGTCTCCTTGAAGGGGAAACCAGAGGGAGAGATAAGGGTGATACCCTCCATTAGGGAGATGTGTATCAAAAAAGACGGCAATGTCATGGGACTTTATATTCGCAAGAATATATAGGCCCGTCATATTATCGCGTGACATAGACGGCAATGTCATGGGACTTTATATTCGCAAGAATATTTAGGCCCGTCATATTGTCGCGTAACAGGCCAAAAAGCCTTAAGAGAAATGTTAAGATGAGATCAATGGGTTTTTGCGATAAGACTAATGTTAAGATGAGATCAATGATAAGAGGAGATGAGATCAATGGTAAGAGGATATAAATCGCAAAGACGTCCTGCGATTTCATCGCAAAGACGGCAATGTCATAAGTCTTAAAGAGCAATGAGAAAGATTAATCTCACAAGATGGCTTAGACTTATCATATTGTCGCAGAGATCAAAATAAATGATAAGACAAGATCAATGGATTATTACATGAAAATGTAAGAATGTCCTGCGATCTTGTCGCAGACAAGTGGCATAATAAGACCTTTAACTAGGAAGGCAAAATAAGACCACAAGAGAGGTTATAACTACAAGCGTATAACATATTGCTAACGACTTTATATTAGTCTTATTTTATTTGTCATATTGCAGATCAATAACAAGAGGCAAGTATGGGAATGCATAGAATGGAAATTACAATTTTTCGCAGAAAATATTCGCAAGAAAGAAAGAGAGAAGTACACAAGTTTTACAAAAAGAAGATCCAAAAGAGAAAATAAGACCACTAGAGAGAACGCAAGTAAACTTGCGAAGATGATTATATTGCAGGAATAAACGGTGGAGAAAATAACAATGAGATACAATGAGCCAGAAAAATGAGGCACAAGAGAATAAACTTGCGAGAATAAAGAGAAATGCTCACACTAGAGAAAAAGTCAAAGAAATAGAGAATGTAGGCAATTTAAAGCTACATCAATTTTACCGCGGAAAAATGAGATAAGTAACCCAAACATTAGCTATACATTACAATAGATAAGCATTGTCATCATACAAGCATCATACTCGCATCATAAAAGCAATGCATAAGCATTTCATGGCATAAGCATCGCATACACATTTCATAACATAAATATTATATTCGCACAAGTATTTTAAAAAAATTTACAGAGTAATACCGCGAAATTTCGCAGGACCATTCATAATTCGCAGGACTATTCATAATTCGCAACACTATTCGCAGCACTATTTGCGACACTATTCATAATTCGCAGGACTATTTGCGGCACTATTCAGAACTTCGCATAAATGTTCAAAAATTCGCAGAAAAACTCATAAATTCGCAGAAAAGTTCAGAAATTAGCAGGGTTATTCATAATCACGCAGACTCATTCATAAACTCGTAGATTCATCCAGAATTTCGCAGGAATTGTGATTATTTCGCAGAATGTGATTAATTTCTTAAAGTGATTACCACTTGAGGCAGAGGCAAGATAAGAATAGAGACGCAATTTAATCATTCAACATTTTCTCAAGGATTCTCTTTCATAGATAAAGAATAGAGGCAATTATGGATTACCAAGAAAATATTTTATGTTCTTTATCTTCTCGTCAAGAATCATTTCCAAAATGGGCAAGAATTCTCACCAAAAATGAAGAAATAATTTCGCATGAATAGAGGCAATATTTTTCATTCAAGAGCGGATACTTCATATATTTCGAGGATTGAGTACTTCTTATACTTCTTCAAGGATACTTCGCATACTTCATTCATCATACTTCGTGTACTTCAAAAGATGATACTTCTAATTATTTCTCAAAGCTTCAGAACTTCGCAAAAGAATAGAGGCAAGTATATACTTTTTAAGTTTGGTATTTTTTCGCTAGTTCCTTCGTCAACAAAGATCAGAGACTACTACAACAACGAGTTTTTCTTAAAGATTGCTCTTCAAGCAATATTCAAGAAAAAAGAGGCAAAATGTAGGAGCAGAATCTCTCAACAACAACGCTCTTGCAAGGATTTCTGCCACACATGGCAAGTGTCGCAAATAATTATAAGAAATGATGAAATATGTGAAGATTTTATCATTACTCGCAAGAATAAGGTGATAGTTCGCAAGAAATGTAGCAAGAAGGAAGAATCCTGCGAGACATGGAGAGACTTGAGGAAAATGTAACAGAAACTTGAGAGAAATGAAGAAAGCTTGCGAAAGATATTTCCGCAGAACTCAGATCCGAAATTAAGGGAAAGCTTAGCTGTAAATGAGCTGTCATCCACTATGTAATTACCTATATAAAGAAGAGAGCAGGAGAGAGAAAGGGAGAGATAATTTTAGGAAGAGAGAGAAAGATATTTTGCAGAGAGAGATTTTTAGAGAGAGAAAATGTATTTTCTTTATCATCTTCCTCCCCAAAACTAGATCTAGAATTCTTCCAAGAACTCCATTAATGGATATTGTAAATGTAAATTGATATAGCTACAAATTATCATAGTGAAGAACCGTGGATGTAGATCACATTGATCAAACCACGTAAAAAATCTTGGTGTCCATTTATAATTTTAGTATTTTTATCACCATTTTTATATTTAGATCTAGAAATTGTTATCAAGATATGATAAGGGGTGTGTAGTAGGTTTTCCTGCAATTACATTTGCGGATATGGTTTGATAGCCAACCATATTCGCATGAATTCTTGAGAGTAGAAACCAGGTCCTGATATTGTAACCGAGAGATTGAAACTCCCGATGTGGTCGCCAATTATTTATGGGAGAAAATCGTCTTTGCCGAATTTGGTAAATTCGATGGTGGAGAAACTGGTTTAAACCCTTAAATAAATGTGATGCACGTGAGCACTTTTGATTCGAGATATCAATCTGTATAACTCTGGCCTAAACCAAGAAGATGGCCGTTACAGATTTGCTTCGGTCACAAAGTGGAGGAGAAGGGTTGATTTGGGGAGGATAGCGAAGAAGGGTGATGAGACCAGAGAGTTCTTGCTATGTAGTATCTCGAATCGTATCAGAAGTGTAGAAGCTTGCGGCAGCTTGCTAGTGATGGAAGCTTTTGAGAGAGCTTGCAAAGTGGCTATATGATATTATTGTATTTTGCATGACCCAGACTTGTTGTATTTTGGCAGAATAGGTGAAACCTATTTATGAAAGTGAGATTGAACATACCCTGTCCTCATTAAGGAATTAAGTAAATGTGCCAATTAAAACAGATGAGGTGGAAACCGTTGGCTTTATGGTGAAAAACATTTTCACCATAACTTTCCTTATTTAATTGACCGTATTCATTCCTTGCATGCCTTGCTTTATTGCGAGCATAGTGTACGCTGCACGCTATGACCGCCAAACCAAAACCCTAAGAAAGCATCCCCCAGTTTGTGTTGATGTCTCGAGAGTTGGGCGCAAGTGGCAATGCCAAAGTTGCTAGTGAAGCGTTGCGGCATGTGCCAATGGCATGTGTGGGATGTCTCGACCGCAAGTTGTACTTTGAGTGCGGATGGCAATGCCAAAGTCGTTTGGTGGAGCATTTGGCATGTGCGGAATTAATTGACCGCGATTTGTACTTTGAGTGCGAATGGTAATGCCAAAGTTGCTAGTGGAGCATGTGCCAATGGCATGTGCTGAATGCCTTGGAAATTGGCTAGCAAGTTGGGGATAAAAGTGGCTAGTGGTTGCGTGTTGGCATGTGCCAATGGCACGCACGACCACTTTTGCCAAGTCGCGGGCGCTACAATTGGGTAGCGGCTTGGAATAGAAAGTGGCTAGTGGTAACGTGTTGGCATGTGCCAATGGCACACACGGCCACTTTGGCCAAGTTGCGGGCGCTACAATTGGATAACGGCTTGGAATAGAAAGTGGCTAGTGGTAACGTGTTGGCATGTGCCAATGGCACGCACGGCCACTTTGGCCAAGTTGCGGGCGCTACAATTGGATAACGACTTGGAATAGAAAGTGGCTAGTGATAAAGTGTTGGCATGTGCCAATGGCACGCACGGCCACTTTGTCCAAGTTGCGGGCGCTACTTTTGGGTATAGTGGCTTGAATAGAAAGTGGCTAGTGGTAACGTGTTGGCATGTGCCAATTGCACGCATGACCACTTTGACCAAATTGCGGGCGCTACTTTTGGGTAGCGGCTTGGAATAGAAAGTGGCTAGTGGTAACATGTTGGCATGTGCCAATGGCACGCACGGCCACTTTGGCCAAGTTGCGGGCACTACTTTTGGGTAGCGGCTTGGAATAGAAATTGGATAGTGATAACGTGTTGGCATGTGCCAATGGCACGCACGACCACTTTGTCCAAGTTGCGGGCGCTACTTTTGGGTATAGTGGCTTGGAATAGAAAGTGGCTAGTGGTAACGTGTTGGCATGTGCCAATGGCACGCATGACCACTTTGACCAAATTGCGGGCGCTACTTTTGGGTAGCGGCTTGGAATAGAAAGTGGCTAGTGGTAACGTGTTGGCATGTGCCAATGGCACGCACGGCCACTTTGGCCAAGTTGCGGGCGCTACTTTTGGGTAGCGGCTTGGAATAGAAATTGGCTAGTGGTAACGTGTTGGCATGTGCCAATGGCATGCACGGCCACTTTGGCCAAGTTGCGGGCGCTACTTTTGGGTAGCGGCTTGGAATAGAAAGTGGCTAGTGGTAACGTGTTGGCATGTGCCAATGGCACGCATGGCCACTTTGGCCAAGTTGCGGGCGCTACTTTTGGGTATAGCGGCTTGAAGATAGAAATTGGCTAGTGATGCGTGTTGGCATGTGCCAATGGCACGCACGGCCAAGTTGACCTATTTGCACGGTTTGCAAGCCTATGGCGCTATTTTTGGCATGTGTCAAATGGTATAGCGTCTTAGTTTGGCATGGTTGCCTGTGAGTGCAATATGTGGTTTGGTTTTGGCGTCGTTGCCATGGTGCGCAGTATGTGACTTGGTTTTGGCGTCGTTGCCATGGTGCGCAGTATGCGGCATGGTTTTGGCGTCGTTGCCATGGTGCGCAGTATGCGACTTGGTTTTGGCGTCGTTGCCATGGTGCGCAGTATGCGTCTTGGTTTTGGCGTCGTTTCCATGGTGCGCAGTATGCGGCTTGGTTTTGGTATTAGGGTTCTGTGTCGAAAACCCTAATCTAGTATTTTTTTAAAATACCCCCATTAATTATTGACACCTGAATTAAACTCTCGTAGTTAATGTGTAGTTGGTAACACTAGGTCATGGGGTTTTACGATTTTACCCGTTTATCTAAAATCCACCATCGACACCTGGATATGACATGATTCTTGGACACACATGTATCCACAACGCAAAAGTTGCACCAACCCCTTCGGTTGTACTTTCATCCGCTGAAGAAACCTCTGACTCAGAAGAAGAAACGGAAGATATCTCGCCATTTGAATATCTAGAGGAGGGCAAAGCCTTGACATAACTTGCACATAATTCTGGGGAGCATCCAAATGCTTTTGTCAAGAGATTCCACGCTAAGGCAAGTCTTATTCCTTCTCATGTGCCCATATCGTTAGTTTTCAAATATGATCATTTGGTTCGAGGGATTCACTCCACAAATGATTTAGCAATTGCAAAATGCTATGCATGGATCATCGCATCGCAGAAATATTTTACCCAATGGCTGAATCCACAGCCTCTTCAAGTTGATCATCCAATCAGGCGATTCATTGTAGAAGACGCGGCTAAACATGACATGCAATATGAGGGATGCTCCCTTTTGCACAAGTGTCCGTATGTGACACAGCCCTGGAGTCACATCGCTCGAAGGATTCCAAATCAACAGAAGATATTCAAGGCATGGGTTGCAAATCCAAACAAGTTCAAGGAAGGAGATTTGGTTCTCAAGGCAACTAAACGGGATCTCCATTCTGCAATGAACTCCAATTGGGAAGGACCATTTATGATCGCTAAGTCCATGATCGGAGGATATTACAAACTGATCAACACGGATGGACGAACCCTACCAGTAATCCATGAGAATTGTCTTTAAGGTATTTGTCTGAAATTATGGGGCATTCGAGGTACTGGACACTTGAGCATGCATGACGTTTGGATTTGGCATTTTAGTATTTTCTTTCATTGTATTTCAATTCCTCCAAAACATTTGCAACACTTGCAATAAGTATTTGAATTCAGCAATTTATCAAAAATTCAGTTCATATTTCTTCAAAGAAAATCTCTATCAAATCCAAAATAAAATCCATATCCATCTACCAATCCAAAACCATGATATCAAAACCCAAATAAAACCTCACATCTCTCAGAAATTAATAAGTTCAAGAGATCATGCAAATCATAGAAAATCAGCAAAGAAAGATTTTTTGCGCCTCTGCATCCTTCAAAGCCTGTAAAGCCGCCTTATCCTTGTTCAGGTCTTCAGTCAACCTGGAGATCTTGTCTTCCTTCTCCATCACAACATCATTGGGAAAGGATATGTCATTTTCACATGAATCCTTAATAGCGTTCATCTTCTTACGAAGCCACTTCACGTTGAAGCCAAGTCTCTCAGAATTCTCCAAGTTGAACTCCCAATCAAAGAGTACATATGGAGTTATAGCATTTCTGTCTTTAGTGCATATGTCGCTTACAACACGCAAGAGTACACTTACCTGCGTTGTTAAAGCATAAGCATGCCCAGGGTTCCTGTCAACGATTATATGGCCAAATTTCTCTCATATCCTCTTGTACAAACCCGCATACCCAATGGGAACGCTAAATCCACCAACTAATTCATGATAGGGAGTGAAGAATCGAATGGAAGATCAAAATAAACTCCTGCACTTTGGTATTCGTGCACAATTATACGGTTTTCAACTACTGGAGCAATTTCTACAATCAGAGCAGCAGTTTCTTCAGTATCCTCTGCTGGCGTCCTGGGTTCTTCTATCACTGAAGCAACAACAATTTGGGTCTCCACGGTTTCATCAATGATGCTTTTATGACTATGAAGTGTAGAGATAGTTTCCCCCTTATCAAAAACTTCAAGGTTGCTCGTTTCGTCATTTTGGGTTCCTTCATTCTCAACTTCGGTATTTTCCACCAGATACGGAGATTACATGAGATTAGGATCATCCAAGCATGAAACCAAAATAAAACATGAACTACAGCATGCAAGTGGTTTAATATCATCAAAGCACTTCATTATACATGCTCGGTGTCAGCAAACAATGTGGAAGTCACAAGAAGTACGTTTTACAACAAGTCGGTCTGTTCAGATTTTACACTTCCCTGTACGAAAATGCAAACTGGGAGCAATTGGTGAAGAATCAAAGATTGAGTTATACTCTATTATCTTAGTATTGGTTTCACCTACAACATGTCAAAATTTCATAGCAATCAGACGAACAAGCAAAAAGATATGGTTGAAACTCGGAACTACGACATCTGAAAAAGTTATGAAAGTCTCCTGGAAGTTCACTATTTCGCCTTTTTCAGGCCTTGAACATACTCAAAACTTAAAAATCCTATTTCTTAAAGCTTGGAAATTTCCCGGGCTTGAACATGCATATGCGGATCATCAAAATCTGACATCAGGAGAGGATTCTATGACGTTTTTTCCTAAAATGCTGAGTTCTGAATTTTTCTGATGACGTATTTTCGACAAAACGTGTCATATATTCACATACATTCCCATTCATTCACTCATGGGTCAGAAATTTTATACTTCTATGGGTGAAATACAATAGAAATACTTACTTGGGTAGTCTCCAAAGTGTTCAAAGAACCATAATTTCTCACGCCGGCGTCGACAACAACATTATTCTCATTCGGTTCTTGACTTTGGGAGCTATCTTTATCGCCATCCTTCGAGCAAGCATCGACAGTATTATCCACATCCATGGAGTCATCCTCCTGGACATATACCCAGAAATCAGCGTTTCATTCATAAGGTGCCATAATTGATATGGGAAGAGATACTTACAATTTCTTCATCACTCAAGTCAGAAATTATTTGCTCAGGAGCGGAGAAACGAAGTCCATCAATACTTGACGAAGCAAAGTTCTGCAACGAAATAATAATATCAGTTACGTGATCCTAATTATACGGTCGATAAAGGTTTATAACAAGGAGAGTACTGGAAACTTACCAAAGCGCCAGCTGGGGACTTTATAGTATTGGGTAACAACTTATAACTCTTGTGCCTGCCTTCTCTGCCATGAACGACAATTTCAGTTTCTGTGAAATCTACACAGATTCGAGGTATTATAATACAACCGTCATGTGGAAAATTCCAGTAGCAAAATCAGAATATAGCTATTATGATTTAATGAAGATTATATAACAAAGCGTACCTGGGTGCATCCTGGAGACGATTTTCGCTTATCACCAGAGAGATACTTCAATCTCGGTCGACTAGAAATCAACTCATCAGAAGGAAGATTTTTTACTGGAGGCTGACCGACCATCACGTATTCATGCAATCTCTCAAATTGATCATCCCAAAAGCCTGCATAACCCGGAGTTACATAGGCGAATCTATTAGAACAAGGAAACCAGTATTGACTTCCTTCCACATGGGTATGGTATAAACGAGTCATGAGATGCTCAACTGATGGTTTCCTTCTCCGAATAGTTGGAACGCACTGGTCCATGCCTATTTGTCGATCCGCTCTATCAATATTATATTCTTCCACTGAAAACTCTCCGTATGAGACTGACAACAGATGACCAGGGGTGCAACTCAACATGAAGGACCTCTCACCATCGCTCAGATCTGCGCTAGACGACAAACTAGTGCTCTCCCCAGTGTTGAAAGTCATCGGTTAGGATATATAAGAAGGCACTGACACCCATGGACGAAAAGTGAATTAAAATTCATCATGCAACACGTCAATTAGGTGCGCCTTGCACCGAGGCTGCTTTGTGGACCAACGCATGATTCTAGCATTGTCTTTCTCAGGGAAAATATGGCGAGCATCAGTATTCAGTCCTTGTAGAATATTACGAGGAATGGGTGCATAATTATTGAAGTGTTCCCACATCAGAGCTTAACATCGCGTTAGCATAACATTCAATCTTCATGAAGCTATTTGACACACTGGAGTCTATAACCAAAGAATCTAAGTTGTGATACAAGGAGCCCAAGAACAAGCTACCTATTGGGAGTTTCTCTCCTTGAGCCATCTTAATAGCAAAGGGGATCACGAAAGGATTCAAAAAGTTTCCGCTGTCTTCAAAGATATCTCTAGACAACCATAAACACAAGAAAGCACCAATGGGTAACCTACCATCGATAGGTTTATCAGAAACCTCGTCTTTGGGCCACCAGCGTATCAACCAGAGAGCATAACATCCTTTACTACCAGCCTTATTTGCTACCTCCATTGCAGCTGTCAAGACATGAGAAATGACAGTCTCCACATCTGAAAGATCCCCAGGAAGATTACCTGTGATTGGGAGATGCATCAAAGCTACCACGTCTTCCAAGGTAATGGTAAACTCTCCCCATCTGTATATGAAGGTGTGAGTAGGAATACACCAGCGAGCAAGCAGAGCTACAATACTTCTCGTGTCATGATAGATAAATAACTCCCCAGAAGCTTGAATAGATCTTGTCACCTGCGCCTGATCGAGCATAGTCCTCACATGAGGAAAACCTATCATATGCCTTGCCCATCCAGCAAACTTCTCCAAAGGTCGACGAGAAATCTTAAATTCTATAATTGATGTAAGGAAGACCCCATGTTCAAGACAAAATCGGATGACTGTCTTGGGAGTCATGAATTTATTCTGAGTGACATTCCTGGGATTTATCAGCAGACGATACGCTGGAGATGTCAAATATTTTTCAGCTCCTGAGGGATCTTCCTCAAAAAATGCATCATCAATATTTGGGACGTTTTTAATCCCAGGGATTTCATCTTCATCTTCACCAACGGAAGTTTCATCTGTGCATGTTTTATCTCTGGAGATGTCATCATCAACACGCGTTTCATCTCTTGAAGTGTCGTTAACTTGAGAGCTTGTCATATTTACGAAGTAGCTGCAAAATGAACATCACATTCTACTTCAGTACATTATCCGAAATTAGAGGAATACTAGCGTCTAATGGTAACTCTTAACTCTTACCTTTTTACGCTTCCACTAAACAGTAGTGAGAGTAATGCTAGAGTTAATGCTCAAAAAACGTCTGCTTCTTCAAGACCTACAAAAGACGTTCAAAAACTCAGATTTTTCATAAAATCATGAACTTTCCTACTGAGTGAACATTCACCATAGAATTATGGAAACTAAAACATTATTTCATCATAAATAATTTTATATCTAAGCAACATCACACAAAACTCAAGTTTTGATTTTAGAGAAACAATATATATTTGCATACATATATATAAACAGAACGTTTATTTACTCACGTAAATAAATGAATATTTTTCAACGTGAGACAGGCTCACAAAACTAAATCGTGGATACTCCACAGTTTCAAAAAAAAAAAAACTTTTCCAAGAACCGACCATGGTTTTAAAAAAAACTTTTTTCCTTCGTGCCGTCATACGTATTTGAAACGAAGGTTTATTTCAATTTCGTGAAAACTCACGCATTACATGGTAAAGTTTTACATGAAATCTCATACACAAAATTTTATCACTGGACACAAGTTCATATATACATAAAGAGGAGAACTCGCTTCTCTGCATCATCGTTATTCTTTAAAACGAAGATTTTACTACAGTTTTGTAAAAAAATCACTTTTTGTGATAAAACTTTGGCTCACGTGAAAGATCATCAACATAGTTTCATCACTGAACCTACATATTCATATATGAAGGAAAACCTCTCCTAAATCAGGGATTATTACTAGTTTTCAAAAACTAACGAACAAACGTTTTCAAAAAACGAAGGTTTTCGACGAAACCCACACTCATATATACACATATATATAATTTTATCATGAAAAATATGTGAACAACCCATAGAACTCATGAGCATCAGCAAGCAAAAAAAAAAAGGGGGGGAGAAATTCCTTTTATATCAAACTTTATTTCCAAAACCTAATTTTCCAAGGATTTCCTTACTGGGCCCGGCCCGCGAATCCTAAACGACCAAGACCCGTCATCCAAATCAGCGTTTCAATACCAAATTATGCTCATCAAACAACATCCTATCATGATACTGGAACCATCTTTCAAGTCATGGTACGCTCGTACGATCGAAATCCGGTAACATCTTAACTTATGACTAAGTTCAATTACTTGTATTGTTATGACCGGAAAATCACCATTCAATGCTGACTGAGGAACACGGTTTTCCTCACTAAGTAGGGGACTTAATGTAGATGGTGGATTTTCAACAAAGGCTAAAATTGTAAACCCGTAATTATACAAACCTCTGATCCAGCAATCAGACGTGAATATCGAGACACGAGTCTCTCATCGAATTCTCTGATTGAGAATACTTTCTCTCAGAGTGCATATAGATATGTAGTCTCACAGCTGGACAACGCCATATCTCACGAGTAGTACTGAGCACTTCAGTAATTATTTTTGTTACGGGATGGACAACTCCCAAACAACTTGCTCTGCTAGTATAAAGTGATGACGTTTTCAGGATACAAACAACGAGTTTACCCTAGCTATGTAAAAGATATGAAGCTCCAGCAAGTTCATATCAAAATAATTAATGCTCCTAGACAGTTTTCTCTGCTAGTATAAAGTCATAAATTAATTATTCCTAAATTCTTGGATTCATCAGCAGAATTTCTGAAAATATTCAAATACTTTAGCAGATATTTCATTACGCAAACCATGGTTCTTCCCAGCAGAAACCCATGGATTAGTAATAAATATTGGATGAACGGGCATCAGAGTTGTCTTCTGAGAGAGCCATGTCTCAAACTTAAATTCTTGGATTCATCCGCAGAATTTCTGAAAATATTCAAATATTTTCGCAGATATTTCATTACGCAAACCATGGTTCTTCCCAGCATAAATCCATGGATTAGTAATAAATATTGGACGCACGGGCATCAGAGCTGCCTTCTGAGCGAGCCATGTCTCAAACTTAAATTCTTGGATTCATCCGCAGAATTTCTGAAAATATTCAAATATTTTCGCAAAATATTTCATTACGCAATCCATGGTCCTTCCCAGCAAAAATCCATGGATTAGTAATAAATATTGGACGCACGGGTATCAAAGGTGCTTTCTGAGCAAGCCCTGTCTCAAATGGTGCAAGCGTATTCAACAATGATACATTAATAACCATCGCACAAACAAGTATTTCAAAATACGATGAAACGAAGAACCTATGCAAAATAGGATGAAAAATAACAAATAAATAAAAATTGACCAAGGCGCTGGGAGCATGGACCCACTGACCGGCCGACTTTGTCGTGGTCAATCCCTCGTCAGTTTCATATTTTTATCATATTTTTTTTGTTTTCCCTGAGTTTATGAAAACCCTTTCATTTGAGCGAAAATCCTTTATTTTGAGGAAACTCCTCAATTTCATAATGCTTCCTTCGCGTGGAGGAAATAATATAAAATTATGGAAAAACGTGATGGGGCATGACCATTGGCCAACCGGCCATGCCTTGGTCCCATCCGGTCCCACACCTCATGATTCCTCATTATTTTATTATTATTTCCCTAATTTCATGAAAACTCCTTAATCTCATGATATTTCCTTGGTCCCATGAAAAATAATAAAAATTAGGGAAACCTGTGTGCACGGGCCATGGCCGGTCGGCCAAACCCTAGATGGCTCACACGTCCCACTCTTTTATTAGCATATTTTTCATGTTTTCATAATCCCATGAAAATTCCTTGATTTCATGATATTTCCTTTAAATTATGAAAATTCCTTCAAATCATGAAATAATGCATAAAATAGGGAAAACACACGGGACCGGGCCCTGGCCGGCTAGTCACGCTCCAAGCCGGTCCCACACGCCAACACGTCCCTTATTTTATTATTTATGATTTTTTATGTTTCCCTCATCTCATGGAAACTCCTTGATTTCAACAAAACTCTTTAATTTTTGGAAAACTCTTTCGTTTTATCATATTTCCCTAAAATCATGAAAAATATTACAAAATTATGGAAAACGTGTGGGATGGCTCTCTTGGCCGGCCATCCTTGCCCACGGTCATGATTGGTCCCACAATCCATAATATTTTCACTTTTTCATTATTTTCCTTCATCCGATGAAGTTTTGACGGTTTTATCAAAAAACCCTAATTTTGTCATATTTTCTCAAATGGTCGCTCAAACGAGCATCATAAAATATTGAAATTCTCAGGACTGAAACAAGGAAGCCTCAACGATGAAAGAATGTTACCTTGATCGACCAGGGTTAGCTTTTTGGCTCGCAATGAGCCAGTCCCACGTGTTTCTCACAATCTGACATAATTTGCACAATTGCGCGTATTGGGTCCTAAACTCTCCGAATAATTTCAGAATTTGACGGAGCGATCATCATTTGATCCCGTGACCACCAAGGGAAGGTTTAATGACCCCTTGGTCGGTCCCTCACCTTTTCATAATTAATTAGGTTTTATCACCTAATGTTGAACCCAGCAGTAATTCAGCAAATGATTAAACCATCATTTAATCATTCTTTCAGCAACTCACCAACTCTTCAAAGAGGTATTGGTTTTTGCTCACATGAGCATATGAGAATTTCATGGTCGATCCATGGCCCCATGAAGCCGGTTCTCCTTCATTCCATGGTTAATTTTCATATAAACCATCAATTGGTCATCAATTGATCAAATTAGGGTTTCTGAATCCAAGGATCATGATTCTAGATTCAAACACTAATAATTTTGCAATGATCTCATGATAAATATTCTTATTAATTATGCTCGGTTCAACTACCAGCGCTTTAATTATTAATTTATTTTGGTCACGCTACCAATAATTCATCAGACGAGCAACACTTGCTCAGATGAGCAATATTTACTTAAATCAACGAATATTGGAACTATCAATATTCAACAAATTATCGAGCAACACTGGCTCACCTCAACGTGAGGATTCCACCACTGTCTTAGCAGACACATTCGATTCATGAGTTGCAGAACATTTCACAAAATCATGTTTAACTCAGCAAATACATGGACTCATTGTCCCACAAAGTCATGAAATCAACAACTGACTAAATTAACCACGAGACATCAATCGTGTCACTTGGGGGGATATCAACTAGGGTTTTGGTATGGAGGTCTACGACACGTGTGTTCAAACACACGATGGAATGTGAGCAAGTCGTGCAATCAATTGAAGGAATCAGCAAAATAGTGGGTGGAAAATTAACCAAGTCTCCGCACGATGAGTAATTGGTTTAACACGATTTCCCACCTCCCCACTCTTTGATTCCAGCAAACTGTCACACTTCATGGGATCATGGTGTTTTCATCTCCGGCATTATATAATGTCTCTGAATCCTAATTGAAAGAACAACATTCGAAGAGTTTTCAAACATTCGAACAACTACCCTCTGAACGAGCAATTTCTCACCAAAGTTCATACAAATGCTCTTTTGTTTACACGAACTCACAAAAATTACTCTCAATCAGGGAAGATTCAATCATTCAGAGCATTTTCATGCTGAAATTATAATATACCTACAATCTCATATCATCATTGATCTCACACATTTCTCAGCTTCCCTCTTACAGATCAACCCATCCTCTCTTGTGACCGAATTTACTCTGGAACGGCCATTGTCTTGGTTTAGGCCGGAGTACTACTGATTGGTCTCTCGAACTTAAAGCACCCCCTTTATAGCGGTGCATCTGTGTGAGGTTGAACATTTCGCTCGGTTCAAGGAATATCCTCCGTACGGTCGTCCATAATTCCGCAAAAACCAGCAAATCGTTTTTCCCCATCTACAGGAGGAAAACCGTTATGATGTTAAAAGTTATCATAAAATTTATTATCATCAAAATACGACGATAGTATGAATTCTTACCTGAAGAATTTTGACTAGAGGGAATTGATAGTCAGTTACTAATCTCTTTATAACCTTCAATTATCATTTTTAGGTTGTCTTCCATCTCTCCATTTTTTCTTTCTTCTTTTGGCACCTTTTTCACATCATGAACAACATTATCTCCCTTTTTGATTGAAGAAAACCCATGAGTCCTTCTCGAATGAATTGGTTTAGGAAGAGTGTTTCGTATTTGAACATTTGAGGAACACATCGAACTGACTTTCATGGTAGGGTACACAGGGTGAGTACTAAAACCAATTTTTCTAGACATACGAATGTTAGTTATACCTTTGAGAATTAAATCTAAGGTGTGTTGAAGATGAATAACATAATTGTCATTCAACCTTGATTTTCTCTTTTGTTTAACATGTCCTTTTGAGTCACAAAAGAGACACACTTTTTGATCACCTGAGTGATTAGATGGAACAATATTAAAGCCATCGTTGGGAGATATCTTCCTTCCATGTGATGCGGCTATTCCTTGATTAGAGGAAGACACATTAACATCCTTTTCAACAATAAGGGATTTCAATTTTGCTTTTGAAACTGATTTTTTTTTTAGTTAAATCAGAATAAATTGGTACAGTGAACTCTTTGGAACATTATTGAACATAGAGTTTACTCAAAATAAGTTCAATTTCCAAAGCATCCTCTTTGAGTTTTTCCTTAAGAAGAGTTCGTGAAGAACAGAATGAGGAATTTTCCTCTTGAAGGACCTTTAGAAGAGAGTCACGCTTATTTACCATACTAACAAGAGCATTGACTTTGTGTTTCAACCGGTTGACATTATCAGCCTGGTAACTAACAAGTTTTAGAATTACTGCACTCTCTTTGGCTACTTCCCTTTCAACTTCAGAGTCAGAATCGTCAGTAAGGAAATCCGGGTAACATTTGTCAATGAAAGTTTGTTTCGTTAGAACACAAGGTTCGTCTATTTTCGAGATTGACAAATCTTTCTCATTAATAGATTTTATAGAAACATAACTTTTGTTTCTGGTGATGCGTTTATCAGAGATATCGCTTCTGTTCATATTCAGATTGCTACAAACACAGACTTATGAGGTCTTTAAATGTGTTTGCCTACTATGATACCAATTGAAAAAGTGGGGCTCTAAAAACGACATCCAATATTTCGTTTGGCAATCTGAATAGACAAACTCTAATATACTTTCAAGAGAATCAACTAGACAGTCAGACTCAATCTGGAGAAAAGTGTATCAAAGAGTTCTATATCTATATCTCTCAATTTAATCTGCAATCTGTAAATAGGAACTTGCGAGCCCGATTGAATATAATAGAAGTAATTTGAACGGTATCAAAGACCAATGTTCAAGGATCAATCAATTTCAATCAATAACCAAAGGTTGGATTTACAGATTACTCGATTCAACGCATAACCTGTGATATTTCAATCATATAACAAAATATAATGTTGAAAAGAAATAATACAGACACAAGAAGTTTTGTTAACGAGGAAACCGCAAATGCAGAAAACCCCCGGGACCTAGTCCAGATTTGAGCACCACACTGTATTAAGCCGCTACAGACACTATCCTACTACCAATGAACTTTAGACTGGAATGTAGTTGAACCCTAATCAATCTCACACTGATTCAAGGTACAGTCGTGCTCCTTATGCTTCTGATCCTAGAAGGATACTACATACTTGATTCCGTTAGTTGATCTCACCCACAACCAAGAGTTGCTTTGACCCAAAGTCTAAGACTTGATAAACAAATTTGTCTCACACAGAAAAGTCTATTGGATTAGATAAATCTGTCTCCCACAGAAATACCTACGAGTTTTGTTATGTCTTTTGATAAATCAAGGTGAACATGAACCAATTGATATACCAGACTTATATTCCCGAAGAACAACCTAGAAATATCAATCACCTCATAATAATCTTAATCGATTAACGAAATAAGATATTGTGGAATCACAAACGATGAGACGAAGATGTTTGTGACTACTTTTCAATCTTACCTATCGGAGATAAATCTCAAGAAAATCTTTTAAAAAAAGATAATAATCAATCACGATAGTAAAAGTAAGATCAGAATACACAACT
This sequence comes from Papaver bracteatum, assembly GCA_023529315.1. Classification (NCBI taxonomy): domain Eukaryota; kingdom Viridiplantae; phylum Streptophyta; class Magnoliopsida; order Ranunculales; family Papaveraceae; genus Papaver; species Papaver bracteatum. The sequence goes on from JAJJWX010003083.1 coordinate 392,751, forward strand.
ATAGATAAAATTGTTGGGTCTAGCTTCACAATCCCAATGAAGTCTTTAAGTCGTTAACCTACATGGTTTCGTGAAAAACCTAAGGTTAAAGGAGAATCGACTCTAGTCGCAACTAGTATCACACATGAGGTATGGGGATTAGGTTTCCCAGTTGCTAGAGTTCTTCTTTATATAGTTTTCAAATCAAGGTTTGCAATCTAAGTTATCTTGGTTATAAAGCATTCAATATTCACCGTTAGATGAAATCCTGATTAGATTTAAGCTAATATCTTTCAACTGTTGGATCGAACTTAGCTTGTTAACCGAGGTTAGGTAACCGTACCTAAACATGTACACCATGTTAGCTCAACAGTAGTTAACCGAGGTTAGGTAACCGTACCTAAACATGTACACCATGTTAGCTCAACAGTAGTTAACCGAGGTTAGCTATATAAACAATCTCATATCAACCTTATTCATCTTAACCATAACTAGTTCAAATGACTCAAATGAAACTAAGTAAAGAGTTGTTCAATTGCTATATTCTCATAGAAGTATACAAGAACACAATTTAAGAAAAATCGTTTTGATTCACTCGAATTAATTACGAACATTATAGCCACAGTTTGCAAAGAATGCATTCCTTATTAATTAAATGTATTTGATCATAACAAAACCGATTTTAGAACTTTAACAACTCAAGTATCCAAACTGGTACGCATACTTGAATAACCGGACCAAGTATGGTTTTCGCCAGTATGCGAACGTGTACGCATACCTCTAAACCCAGCAATAAAAATACGGTCACAAACCTGCGCCAGTATGCATTCGGGTACACGCAGTTAGGTTCCCGGACTTCTCAAACCAGCAGGTACGCCTACGGGTATGCATACCATGGTTCCCGGACATGGATCACATATATGCAAGAGTGCACAACATCTTTAAAATCCAATGTTGGTTAAGTGTTCTAAACTCTTATTTCAATCATTGAAACTTTCTTAGAGGATGACAATAGCTGTTTTCACACACTATTAGCATCAAAGCAATTTTCAAGTTATTAAAATAATCATAACTAAGCATTCCAAGTCTACACCAAATGATTGTATCACACAAACCATGTAAGATGTTACTCGGAAATTTTCACATGATCATCTTTTGAGTTTTGTCAAGAATATAAGATGAACTTGGTTGAAGCGAAATCTTACCAACACATATTTCGAGAAATATGTAAGCGAATTAAATTCATCTCGAAATCTCAAATGTGCATAATCGAAAACCATATAGTAATACGACTTATATCTCAATATAGAAGATAGAGTAGAAATAGACTTTCCAAGTGATATATGAGTTTTAGTCTCCACATACCTTTTGTTGATGAAGTTCCACAAGCTCTCCTTAGTAGTTCTTCATCTTCATTTGAGAAACGCCGTGAAGTCTAATGCTCAACTACATAATTTATCCTAGTCCGAGACATCACTATAAGTAGACTAGAAATCAAGACTTATAGTTTTGATCACTAATATTGACAAACAAGCTTGAGATAGCAACGCTTGCGAGTTCGACCGAGCAGTGCTCTGACAATTTGTCCCCCATGCCCCCATCAAAAATTTATCTTGAATAGGTGAATAATTATCAACGTTATTAGGACTTGAACTGGAAACAACATTATTATCATGAATCTCAATTGGGGAAACAATTTCCTCGTCATTATGATTACGTATTTCAAATTCTTCATAAACACTATCTTCATCACCATGATTGTACGAAGATGGTTGAACCTTATCTAAATATGCATTGTTTTCAATTCTAATCACGTCATCTAAATTAGGTGAATAATCATCATTATTAACAAACCTAAAATTGAAGACACAATTTTGAAGGTTAATTTCATATGGAACAAATATTTCCAGCTGCACTTTCTTCCTAATTTTTTTTAAAAGTCACACTTAATTTTTTCATGGTTATGTTAAGCCTTTGTGAACTTTTAGATACCTATTCGAGTAAGTCATCCAAGGAAAGACTTGGATCATAAGGAGTATTATGTTGCAACTGTTTCATTAAATCCTCCAAAGACGGAGAACTTACATTGTAGTCATTTCAATATTGCTTATTTACCCGCTAGTATGATTGGTGCATGTGTGAATAGTAATTGGGATCACCATGGTATAAGGTATAACCTTCAGAAGGTCGGTAGTGGTCCCAAGTACTATCCACACTATGATAATAGTACATATATTGTCCATTTTGAAATTACGGTCGATATTCATTATATTGGTCCTCATAATACTAGTTCGACATTTTTTTTGTGCACGTGCAAATGTAGGGTCAACTTAAATTGGGTAGGCTCAGGTTACCTTAGCAAAAAAAACCTACAGTCAAAGACCGGTCAAAGGTACTAGGCTAAGGCTTATGGAATTTTGACTCATAACGCCCAGAGACTTCATTGTACTATTCCACGTGTTTTCCTAAAATTCAGTAGTGGACGATGCAAAATGTTGTGCAAAATTAAAATAAAATGAAATCCTAATCTAATTATTTATGACTCAAATAAAATAAAATCTAACTATATATTTACAACTAGAATGAAACAAAATAAAATCTAGAAGGATAAGAATATTCCTAAATAATTTTTTTTTATAAGATTTCACTTACCTTAGTTACCAAATCCTGCTTTCCACTTTTAATTTCCAACAGAATCTGCATGCTAATAATGAAACAAAATTCCCAAGTAAAATCTAGCAAATAAAATAAATTCAAAAATAAATTTAAAAATCTAACTATCCTACTATATACACATCTAATAAAAACTAAAAATAATAACTTTTAGTCCCCGACAACAATGTCAAAAAATTGATGTGAGTTTAATAGTAGACCGCAAGTGCACGACTATCCATTGGATAGTGTGTAGATACGCGTCGTCCCACAGGGACTAAAATATTGTTATCTCTAATTTACAGTTAAATTATAAGATAAAAATAACAAAAGAAATAAATATATTGAAACTAATATTACAGGGCCTACGACCCATGAATGTGCGGTCCATCTAGTTACCTAGAGTTTACATTTACATGAAAGGAAATTGTATCCATGTAACCCTATTTTCATGATCAATGGAAACCTCTCTTTGCCTCTTTACTTTCTCCATATTTTACACTGCAATACGTTATCAAGCACGAGCTCTTCCCAGCCGCTAAAGAAAGTTTTTTTTTTTGGTTCTCATCAATCGGTATCTCGGAAGCCCTATCATAGACTGATTTTAATTTTTTTCTTAGGTAAATCGGTGTTGATGGTGGTTTTTAGCTTAGAACCAATACTGTAAAATCCTGTCTACCTGATCCGGCATCAAAAGTAGTAGACCTTGATATGTCTGTATTACGCAAGGAATTTGAAGAATATATTGAAATATGATGAGTGCCAATGCCTCTCTTCATATTGTATAGTTGCAGGAATTCCCACACTATACCCTATTCAAGAATTTATCAATATTTATGACACAATTTAGAGATTAAGGACCCTTTTTATTAATATGATCTTAAAAGAATTACAGTAATCAAGAATACAATTCACTTAATAAGATTTTCTATCTCCTAAAAACTTTCCTAACACTCAAAAATCCATCCCCCTCTCTGGAACTATTTATTTCCTTTATATAGGCATTTACATAGTGGATTACAGCTCATTTACATCTAAGATCCCCTTTAGTTTCGGATCTGGGTTCTTGCGATAAATCGCAGTTAGCACCGCCTTAATCATTCGCAGATTTTATTGATTCATCGCAGAAATGTCACACTTTTCTCATGTTTCTGTCGTTTTCATCTGATATGTAATTCCTTACGTCACTTTGAGATGTATCGCAGAATATCATTGATGTATCGCAGAATTGTTGTTTATTTCGCAGGAATATTGTTGTGAAAATATTCTGATCCTACATCCTGCCTCTTCTCATATCTTTTCTGTGAAGAAGATAAAGATCATGAGAATTTAAGTTTCTTGATTTGCCGCAACTCCTTGTCTTTTACCCGACAAAATTCCCTATTTTACGTTTTTACCGTTGAAACATGTCAATCCTTACTTCTTTACCGATTAGCCCGGTTACCCATTCTTCATCTATAAATAGATGTCCCACTCGAGGATATGTCTTCTTTCACCTTCTCTCTTTTCTTCAACTTCTTCCTTTTTTTGTCTGCAACTTTTTCTTTCATGTTATCCTTCTTGTTGCTGCTCTAATGGAAACTCAAAGGTAGGTTTTTATCTTAAATCGTATTTTGTTCGTGTTACATCATTTATATCGCCCGATTTTCTTTATAATCCCCATATTTTATTATCTTTTTCAGTAACACTACTTCTCAAATTAAGATTACTATCAAAAACCCTAACCCTAAGGGTCCTCAGAAAAAGCGTGTTGGGAAGGCGAAGAGATCTGAGAAGGATAAGGTAGTAAGAAACATCTATTTTTTTAAAATAAAAATATTGTTGCCTCTGTTTCTTATCTACGTTATTATTCGCAGAGTGAAGAGAATATTTCTAGACCTCTTAAGCGTTCTCGTCAAGTTAAAGCTCTTTCAGATGAAATGGATATTCTTGATTTTTTGCCAGCAAACCCTGTTCTGCCGCAAGATAAATCTTCTCCTTTTCCTTGCGTGAATTCCAATATTAATACCCATACTACTTCTTCATCAATTCCAAATGAAGTTATTGATGCTAATATTTCCATCTTTAATAATCCCAATATTTTAAAAGTTACGATAGATGAATCTATGATAGTTGGAACTGTGATAAATGAATCAGCAGCAAATAAACCTGTGATGAATGAAGTCGTGGTGAATGAAACTATGGTAAATGAAGCTGCGGTGAATGATTCTTCGGTAAATGAGACTACGGTAAATGATGTTGCGGTAAATGAGACTGTAACTGAGACTAATCAAGTTCCTTTTTCCACTCCTACTACCACAAATGATTCTAATCAAGTTCCTGTGATAAATGATATTGCCAAAACCTCTTCCTCTACTTCTCTTCCTTCTTCCCAAGAAATAGCAACAGGGGTTGAAGCTACTTTTCAAATATTATCTGTAGTTTTGAACGATGCTATGAAATTTTCTACAGATCCTGCGAGACAGGATGTTTATATGATTCTAAACAAGCATCTCGGATCTTGCGGTTCTTCATCTTCGCTAACTTCATTAGAAAGTGAGGTTGAAACTTTGAAGAAGAACCATCAAGCAAAAACTTTAGAATGTGAACTTCTCGATCATAAGCTTCGCAATTCTGAATTGGACTGCAAAAATATTCGTAGTAGAAATGATGATCTGAAAGGTATAACTTTCTTGTCTCTGCTCTTTTGCCTCGGTAAATTTTTGTTTTCTAGTACTCAATTTTTCTTTATTCATTTGTTGATGCATATTTAGCTTCAAAACATAACCAATTAATGAAGATACTTGAATGGGAAACCATCGCCGATGAAGCCCGCATTGGGAAAGAGTCTTGGAAAAATCAATTTGATAGATTGAATATTCTTCACACATATTCAATTGACGAGATAAATAATATTAAGAATGAGAATAACCAACTAATTTGCGAACGAGATCGCCTAAGTAATGAAGCCGCTCAACTTTTATATTCGCTAAATCAGACTAATTTGAAGGTGGAAACTTTATCAGATGAAAACAAAACTTTGTCTCAAGAGAAACGTAGCTTTGTGAATAAAACAATGGTTTATTCGTAGCAATTGGGCAATCTTCAAAAGTTGTGTGACAGCCAAGAACAATCTCTTCGTGTATTGAAAGATGACATTAAAAAGATAACCGAGTCATCTGCCGCTGAACAAGAGAAACTTATAAAAGGTAGATTAGCTCTAAGCGTAAAAGTCAACAATCTCAAAGATGACTATGCTCAACTGAAGAAATCCCATTCCTCCTTAAAAGAAGAAAAAGATTATCTTCTTTCTAAAGAGAAAAGTGTAAAATCTCGTTTGAAAGTTAAAATTGGTGATACTTTCGATGATACCATGAATCAATGGAAGAATTGCTTCCTTAACATAATTCAAACTTTATCCTCGCAAAAGGAAGGTAGTCATTTTGACTGCCTTATCTATTAATTATTTCATTGTATTTTCTCATCTTATTTCTTGTGAGAATTCCATCTAATATGCAACTATTCTTCCGCAGAATCTGAGAAGCATATTCAAGCTTCTATCTCTGATCTGTCTACGAAGTTGTCCAAACTTCGCAAAAAGAATACTGCGCTTTCTAACTCTCGCAACAGGGCATTGAGAAGATTTGACTACCTTGAATACTTCAAGGATATAGAGATCAGAAACCGAGAAAAGAATTGCCTCCGCAAGGCTCATTTAGGCGCTGAGGTTCTCGTAAACAATGTTCTTTTCTCTCATTCTTTACCTCCTATAAAGATCAAACCCTTAGAGATAAATAATAATGAAGTTCCTCGTCTCATTGATGAAGATCTAAATTATTCAAGTGATGAAGAAGATTTTTCCGAAGATGAACAAAATACAACTAAAGAAATAGAAGAAGAAGAAAACCTTCCCAATGAAGCAGAACAACAAAATCCTCTTCAAAGGGAAATCACTAGTGATGGAGAAATAGAAGAAGAAGAAAACCTTCATAAGGAAGCAGAAGAACAAAATCCTCCTCAAAAATCAATCGCTGGTGATGGATAAACTCAAACTGAAAAAGATATTGCTGGTGAAGATAATAGTAGCAAACAAGAATGATGAAATTAAAGAAGAATATTCTTTTGAAGCTTTAAACCTTGTTTTATCATGTCTTCCTGCGAAATATCTTGTTCTTTTCTTTGTCATGCGAATGATTGTAATTTCTGAATGTTTCTTCTTCCTGCTTCTTTTGCGAAATATTGTAATTTTTGTAACTCAATCATCTTCTTCTGATTATATATTTTTATTTACCTGAATCTCCTATCGTAATTTATTGTAACTTGATTGTCTTATTTTTATTATCTTGACTCTTCACAAGGAAGATAATGAAATATTGTTTTATAATCCCCATATTTTCCCCTCATAATCTTCCTTGTGAAGTACTAATATATTACCATTGTAAGAAATCCTAAACTTGCCTCTTGTTGTTAATCTGCAATATGATAAATGAAGTATTGCAAATAATTCTGCGATGTATAAATGAAGTATCGCAAAAATCTGTTATATGCTTTGCAGATATAACCTCTCTTGTGATCTTATTTCGCCTTCCTAGTTAAAGGTCTTATTATGCCACTTTTATGCGATAAGATCGCAGGACATTCTTACTTTCACATGTAATAATCCATTGATCTTGCCTTATCATTTATTTTGATCTCTGCGACAATATGGTAAGTCTAAGCCATCTTGTGAGATTAATCTCTTTTTGCTTTTTAAGACTTATGATATTTCCGTCTTTGCGATTTATATCCTCTTATCATTGATTTCATTTACCTCATATTTTGATCTTATCGCAAAAACCCATTGATCTCATCTTAGCATTTCTTTTTAGGCTTTTTGGCCTGTCATGCGGCAATATGACGGGCCTAAATATTCTTGCGAATATAAAGTCCCATGACATTGCTGTATGTGTCACGCGACAATATGACGGGCCTAAATATTCTTGCAAATACAAAATCCCATGACATTGCCGTCTTTGTTGATACACAACTCCCTAATGGAGGGTATCGCCCTTATCTTCCCCACGGTTGCCCATTCAAGGATTATACATCTGCCATACAAGACTAGCACTTTCCCATCCGGTTCTGCCAACAACCAGTTGTTTTCGCAGCCTTGTCCTTTATGCCTATATGGCTTATAGTTACAAGACTGCACCCTAGTGGGGTTTTTTTCGGGCCGAAAACATCGTAGCCAAGACTTTCCATGGATGGCCAGGGTAGGTTCATCCATCCCTGGCACCCACATCTCAACCATGTACCTCGGCGCCTTGATCATACTTTGCATTCCTTAGGAGAAACTCTCGGGCGCCCAACCAGGGTATAACCTTATATAGTTGGGAATCCAAGTTATCTCTCCCGGATGGATTTTCTATAATCCCAAATCTCCATGACTTGGTTCCAGCAGCAGTATAGCCTTTCCCATAGCCATGCAAAGAGATACCCCCCTTATGACGTACTTTAAGGACATTGCCTCTTACGGAATATAATCCGTGAACTAGGTTGTACGCCATAAAGGTTCGTCCCATTCTTATATGTTTTTAGGCGATTTGCGCCCGTCTTATGCATTTGCATTAAAATTCTTAATTATCTCGCAAATTATTGCGAAAAATTGCTTTGTATTTAACCAACTTTATTCTTGTGAAACATCTCTTTTATTCTCTCGCAATTGCTTGCGTATAATCCAGTCATCCTAGTCTTTCAAACCTTTATTGATAATATTTACTTAGATATTGTCTATTCCATGGTCTGCCAAGTCTTTGACCCATGTCTCTTCCTTCTGGATCCATTAACTTATATGCTCCAGTTTCAATTATTTCTTTGATGATATATGGCCCGTCCCATTTTTTCGCTAATTTTTCTCCATTTTCTCGCTGATATTCTAGTGTTTCTTGCAGAACTAGATCTCCAACTTGGAACTCACGTTTCTTTACTCGCTTATTATATTCGCAAGCTAATATGCGATGGTAGTTCTCCATATGTTGTAATGCTTTTTCTCTCCTCTCTTCTACTTATGTAGTTGCAGGAATTCCCACACTACACCCTATTCAATAATTTGTCAATATTTATGACACAATTTGGAGATTAAGGACCCTTTTTATTAATATTATCTTAAAAGAATTACAGTAATCAAGAATACAATTCACTTAATAAGATTTTCTCTCTCCTAAAAACATTCCTAACACTCAAAAATCCATCCCCCTCTCTGGAACTATTCATTTCCTTTATATAGGCATTTACATAGTGGATTACAGCTCATGACAGCTCATTTATAGCTAAGATCCCCTTTAATTTAGGATCTGGGTTCTTGCGATAAATTGCAGTTAGCACCGCCTTAAACATTCGCAGATTTTATTGATTCATCGCAGAAATGTCACACTTTTCTCATGTTTCTGTCGTTTTCATCTGATATGTCATTCCTTACGTCACTTTGAGATGTATCACAGAATATCATTGATGTATCGCAGAATTGCTGTCTATTTCGCAGGAATATTGTTGTGACAATATTCTGATCCTACATCTTGCCTCTTCTCATATCTTTTCTGCGAAGAAGATAAAGATCATGAGAATTTAAGTTTCTTGATTTGCCGCAACTCCTTGTCTTTTACCCGACAAAATTCCCTATTTTACGTTTTTACCGTTGACACATGTCAATCCTTACTTCTTTACCGATTAGCCCGGTTACCCATTCTTCATATATAAATAGATGTCCCACTCGAGGATATGTCTTCTTTCACCTTCTCTCTTTTCTTCAACTTCTTCCTTTTTTTGTCTGCAACTTTTTCTTTCTTATTATCCTTCCTGCTGCTGCTCTAATGGAAACTCAAAGGTAGGTTTTTATCTTAAATCTTATTTTGTTCGTGTTACATCATTTCTATTGCCCGATTTTCTTTATAATCCCCATATTTTATTATCTTTTTCAGTAACACTACTTCTCAGATTAAAATTACTATCAAAAACCCTAACCCTAAGGGTCCTCAGAAAAAGCGTGTTGGGAAGGCGAAGAGATCTGAGAATGATAAGGTAGTAAGAAACATCTATTTCTTTAAAATAACAATATTGTTTCCTCTGTTTCTTATCTACGCTATTATTCGCAGAGTGAAGAGAATATTTCTAAACCTCTTAAGCGTTCTCGTCAAGTTAAAGCTCTTTCAGATGAAGTGGATATTCTTGATTTTTTGCCAGCAAACCCTGTTCCGCCGCAAGATAAATCTTCTCCTTCTCCTTGCGTGAATTCCAATATTAATACCCATACTATTTCTTCATCAATTCCAAGTGAAGTTATTGATGCTAATATTTTCATCTCTAATAATCCCAATATTTTAAAAGTTATGATAGATGAATCTATGATAGTTGGAACTGTGATAAATAAATCAGCAGCAAATAAACCTGTGATGAATGAAGTCGTGGTGAATGAAACTACGGTAAATGAAGCTGCGGTGAATGATTCTTCGGTAAATGAGACTACGGTAAATGATGTTGCGGTAAATGAGACTGTAACTGAGACTAATCAAGTTCCTTTTTCCACTCCTACTACCACGAATGATTCTAATCAAGTTCCTGCGATAAATGATATTGCCAAAACCTCTTCCTCTACTTCTCTTCCTTCTTCCCAAGAAATAGCAACAGGGGTTGAAGCTGCTTTTCAAATATTATCTGAAGTTTTGAACGATGCTATTAAATCTTCTACAGATCCTGCGAGATAGGATGTTTATATGATTCTAAATAAGAATCTCGGATCTTGCGGTTCTTCATCTTCTCTAACTGCTTTAGAGAGTGATGTTGAAACCTTAAAGAAGAACCTTCAAGCAAAAACTTTAGAATGTGAACTTCTCGATCATAAGCTTCGCAATTCTGAATTGGACTGCAAAAATATTCGCAGTAGAAATGATGATCTGAAAGGTATAACTTTCTTGCCTCTGCTCTTTTGCCTCAGTAAATTTTTGTTTTCTAGTACTCAATTTTTCTTTATTTATTTGTTAATGCATATTTAGCTTCAAAACATAACCAATTAATGAAGATACTTGAATGGGAAACCATCGCCGATGAAGCCCGCATTGGGAAAGAGTCTTGGAAAAATCAATTTGATAGATTGAATATTCTTCACACATATTCAATTGACAAGATAAATAATCTTAAGAATGAGAATAACCAACTAATTTGCGAACGAGATCGCCTAAGTAATGAAGCCACTCAACTTTTATATTCGCTAAATCAGACTAATTTGAAGGTGGAAACTTTATCAGATTAAAACAAAACTTTGTCTCAAGAGAAACATAGCTTTATGAATAAAACAATGGTTTATTCGCAGTAATTGGGCAATCTTCAAAAGTTGTGTGACAGCCAAGAACAATCTCTTCGTGTATTGAAAGATGACATTAAAAAGATAACCGAGTCATCTGCCGCTGAACAAGAGAAACTTATAAAAGGTAGATTAGCTCTAAGCGTAAAAGTCAACAATATCAAAGATGACTATGCTCAACTGAAGAAATCCCATTCCTCCTTAAAAGAAGAAAAATCTTATCTTCTTTCTAAAGAGAAAAGTGTAAAATCTCGTTTGAAAGTTAAAATTGGTGATACTTTCGATGATACCATGAATCAATGGAAGAATTGCTTCCTTAACATAATTCAAACTTTGTCCTCACAAAAGGAAGGTAGTTATTTTGACTGCCTTATCTATTAATTATTTCATTGTATTTTCCCATCTTATTTCTTGTGAGAATTCCATCTAATATGCAACTTTTCTTCCGCAGAATCTGAGAAGCATCTTCAAGCTTCTATCTCTAATCTGTCTATGAAGTTGTCCAAACTTCGCAAAAAAAATACCGCGCTTTCTAACTCTCGCAACAGAGCATTGAGAAGATTTGACTACCTTGAATACTTCAAGGATATAGAGATCAGAAACCGAGAAAAGAATTGCCTCTGCAAGGCTCATTTAGGCGCTGAGGTTCTCGTAAACAATGTTCTTTTCTCTCATTCTTTACCTCCTATAAAGATCAAACCCTTGGAGATAAATAATAATGAAGTTCCTCGTCTCATTGATGAAGATCTAAATTATTCAAGTGATGAAGAAGATTTTTCCGAAGATGAACAAAATCCAACTAAAGAAATATAAGAAGAAGAAAACCTTCCCAATGAAGCAGAACAACAAAATCCTCTTCAAAGGGAAATCACTAGTGATGGAGAAATAGAAGAAGAAGAAGAAAAACCTCATAAGGAAGCAGAAGAACAAAATCCTCCTCAAAAATCAATCGCTGGTGATGGAGAAACTCAAACTGAAAAAGATATTGTTGGCGAAGATAATAGTAGCAAACAAGAATGATGAAATTAAAGAAGTGTTTGTGGGAGAAAACTACTTCTGCAGGTTTAGGTCATTTTGGGTGTGTGTGGATGGGAAGTGAATTTAAACCTTCAACAAATGTGCTGCACGATGATCACTTTGATTCGAGAGATAATCTATACAATTCTGGCCTAAACCGAAGACACCGCCGTTCCATATTTGTTTCGATCACAGGTGAAGGATATGAGGTTGATCTTAGGGAGGGAATCGAAGAAAGTTTTGAGAGTGTGAAGGTGAAGGCTATTTGATGACTTGTTAACAAAAGGTTGAGCAGGCTAGAAAATATTGCAGGCAGGCTCTAGGTGTTGAATGCGATGGTATTAACACATGGTTTTCTGTGTTGTTCCAACTTCTATTTTGGAAATAGGGAGGAGAACCTATTTATACAAGTCGATAAGCCTTCATTACGTCTCTCGTGGGAAAGTGGAGGAAGTGGAGTGATGGAGGAAGTGGAATTGTATGTTAGTGCCACACGTTTGCTTGCCCACTTCTCCTATCATCGCTAACCTCCCATGTTTCCCTGACACGATCTTGTGATGGCGTATTGCACGCTGCACGCTGTAAACCTCCAGACCAATACCCCAGTTTGTATCCCCCAATTGTGACGTGATTAACGTCTCGAGTGTGTGGATCGCGGGAACCACAGAAAATAGTGCATGGTGAACCGTGAACTTGGTATAACATCGCATACAGCCATCTTCAGGTGACCATTTGGAGGTTGTATAGACAGGCCATGCCTTGGTCGGTTACCCTGTGAAGAAGAGTGACGGATGGTGGTCATGGTGATACCTTGTTTGCTGGTTGATTCGCACCCTAAGTCATTCGTCCAAGCTTGCAAAGTTGGACGGACGAGATGGATCGTAGCCTTGATTGCGACCGTTGGATGGGAGGCGCGCATGCTGCCTCTTTCGGCCCAAACATTTGCATGCTTAGAGAGTTCCAATGGAGGAACCGATCAGCCCTGTATGGAGGCGGTACAATGGTGTTCACGCCCATGCCTGCTTGACTCGCAAAGATTTGATCTAAGCCACTCGACTCGGTGGCAAAGACGAGTGGTCGAGATTAGAACTTATGGAGGGGCCGTGACATGTTTCCTTTGGGCGCGCATAACGAGGTGCTCGTCTATCACTGACCTTGGACAACCGGCTAGGCATGAAGCCGGGTCCACGGTGGTCATGCTAGCATGCTCGGTTTTCTCTGAGTCTCCATCTTGGCCTTCCATCCACGCCTGCGAAGATGGACGCTCGAGATGTTTCTACACCGCAAACCCTAATTAGGGTTTTGGACCGGCCACTTTGGGCGATCGGTTTTGGGTTGCGTGCGCCTCCTTTGGGGAGACCGACCATGTATGCAACATCTTGGGTCGACAGTGAGCATGTACATGCTTGCTCTATGACCCTGGGCGCAATCTAAGCCATCCAACTATGCCTGCAAAGTCGGATGGTCGTGATCGTTTTGGATCTTCTCAACCTGCATAAGGCGTTAATCTAGCCTTGTTTGGGCAATCGTTTCTGGCACCAAGGCTTGCCTATGAGGGAGTCGGTCATGTAGGTAAAAAGTGGGCCCGCCAATGGTGTACCATCACTTTACTACTTGTTTTAGGGTATAATCTAAGCCGTCCAACTATGCCTGCGAAGTTGGACGTTCACGATTAAAAGGAACCCTAGCCGTGCGTCATGCTCACTTTGAGCGCACGTTTTGGAAGGACCAACTGTAGTTGGTCTTGACCGTTCGGTCACGTATGAAGGTGGGTCTGAGGTGATCATGGTAGCATGCTCAGGACCCCTTGAATCTATATCTACACCCTCCATTTATGCTTGCGAAGTTGTACGGATGAGATATATTTTTGGGTTTGTTTTCAGCAAGAGAGACTAAAACGGGTAGTCTTGCATGCGTTCAACGGGGCTAGTATAACCTTCCGTCAGGTAGCCTACGGGTGTTTGCACGTCGAACACAAGGCTTTAATTAAAGCATTAATAGTAATGATGTATACCTACAGAAAACCGGGATGGTTGCTACATGCTCCGTCGGGATGGTTGCCACATGCTCCGTTCTGGGTATGTTTTAATTCTCAGGGATGGTTGCACATGCTCCAATGAATTAATATGGCGAGAAGTATTCATCGCCTGAAGGCTTTATCCTTTGCAGGACGTCAGCTTACAAGAATTGGTTTTTCATAATTTTACCCCTGAACATAATTCCACCATCAACATTAACTCCCCTTCCTAGCATGCAATGGTTACAATATCGTAGGGTAGGCATGAGATGGTGACAATTTGCATATAAAAATAATTAAAGCCGGAGTAAAATACATATTTACCGTGTGGAAGAAGGTATGTCACTTGTGCTAAACGCCTTGGAGCCGGTTGAGTTGATCCTTCCAACGGTAAAGCTCGGCTGGGGAAGTACATCTTGATGGGTCGATCCACCTTGGCCTTCCTCTTTCTGTGTGCCTTCTCATATGCCTAGAAAGCATCGTGCATTTGATAAGCATTGTTGATCACAATCCCGACTCAACAGCCTCAGAAAGCGGCAAGGCGGACTTCTTTTCTCCTGGGGATCTTGTTGGATCGTGAAACATATAAAGAAGTTTTCTGTATTCTTCTCATTAGGCGATCTTCTTCAACATCTCAGGTATTGCTTCACACGTTGATTTCTTAATCGCACTACACCAAATATGGGGTTTAGCAACTCAGATTGGCAACAACTTAGCAGCTGTTGCGAATTTTCAGTTGCTAATTTTTGTTGCAAAAAATTCGCAACAGTTTAGAACAATTACGAAGCTCGCAACTGTTTGATTCTGTTGCGATTTGCAACTAAACCCAGTTGTACGCGTGCGAAAAACTAGTGTGGCTACCTACACTTTGAAACTGACTCACTATTCAGCTCACTCAGATTCTTGGGAGTCTGACTCGGTTCTCTTATCTTCTATTATTATCGAATCTCGGTCATTCATTCTATCTCATTCTCTTTTCTTCGTTCCTCCTGTGAACCCTAATTAAACACCAAATCCTTTTCCCTCTTTTGGAAAAAGTTCTGAAATCGTTCAAATGAAAACCTATGTTCTTCATTACTGTCCTACATCTTCTCGATTGAAAAACCAATATCTAACCCCTAACCCTAGATTTGCTTAAAACAGATTTGATGTTCCTTCTGCCGAACAAGACGAACAAAGAAAATAAATTCTTATATCTGAAACTCACTAATCTCGTGTAGCAGATTTACAATTTTTGTTACATTTCTGAACAAATCGATGAAGTAGTTCGACTCTAGAACTGGTGGTGGTGAAGAAGAACAAAGAATCGATTCATTGGTAGTCTGTGTTGTCAATGATAAAATATTTTTTGCGATTGGGTATTTATCTATGACTCAATCTTCTTCATCATCGTTAATTTCATAAATTTTAATATTAGGGTTAGGGTAAAATTTCAAGCTCTTGATTTTCTTAATAATTGAAGTATTATTTTTCTTGATTAAGGTTCTTTGGTGGTATCTATAGTGATTTCTGATGATGATGGTGTCGTGGTGATGATGATGAAGAAGATGACCTAGTTTGATAAGAAGATTTCTATTCACTGTGCTGGTCTAATATAATGATTTGACCTATAGGTTATGTTTGTTTCTTCAATTTGGGTTTAGGGGTATAGATGTTTCAGTTCTCCTTTTGGTTGATATATGTGCATATATACTGATGGTTGCATCACACAGTTTAATACCTTATACCTCTATGTAACATATATGCAGATGACCCTAATCAAATTAGGAGGTTTGGTATAGGGTTCAAGGTAAGGTTGAGTTGTTTGGTTTTCCTCAGGGTACCTAGAACTATTTTTTATGTCACATGCTGATTCTGGAAACTGATGTTGCATAAGGGAGCAATGAAACTTGGCCGTGATGCAATTGTTCTTACAAAATTTCTTAGATGTAGAAGTCGAAATCATTATTTTCTTTGGTGCTTATTTATTTGTGTTGTGATGTTTCTTAGTGAATTTAGGATATCATTTGATTACTCGCTTGATCGTACCTCGAAGTTATTTTTTTGGAGCCACAGATGAAAATATATGTGCTAGGTTCACTCGTAAGTGATTTTATTATGGTTGTTTTTTTTTGCTCGAATGATACTGCCGAGATTTGTGTGTAATTTCATTATGATTGCTCCTTTTTTCTTAGTCTTTAATTTGTTTTTATTGTCATTCCTTGTTTTGGCCTACAAGAGATTTAGCGGCATGGTTCATAGTGTGGATATTGGGCGAGGCATAGTTGGAGTTATAGATGTCACTGAAATGGTAATAATCGGCAAGTTAATCTCGGTAAGGTTCTAATTGATTTTCGATATTGTGGGTGTTTGAGTGTTACATTTTCTGAATTATGTTATAGATGATCATAATGATGACACAACCTCTTAGAAACTTTGATTGGGTCCTGATTACACGGTGGCGTCGTTTCATTGTTGCACTTTGCTTTGGCATCTAGTTTGTGTAGTTGTTTCGTTAGTGAGGTAATTGGCAGTGATTTGCGTAATTGGAGTTCTTGTGCAGGGAGGGATGGATTCACACATAATATGTTGGAGTTAATCCATGAGCATTGGAAGAGGCAAAGGATTTGTAAGGTTCGGTGTAGAGGTGTGCCGACTGTTGATATGGACAATGTCTGCTATCGTCTTGAGGTTAGACCATGAGTTTTTTTTTTTTTTGATCTTATTGGCCTGTGTTTGTTTCTCTTTGCTCAAGTATGAATGATAATTCCAGGAAAATATAGGTGGAAAATATAGGTGGAAAGATATCTTTTCCGTGAAATTATAAGAATTTAAACTGACATATTGTTTGTTGCTGTATCTGTTATTGTTGAGTTTCTTCAGATATAAGAATTATTACAAGTCTTTCTAGTAATAATTAGGTGGTCAGGGTTATACATAGACACCTCTTGTTGATAGTCCTATAGCATGGTATTTAATACCTTGATTTTTTGTTTGCCAACAAATAAATGGTCTTTGGACAAGAAGCTTTAAGAATTAAGTTTGCTGATTTATTTTTTTCGATTGTTGAATATGAAATTTATGATTTAATCTATGAGCTTATTATGGTGCAGAGTCATGAGCAGGCACTCTTTTTATATACCTTGAATGTTGTTTTGCTGCCAGATATTAGCTAATAATGGATCTTTGAATAAGAATTTTGTAAAAAATTAAGGTTTTCTCAGGAAATTTGGATATGAAAATCTAAGCTTCATCTTACGAGCGTATTGTGTCAATTTTTTGAAATTTGGTTCACTGGAAGCATTTATAAAGGCATATAAATATGTTTCTCTCTCTCTCTCACGCGCACAAATGCACATGTATTCTAGCTGTCATCCTACTGTGTGCAGTTCATTAAGTTTTTATTGTCCATTTTGTTTGTAGTATATATTTTCTCATGTCAGAACTAGGTGTTTTTTATTCCCAACTGCGTCAAGTTTTAGAGGCCAACAATCTTTGTTGTTTCTTTCAGTAGTTTTCTTATCTTAGCCATAATTTGTTTGTAATTCTGTATGATGTACCCTATACGGCTTTAGGTATCTTATTCTCAAAATCTCATTGCTTTTAACTAGAGTTTCGGGTGCTTTGTTTTGTGCAACGTACCTGTATAGTATTTGTCACTTGTATTTGTACACTATCCACTTCGATTAGGCAGAGGATGCACATCTGCTGGCATTTGCCAAGTATACCACCTTTGTGGGGGATTTATTGAGATTCCGGATGCTGAACCTCCATCTGAGCATTAGAAGAGGCAAAGGATTTGTAAGGTTCGGTGTAGAGGTGTGCCGACTGTTGATATGGACAATGTCTGCTATCGTCTCGAGGTTAGACCATAAGTGTTTTTTTTTGATCTTATTGGCCTGAGTTTGTTGTTATTTGCTCTTTCAGACAACTCGATGTGTTTGTTGCTCTTTGCTCTTTGATCTTATCGTCTCACTAGTATTGTGGTTGTTGTGTTATGTCTGTAAGTTGGTTCCATCTCTGACAACTCGATGTGTGGTTTCCTGGAAATTTTTCAGGAGAGTTGCCTAGCGCAAATGAAAGACTCGTCCCTAAGTTGGAAATCTCTAGCCCAAAATTTCTGTCAAGATGGAAGAGGGAAATATAGTTGATCAAGGCTTTGTGCTACCAGTGTAGTATTCTATTAAACAGCTTACATGCATAAGTTCTAGTTTGGTTTTTGGATATTCAGTTGGAACTGTAATTTAAATGTTGAGCCTAAGACCTTGCCTCAGGAAGGCCAACTAATGCTTCAAAATTATTGTGTTCATTTTTTTTAGTCTTTAATATGTTTTTATTGTCATTCCTTGTTTAGGCCTACAAGAGAGTTGGCGTCATGGTTCATAGTGTGTATATTGGGTAGCGAAAATGACATTAAGGAGTCTTGTCCCTGTGTTTGGAAATGCGGTCATTCGGTGACACCTAAAGTCTTACTCTAGATACATTTGGTTCTGTAAGTCTTCCTCTTGTCCTCCAACTTGAGCTTTTCCTCTTTTTTTCTGTTGTGTTTGTTTTTCCTTGTAGTTTTTTTTTTCGTGGTTGTGTTGTTTCCTCATCATAATGCGTAATTTGTCTTACATTGCACAAGTATCTTCTTTCTATGGAACTTGCTAAGAGGTGAGTGAAATAAAAGCTAAAGGGGAGGCAAAGAAGGACAAACATGTGGTAATTTATTGTTAACTTGTTGTTTTTCCTTCAATTATCCTAACTGAAATGTAAATATGACATGTGTTTTTCCTTTAATTATTTTCTGCAGGAAGTAAGTAAAGAATGCTAGTGGAGATGAGAAAGTAATTTGTGGTCTCGCATGCTTGATGTCAGATACTATGAAGGAAGTTTAACGAATCGCTTTGGAAAAATTCAAGGTTCTTCTGTATGTTCATAATTTTATTGTATGTCATTCTTTTGATACTACATACAGAATTTATATGTCCTTAGGACTTAAGAAATGTTTCTAGCTATACTTAGTGATGTGTATGTAGTTCATCATGGTATGTTATGGTGAATTAACATTGAGAAAGAATTATTTTTTTTGGATTAATTTGATTTCTAAATAAACAGGATGTTTTTACAAATAATTACTTTTTTGTTGTATTAATTTGATTTCTAAATAAACAGTGGTCACTTGATTTTGTTACTGGAAACTCTAATCTTGACCTGGTTTTGACCGGTCAAAACGTGGTTTTGACCAGTCAAAACCAGTATTTTTTTGACGTTGCAAAAAATTCGCAACTGTTAATATCTGTTGCGATAATTCAGTTCGCAACTGCTGAAAACAGTTGCGTCCTTCCAATTCGCAACAATTATGAACAGTTGCGAACTTATGACGTTGCAACAGTTACAAACTGTTGCGACTGAGAATTTGCAATGGTAATGTAGCCGTTGCGAAAAACTGCAACATCGACTTTCGTAACAGAGCTAAACTGTTGCAACCCCATTTTGCAACTGCCAGCTACCGTTGCTAATTGCTAAATTTGGTGTAGTGTCGATCGGCGATAGTTGTGATTAGAATATTTTTCATGTGCCTCCGTAACTCATCTTCCTCTCTTTTTTTCAGTACATCATGAAAGGAGTTGGTGATGATCACTCTGCATCTTCTTTAGAAAAAAGTTTTGAAGTTGATAAACCAGAAGCTAACGCACATGAAGAGGTGATGGCTAAAATTGATTTTCCACTTCGTGAAGTCGTCCATGCCGTACAGGGAATGTCTATCTTGCATTTAACCATTGTCAGGGGGCGGCTCCGTGCTCTTTCAGTTGCAATCGATATAGAGGAGAAACAAAGACATGAAGAAGCGTTGCGGGTGAAGTGGAAACGTGAGGCATCACAAGCACCAGTAAGCTTGAGAGTTGAAGGGTTGGCAGCTCGGTTGAAGAGACGGAGGGTTGAACACGAAGGTCCTGCGGGTGATGGGAAGTGTGATTACCCAATACGTGGTGGTGTGATAATCCTCGACCCTGATACTGATGAGACTGAACGTCCGAAAGTGATTGGCGCGATTTCTGCAGTTGCAATGGATTCTGTAGAAGGTGCAGAGGATACGCATGCTGAAGATGTTGAGGCAGTAGCTGCTGTGCCCGAAGAAGTTGAGGAGTCTCTGGAGAAAGCGGCACAATATGTGGATCCCAACAGTGATGAAGACACAACCAGCAATTGAGTTTCCCTGTTATTCTTCTTTGTATTTTTTTTATATACTTAGTAGCGGCTGAGTTTGTAGTTTTCTCCTTTGCTCACTTGTCTTGAACAAAGTTTTATTCAGTGATGCTTTCGAAACATGCATATTTTTTATGTTTGTGCCCCTTGACGTGAGTCTGGCTCTGTTGAAGTAGATCATGTAGGATACATTTTTCCTCCCCTTTTACATGTCTCATTCCTCTCATATCACCAGGATGGTATGAAGATTCGGTATGAGGGTTTAGGGTTTTCTTTCTGGGTAATGGTGGTTTGAAGGTGACTCATAACTTTGTGTGATTTTATGAGAAATTATAAAAGGAATGAAATCTTGATTACTTGAGGAAATATTGAAACCCTAATAAGTATGAAGGCCAGCAATGCCATCATTTTGAAGGAATTACAAACATTGTGAAAAGGAAAATTGTTGGAGGAATCCCCCGGGGAATTAGAGAGGTGATATCGTGTCTTCAGGTAAGGTAGGGCTTGAGCCATCGTGAGTGAACAACCACACCTTCGAGTTCGTATGCATTGATGATCTTGCAGTAACCTCCCAAGATAACATCTGCCACTAAGAATATTTCCTCTTCCTTTGCAGACTAGGCAGTTATTCCTACTGCCATGTTTCCAACTTGGAACGTGGTTACCTTTGCTACCATATCTCCGATTTGAAATGGATTTTGACTTGGTATAACAGCTTGCTTCTGACACGTGTTGTTCTTGACTGCTTCCAAACTTTTGGTAAAGCACTTAAAGGGGCCAGCACTCCATTCACATCTTTTGGTGGTGGCCCACCTGTCAGGTGAAACAGTCCCCGGTGGTCTAGCAGGACAATCATCTACTACTTGCAAAGAGGGTCGTTCAATGAGACTTACTTGGGCTCGGAATCTCTTGACGCAGGACGAAGGGATTTTACCAGGGAGTTTCGTTATGCCTGTGAGTTATTGGTATGGAAGCAACAGGCAGTCTTCGAATCTCCAAGGTTTGTTAGAAATCATCAGAGCTGGTTTGTTAGAGATTCTTCTAGGTACTGAGATTGGTAAGGAATGCGCCTTGTGTACCCACGGGCACCCCAGAATCATGTCGTAATCCGGATGTTCCTTAATTATATGGAATCTAGCTTGTGTTGGAGTGTTACCAATCTTGACATCAAGGTCAATGTATCCGTAGATATCCACAAATTCTCCTGCTGGGCTCTTGATCACAGTCGGACCACGGGTAGCCTCCTGCTTTGAGATTTTCGCAGCTTGCAGGGTCTTGATAGTAACGATGTTGAATTCATAAGCTGCATCGATTAATGTGCTATCGAACTTGACATCTTTCAGATGGGAGATGGTCAAAAGTCCCCAGTTTCCTTTGTTGGTGCTATTTTCCAAGGAGGCTTGAGATACTGGAACGACTTCCTTTTCTGGATACAAGCGCCTGCCTGACACAATACGATTGAGGGCCATGAATATATCTTGACGTTATACCTTGGAAAGGTACCAAATTTCACATAGGTGTTCCATCATGGATTGTACAGTCTTGCGCACAGAGCTTCCAGAGATCATGAAACTTCGGACAGGAAGGGGGTCTCTGTGAATGCTGCTATCTTTTCCCTAAAAATTTCTTTCAGCTTGTTTCAATCCTTAGTTTGGTGGTGGACAAACCTATGATAATGGCAGTACTTAGGGTCTGCCATGTATTTCTCAGTTGGTGGACGTCTGATAGGAGGTAGTCTGATAGAATCATCCTGAATCCATGCCTCCAAGAGTTCTATTACTTCATTTATCGGAAATGGGAAGCCTGTGTCTTCGGTGCTCTGCGCAGGATCTTTGCATGTTCCCTTTCGAGGCGAAGCTTTATGCGTTTGAGCCGCACGCTTGGGTAGTTGTTCTGCCGCCGCTGGAGATTTTCTCTTTCCGCCTTCGCTTACTACACTGACAGAAGGTCCAGTATTATATTTCTTGTTGATGAGGCGCTTGTTTCCCCGATTATCTAGTGAATCGTCGTTCCGAACGATCCTGGTTCTTTCCAATAATGCTGGGGAGGTAGTGGCCGAACGTTTGGCTGCTTCATGGAGCTCTGAGAATGTCTGGAATCCCAAGTTCTCCAGCAGGGCGTGATATATGGGTATCATCCCGTTGATGCATAATTCCACCAGCTGTCGTTTTGTGACATTCGGTTCATTACAGTCCAACGCTTGTGTTCTGAACCTTTTGACAAAATCATTTGGATGTTCGTTGTTCCATTGGGAGATTCTCCCCAGGTCTGAGAAAGTAACTTGCTCAGATACAAAGAAGTACTTATTGTAAAACGCGCTGACCATCTCACTCCAATTGGATATGCTATCGGGTGCAATGTTGTTGTACCACGTATAGGCTCTCCCCGTAAGTGATTTGGAGAATTCCTTCAAGCGGAGAACGTGATTGTATTCATGTTCTTCTAAGGATTCTAAGAATCGAGAGACGTGTTCACGAGCATTACCGGTACCATCGTAAAGGATGAATTGAGGGGAGGTGTATCCCTGGGAAGAGGAATCCACTTCACGTCTTGTGGATATGGAGGCTGGTGTCGATGCGCGTCCATCGGATTTTCTTTGCCACGATTTTGGAGGAGTCTCTCCAGATCTTCACGTGTAATAAAGTTGTACGATTGGCTCCTTTCCCTGAGACGCTCGTCCCTTTCTCTTGCGTGGTCAACAGCATAAGACTCTTCGTTCAGGTAGGCTTGCGTAACTGAGGCACCTGCTCCAGGTGTGCTAAACGTATTTCTTGTTGGCCCTTGAGGCTGTCTCGACTCTTGTGGTAATCGATCGGTTAATGTTTTAAGGAAGGTGAGTACCTCCTTCTGAGTGATCGCCATGTCTGCCTGAGATTTAGCGAGGGTTTCTTGTCTCTCTATCAAGTCCACCATGGTGATAGGAGGTTGTCCTCCTCTGGGTCCTCCAGATCCTCGTCCTGAAGGGGGAGTAACAGTCGTTCTGGTGACGGACGGAAGTGTCATGCTTGAGTAAATGCCTGGATTTGCAGCCGCTCTGGCTCTTGTAATGGGGGGTGTCACGCCTGCTAGAATATCTGCCCCTGCTCCACTAGTACTGATGATAGAAGACGCGATTCCACGAGACACATTGGTTGCACTGGCGAGTTGCACTGTAACACCAGTAATTGGGATATCAGCGCCACCAGAAGTGTTGTCGGTGCTAACTCCATCGTTGGTTGCTGATCCGGACCTAAGATCCACCATTCTTGAAATTAGAGAAATTGAATTGGTATTGAATAAATCGACTTCACAACCGAGAGATTAACCTCCCACTGTGGTCGCCAATTGTTTGTGGGAGAAAACTACTTCTGCAGGTTTAGGTAATTTTGGGTGTGTGTGGATGAGAAGTGAATTTAAACCTTCAACAAATGTGTTGCACGATGAGCACTTTGATTCGAGAGATAATCTATACAATTCTGGCCTAAACCGAAGACACGACCGTTCCAGATTTGTTTCGGTCACAGGTGAAGGATGTGAGGTTGATCTTAGGTAGGGAAGCGAAGAAAGTGTTGAGAGTGTGAAGGTGAAGGGTATTTGATAACTTGTTAATAGAAGGTTGAGCAGGCTAGCAAATGTTGCAGGCAGGCTCTAGGTGTTGAATGCGATGGTATTAACACTTGGTTTTCTGTGTTGTTCCAACTTCTGTTTTGGAAATAGGGAGGAGAACCTATTTATACAAGTCGATAAGCCTTCATTACGTCTCTCGTGGGAATGTGGAGGAAGTGGAGTGATGGAGGAAGTGGAATTGTGTGTTAGTGCCACACGGTTGCTTGACCACTTCTCCTATTATCGCTAACCACCCATGTTTCCCTGACACGATCTTGTGATGGCGTATTGCACGCTGTAAACCGCCAGACCAATACCCCAGTTTGTATCCCCCAGTTGTGACGTGATTAACGTCTCGAGTGTGTGGATCACAGGACCCATAGAAAATAGTGCATGGTGAACCGTGAACTTGGTATAACATCGCATGCAGCCATCTTCAGGTGACCGTTTGGAGGCTGTATAGACATGACATGCCTTGGTCGGTTACCCTGTGAAGAAGAGTGACGGATGGTGGTCATGGTGATACCTTGTTTTCTGGTTGATTCACACCCTAAGTCATTCGTCCAAGCTTGCAAAGTTGGACGGACGAGATGGCTCGTAGCCTTGCTTGTGACCGTTGGATGGGAGGCGCGCATGCTGCCTCTTTCGGCCCAAACATTTGCATGCTTAGAGAGTTCCAATGGAGGAACCGATCAGCCCTGTATGGAGGCAGTATAATGGTGTTCACGCCCATGCTTGTTTGACTCGCAAAGATTTGATCTAAGCCACTCGACTCAGGTGGCAAAGACGAGTGGTCGAGATTAGAACTTATGGAGGGGCCGTGACATATTGCCTTTGGGCGCGCGTACCGAGGTGCTTGTCTATCACTGACCTTGGACGACTGGCTAGGCATGAATCCGGGCCCACGGTGGTTATGCTAGCATGCTCGGTTTGCTCTGAGTCTCCATCTTGGCCTTCCATCCACGCCTGTGAATATGGACGCTCGAGATGTTTCTACACCGCAAACCCTAATTAGGGTTTTGGACCGGCCACTTTGGGCGATCGGTTTTGGGTGCGTGCGCCTCCTTTGGGGAGACCGACCATGTATGCAACATCTTGGGTCGATAGAGAGCATGTACATGCTTGCTCTATGACCCTGGGCACAATCTAAGCCATCCAACTATGCCTGCGAAGTCGGATGGTCGTGATCGTTTTGGATCTTCTCAACCTGCATAAGGCGTTAATCTAGCCTTGTTTGGGAAATCGTTTCTTGCACCACGGCTTGCCTATGAGGGAGTCGGTCATGTAGGTAAAAAGTGGGCCCGCCAATAGTGTACCATCACTTCACTACTTGTTTTAGGGTATAATCTAAGCCGTCCAACTATGCCTGCGAAGTTGGACGTTCACGATTAAAAGGAACCCTAGCCGTGCGTCATGCTTACTTTGAGCGCACGTTTTGGAAGGACCAACTGTAGTTGGTCTTGACCGTTCGGTCACGTATGAATGTGGGTCCGAGGTGATCATGGTAGCATGCTCAGGACCCCCTGAATCTATATCTACACCCTCCATTTATGCTTGCGAAGTTGGACGGATGAGATATATTTTTGGGTTTGTTTTCAGCAAGTGAGACTAACACGGGTAGTCTTACATGCGTTCAACGGGGCTAGTATAACCTGCCGTCAGGTATCCTACGGGTGTTTGCATGTCTAACACAAGTCTTTAATTAAAGCATTAATAGTAATGTTGTATACCTACAGAAAACCGGGATGGTTGCTACATGCTCCGTCGGGATGGTTGCCACATGCTCCGTTCTGGGTATGTTTTAATTCTCAGGGATGGTTGCACATGCTCCAATGAATTAATATGGCGAGAAGTATTCATCGCCTGAAGGCTTTATCCTTTGCAGGACGTCAGCTTACAAGAATTGGTTTTTTACAATTTTATCCCTGAACATAATTCCACCATCAACAAGAAGAATATTCTTTTGAAGTTTTAAACCTTGTTTTATCATGTCTTCCTGTGAAATATCTTGTTCTTTTCCTTGTCCTGCGAATGATTGTAATTTCTGAATCTTTCTTCTTCCTGCTTCTTTTGCGAAATATTACAATTTTTGTAACTCAATCATCTTCTTATGATTATATATTTTTATTTACCTGAATCTCCTATCGTAAATTCTTGTAACTTGATTGTGTTCTTTTTATTATCTTGACTCTTCACAAGGAAGATAATGAAATATTGTTTTATAATCCCCATATTTGCCCCTCATAATCTTCCTTGTGAAGTACTAATATATTACCATTGTAAGAAATCCTAAACTTGCCTCTTGTTGTTAATCTGCAATATGATAAATGAAGTATCGCAAATAATTCTGCGATGTATAAATGAAGTATCGCAAAAATCTGTTATATGCTTCGCAGATATAACCTCTCTTGTGGTCTTATTTCGCCTTCCTAGTTAAAGGTCTTATTATGCCACTTTTATGCGACAAGATCGCAGGACATTCTTACTTTCACATGTAATAATCCATTGATCTTGCCTTATATTTATTTTGAACTCTGCGACAATATGATAAGTCTAAGCCATCTTGTGAGATTAATCACTTTTTGCTTTTTAAGACTTATGACATTGCCGTCTTTGCGATTTATATCCTCTTATCATTGATTTCATTTACCTCATCTTTTGATCTTATCGCAAAAACCCATTGATCTCATCTTAACATTTCTTTTTAGGCTTTTTGGCCTGTCATGCGGCAATATGACGGGCCTAAATATTCTTGCGAATATAAAGTCCCATGACATTGCTGTCTGTGTCACGCGACAATATGACGGGCCTAAATATTATTGCAAATACAAAGTCCCATGACATTGCCGTCTTTGTTGATACACAGCTCCCTAATGGAGGGTATCTCCCTTATCTTCCCCCCGGTTGCCCCTTCAAGGATTATACATCGGCCATACAAGACTAGCACTTTCCCATCCAGTTCTGCCAACAACCAGTTATTTTCGCAGCCTTGTCCTTTATGCCTATATGGCTTATAGTTACAAGACTTCACCCTAGTGGGGTTTTATTCGGGCCGAACACATCGTAGACAAGACTTGCCATGGATAGACAGGGTAGGTTCATCCATCCCGGGTACCCACAGATCAATCGTGTACCTCGGCGCCTTGATCATACTTTGCATTCCTTAGGATAAACTCTCGGGCGCCCAACCAGGGTATAACCTTATATAGTTGGGAATCCAAGTTATCTCTCCCGGATGGATTTTCTATAATCCCAAATCTCCATGACTTGGTTCCAGCAGCAGTATAGCCTTTCCCATAGGCATGAAAAGAGATACCCCCCTTATGACGTACTTTAAGGACATTGCCTCTTACGGAATATAATCCGCGAACTAGGTTGTACGCCATAAAGGTTCATCCCAATCTTATATGTTTTTAGGCGATTTGCGCCCGTCTTATGCATTTGCATTAAAATTCTTAATTATCTCGCAAATTATTGCGAAAAATTGCTTTGTATTTAGCCAACTTTATTCTTGTGAAACATCTCTTTTATTCTCTCGCAATTGCTTGCGTATAATCCAGTCATCCTAGTCTTTCAAACCTTTATTGATAATATTTTCTTAGATATTGTCTATTCCATGGTCTTCCAAGTCTTTGACCCATGTATCTTCCTTCTGGATCCATTAACTTATATGCTCCAGTTCCAATTATTTCTTTGATGATATATGGCCCGTCCCATTTTTTCGCTAATTTTCCTCCATTTTCTCGCTGATATTCTGGTGTTTCTCGTAGAACTAGATCTCCAACTTGGAACTCACGTTTCTTTACTCGCTTATTATATTCGCGAGCTAATCTGCGATGGTAGTTCTCCATATGTTGTAATGCTTTTTCTCTCTTCTCTTCTACTTCATCAAGTTTGTCTAGAATCATACCAGCACTAAGATTCTTTTCCCAAGCTTCTTTTTTTGTCGTAGGAATAGCAACTTCTGTTGGTAATACTGCCTCAACTCCATATGTTAAACAAAAAGGTAATACCCCAATTGCTTCTCTTCGTGTTGTATTATAAGCCCAAACTACATTATGGACTTGTTGACACCATGTTCTATGATGCCCTTCTAACTTCTTCTTGAGGATATCTGCGATTATTTTGTTAGTTGCCTCAGCTTGACCATTAGCTTGTGGGTATAAAGGAGTTGATTTTCCGCACTTTATCTTGAATGCATTAAGTAACATCTCTATATTTCGTCCTTCAAATTGTTTTCCATTATCTGACACCAACTGCGCAGGAATTCCGAATCTGCGAATGATGTTTTCAAATATAAATGTAAAAATGTCCTTATCACGAATATGCTGTACTACTTTAACTTCTTCCCATTTTGTGAAGTAATCTGTTGTGACAATTAAATATCTCTTTTGCCATGTTCCTGGTACAAATGGTCCAACAATATCTAAACCCCACTTTCCAAATGGCCAAACATTTTTTGAGGATGTTAATGTTTCACCGGGTGCATGTATTCTTTTTGCAAATCGCTAACATTCCTCTCAACTTCTTGATAAATTCTTTGCATCTTCATGCATATATGGCCAATAATAACCTTGCATTTTGGTTATGTATGCTAAAGATCTTCCGCCGCTGTGATTACCAGCATCCCCACTATGTAACATTTTTAATATTTGTTTTCCTTCTTCTTGTGTCAAACATCTGAGGGAAGGCCCATTTAAAGATTTTCGATACAATATCCCATCTCTTAACTCATAATTTGTTGCTCTACTTTTTAATTTATGTGCTTCCAATCTGTTTCTTGGTACCTCTCCCCTTGCTAGATATGCGTGAATTTCCGCACGCCAATCTGCAATAATTCTACTTGATTCTTTGCCATTATTTTCTACTATCATTGCCTCGGCCTCCTCTTCCTGTTCTTTATTAATTGAAGGTGCTATGAGTGTTTGTATTTTTATATTTCTCGCAGTCGGGTCTACCATCATACTTGATATAAACGCAAAAGCATCTGCGAGTCTATTATCTCTTCTTGAAATATGCCTCCATTTGAGTTTTGGAATTTTTGCAGATAATTATTCTACAAGTTTCTTATATTTTTTCAAAGATATATCATTAGTTGCATATTCCCCTTCAATTTGGCGAATAATCAATTGCGAATCACTGGTAATTCTTGCATTCTACACCTTCATATCTATTGCAAATCTTAGAGCATGTACTACAACCTCATATTCTGTCTCATTATTAGTAGATTCAAATTCTAGTCGGAATGCAAATGCCATTTTTGCACCTTCTGGCGAAATAAAGACGACTCCCACTCCATTTCCTTCTCTGTTGGATGACCCATATACCAATATCTCCTACCTATTTGGTTTTGTTAAAAGATCTCTAGGATCCCCATACTCTTCTTCTATATCCATCATGTCTTCTACAGCTTTATCATCCTCCAAAGGAAATTCTGCGAGAAAATCTGCGACAATTTGAGATTTTGGAGAGGATAAAATTGCATATTGGATCTCAAAATGCCCCACTTGTGCGTTCCATCTTTCAACTCTGCCTGATCTTTTTGAATTTTTCATTACCGATTCAATTGGTACTTTTGTTAGTACTTTGATTTTATGTGCTTGGAATATATGCGAAGTTTAGATGCCGCATAAACTAACGCCAGAATTAGCTTTTCAATCTTTGAATAGTTTTTCTCCGCAGCATTGAATGTTTTGCTGATGTAGTAAATTGGTTTTTCAACTCCTGCGTCATTTCGCAAAAGTACTGCGCTTAAAGCATGTTGAGTTGTCTCAATGCACATCAGCAATTCTTCTCCTGGTTCAGCCTTCTGTAAAATGAATATGTTCATCCAATATTCCTTAATTCCCTGAAAAGCTTTCTCACATTCAACCGTCCATTTAAATTTTGTTCCCTTCTTTAGTATGTTGAAGAAATGTTTGCATTTATCTAATGATCGCGAAATAAATCTTCCTAGTGAGGCTAAAAGTCCATTTAATTTTTGCACATCTTTTACTGT
The DNA here is from genome assembly GCA_023529315.1 of Papaver bracteatum. NCBI lineage: Eukaryota > Viridiplantae > Streptophyta > Magnoliopsida > Ranunculales > Papaveraceae > Papaver > Papaver bracteatum. The sequence continues at coordinate 422,484 of JAJJWX010003083.1, forward strand.
TGCTGGAGTTGGCATATCTCGAATTGCTTGCACCTTTTCAGGATCAACTTGTATTCATTCTTTTGATACAATATATCCCAAGAATTTCCCAGATGATACTCCGAAAGTACATTTCTCAGGATTTACTTTGATATTAAAAAGCCGCATCTGATCAAACATTTCCCTTAAGTCCTGCACATGATTTTTATCTTCTTTGATTTTTACCAACATATCATCCACATATACCTCTAAAGTTTTATGTATCCATTTTGCGAACACCTTTTCTACCATTCTTTGGTAAGTTGCTCCTGCATTTCGTAACCCAAAATGCATCTTTGTGTAGCAATATAATCCTCTGGGAGCAAAGAATGCAGTATGTTCTTGATCTTCTTCTGCAAGTGGGATTTGATTATAGCCCTTGTATCCATCTAACGAAGATATTCGATCATTTCCTGCGGCAGATTCCACCAGTTGCGGGATATCTGGAAAGGGAAAACTATCTTTGGGACATGCTTTATTTAGATCAGTAAAATCGATGCAAATTTTTATCCCCTTATTTTTCTTGGGAACTACCACCATGTTGGCGATCCATTCTGGATATTTTGCTTGCCTTATAATTCCTGCGTCAAGCATCTTCTGCAATTCTTCTTCTATCTTGGCATGATAAGTAGTCGCAATCTTTCTTATTCTTTGTTTGAATGGTCTCACATTTTTGTTAATCTTCAATCTATGGCACGCAATAGATGGATCTATTCCAGGCATCTCATCCATATTCCACGCAAAAATATCTATGTATTCTCGCAGAAGCTTTACAATTTGTTCTTCTTCCTCCACACCCATCTTAGTTCCAATTTTCAGCATCTTTGGGTCTTCTTCACTTCCAACATTTACTTCTTTTGTTGGTTCTGCTGCAGTATAACTGGCTTCATGTTCTCCCATTGGTGTTGGAGTTTTTATTACCTCCGCTGGTTCATCATTTTCTTGCGATGCATTGTCAAATATTCCTTTTCCTTCTTCTGATCTTATCATGTAAATCTTGAATTCTTCTTTCCTTTCTTCTCTCCTCATTTTTCTGCGTTGTTTTCGCAACTGAATTTGATTTTCACAATTCCTTACTTCATTCTGGAAACACAACGCTGCATAATCCGCATCTCCTCTAATCTCTCCAATTCCGCTAGGCATAGGAAACTTTATGCACTGATGTAGAGTTGATGATACAGCCTTGATATCATGTATCCATGGTCTTCCCAATAGCATATTATATGGTGATTTCACATCCACCACGCACAAAGTTATTTGCGTCTCTATTTCCCCCAGCGGAATTCGCACTACAATTTCACCTTTAGGTTTTGTTAGAGATTTTCCAAATCCGTGGATATGATATGTTGGATTAAGCATTTCTTCATCTTTGTATCCTATTTTCTTGAATGTGTGGTAAAACATTATATCCACAGAACTTCCCGCGTCCACCAGAGTCCTGTTCACAACCCACTCTTCTGTAGATCTTACTGATTTCTCTTTTCTTGTTGGTACAACAGACACTGTGATCACCAATGGAGATGTATGACTTAAATTCTCTTTCGGAATTTCTGCTGCTGTGAATGTGATCTTTTGTTTTTCCAAATCTTTTAGCGGTGATGCCTCATCTACCGTTATGATTTTTTTTCCTTCAAAATATCGCTTGTGTATCCTTCCACTAATATCTTCATGGAACTTATCTATCATCATCTTTGTTATTACATCACACTCCAATTTCTTTTGATTATCTTTAACTTCAACCATCTTTTCTTCCACCAATTTTCTTGATATTCTTCTAACTCTTGAATAATTCCTTTCTTTTACCTAACTTTTACTATGTTTTCAACTATTCATCCCTGTTTCTGGGCGCCAAAATGTAGTTGCAGGAATTCCCACACTACACCCTATTCAAGAATTTATCAATATTTATGACACAATTTGGAGATTAAGGACCCTTTTTATTAATATGATCTTAGAAGAATTACAGTAATCAAGAATACAATTCACTTAATAAGATTTTCTCTCTCCTAAAAACTTTCCTAACACTCAAAAATCCATCCCCCTCTCTGGAACTATTCATTTCCTTTATATAGGCATTTACATAGTGGATTACAGCTCATGACAGCTTATTTACAGCTAAGATCCCCTTTAATTTCGAATCTGGGTTCTTGCGATAAATCGCAGTTAGCACCGCCTTAATCATTCGCAGATTTTATTGATTCGTCGCAGAAATGTCACACTTTTCTCATGTTTCTGTCATTTTCATCTGATATGTCATTCCTTACGTCACTTTGAGATGTATCGCAGAATATCATTGATGTATCGCAGAATTGCTGTTTATTTCGCAGGAATATTGTTGTGGAAATATTCCGATCCTACATATTGTATTAAAACTCAAGCTCCTAGATGAATTGTTCACTAATATAAAGCATAATGAGTATTTGAAGCTCCTAGATGCATTATCCATTAATGCATGGCCTACTGAGTATTTTCCCATGCTATGTTCCCCAGTTGAACTCTTAATACTGACATGACACGACAATTAATGTTCGCTCGCAGCGGAGTAACATGAATTTCCCGAAGTGTCAGGATTAAGATACACATGAAGGTACTCAATCAGAAGCACGCAAGTTGCGCCGTTCTTTGAGATAAAAATTAGTGATTTTGTGCCAGCGCGCAAAATTCACCAGAAATTGATTAATTTTGTGTTAGCATGCAAAATTCAATTTTCGAACTTAATCAATTTTAAAAAAAAAAAAATTGCGGTTTGCGCAATATCTCGAACCCTATTGGTCGAGACCAAACCTAGGTAAGCTAGGAAATTAATCCGTCATGGTCTAGTAGGAGCAAAATCCTACCAAAAGTAGAAAACAAGAAATAAAGAGAAACTGCAGCAAGTAAAAGCAGCAACAAAGGGAGGCGTGGCCATGCCACTTGGACGACCTGTTAGAGCATTGCTCGGTCGAACTCGCATGAGTTGCTACATCAAGCATGTTTGTCAATGTTAGTGATTAAAACTATAAAGTCTTGATTTCTAGTCTGCTATAGCTAAGGTCTCGGACTAGGATAGAAAGTGTAGTTGAGCTCAAGAACTCCATGGCCATCATCATATAAGAATAAGGACTACTCAAGGAACCAGTTGATCTTCATCGACTAAAAGGTATGTGGAGACTTGAACTTATCTATCACTCAAAAGTATATCTACTCTATCTTTTATCTTGAGACAAAAGTCGTTTTACTATATAGATTAAAGATATACACATGTGACACTTCGAGCTGAGTATATCTCGCTTATCTATTTCTCGAAATATGTGTTGGTAAAGCTTTCGCTTTAGCCAAGTTCATCTTTGCCTAGTGATGAAAGTCATGTTATGTTTCAATCACTTTGGAAATTGCTCTGACGAAAACTAGTTTGTGAATAACAACTATATGACGTCCTCTGAGAATGTTTCAATGATTGAAATGAGAGTTTAGATAATATAACCACTGGGGGATATAAACATTGTTGTGGTAACACATATATGTATAAGTCCTTAGCACTTGAACCAAAGTTTGTGAACTTTGTTGATCAGTATATAAACATTCTCTTAATGTTGAACTTGTTAAAGTCTGGGAAATATGCCTAGAAGAACAGTTGGATAAACTTTGTGATAAAGGTGATTCAGATATTGATAGAGATGTTGATGTGTAAGTCTCAGAGTATGTTAAGGTTTTGGATTCATTGGAAAAGAATAAGATGACAACTTCTCATGTTACACCTCTTCTGACTCCTCTCTGTCGAGAAAACAAGAAATTGAAAAGATGTTACGCAGGTGTTTATGTTTCGAATCGTTCTAACGAATCGATCTTCAAGGATTCTGGGGAAAACCTACGTATTAAGTCAATTGAATGTGATAATGTTTATCAAAAATATTTCTTGTTGGAAGAGACACTTGCAGAACAGAAAACAAGCTTTGATGACATAGAAAGCGCTTATCTCGCTCGAGAAAAATGCCTTTAGGCTGATTTAGCTGTTGCTCTAGATAAAATCAAGATGTTGGAAGATGACTTGAAAAATTTCAACACTAGTTCAAGCAAATTAACCATTATGCTAGGAGCAAGTAAAAATCATCATGATACACGAGGATTGGGCTATAAGGTAATAGATGCTCCAAGTATTAGCACAAAGGGAAAATTTGTCAAGGCTAGTGATTCTTCTCAACAAAAGGTTTCCACTGATGGCAAAAGTGAAATACCTCCATCGGCAGTTGTAGGATCAAAATATCGCAGGAGCAATAATCTTGCGAAAATAACAACAACACTCATGCGAGGTTTTCAACTGTTCATTACAAATGTCGCAGAATGATTAGAAAAATGACGTAATAGATGATGATAGCACAAACATGAGGAAAGTGTGATAGTCTTGCGAATAAAAGAGATTTGCGAAGGAAATCCACTAATAAGCTTGCGAGATTATCGCAAGACAGATCCAAAATTAAAGGATGCCTTAGCTGTCATCCACTATGTACTTACCCTATATAAAGAGAACTAACAGATTCAGGAGGAGAGATCAATTTGAGAGTGTTGAGAAAGTTTTGAGGAGAGAGAAAGTTTAAGAGAGCGGTTGTATTCTTGATTTCTTCCATTTCTTGTAATATTTCTGAGAATTAATGAATAAAAATGTTGTTCTTAATCTTCAAATATGTGTTGATTATTATGAATTCTTGTGAGGGGTGTAGTGTAGGAATTCCTGCAACTACATAATGGCGCTAGAAACAGGGACTGAAAGTTGAAAATCATAGAAAAAACAAGATTAAATATCAGTATTCAAGTTAAGAAGATGATCGAACAAGTTGGTGAAATAGTTGAAGGAAAAATGATTAAAGCCAAGAATAATTACAGGAAGTTGGAGTGTAATACAATAACAAAAGCGATGATCAACCAATTCCATGAAAATATTAAAGGAAGGATTCATGAACGAGATTTTGAAGGAAAAAAAATTATGACGGTGGAAAAACTATCACCCCTGAAGGATTGGGAAAAGCAGAAAATCACATTCACAGCAGCAGAAATACCAAGATAAAATTTGAACCATACATCTCCTTTGGTAATCACGGTATCCACTATATGAATGAAAAAGGAAAAATCAACATGATCTGCGGAAGAATGGGCTGTGAATAGAACTTTGGTGGATACATGAAGTTCTGTAGATATAATATTCTATCATACCTTTAAGAAAATGGGATACAACGATGAAGAGATGTCTTGTTCAACTTATCATATTCATAGCTTTGGAAAATCTATAACAAAACCTAAAGGCAAAATAATGGTACGAATTCTGCTAGGAGAGATTGAAACACAAGTAACATTATGTGTGGTAGATGTGGAATCACCATATAACATGCTATTGGTGCGACCATGGATACACGCAATCAAGGCTATAGCATCAACATTGCATCAATGCATCAAATTTCCTATTCTCAGTGGAGTTGGAGAAATTAGAGGAGATACTGATCATGAGAAACTATGTTATCAAATTGAAGTGAGGAATTATGAAGGGCGTGCAAAGCTGCGAAAAGCTCGCAGAAAAATGGCGAAAGAGAAAGAAAGAAGAAGAATTTAAAGTTTACATGATAAGATCAAAAGAAGGAAAAGGAATACCCAGCGAAATTTCGCAAGAAGGAGATAAACCTGCGAAAGTTATGAAAACATCAACACCAATGGGAGAACCTGAGGCCAGCTACACCACAACAAAACCAACAAAGGAAGTAAATATTGGAAGTGAAGAGGAACCTAAGATGTTGAAAATTGGAACTAAAATGGATGCAGATGAGGAAGAGCGAACCGTAAACCTCTTGCGAGAATATAAGGACATCTTCGCATGGAGTATGGATGAGATGCCTAGAATAGATCCATCAGTTGCATGTCATAAGTTAGAAATTAACAAGGATATAAGACCATTTAAACAAAGGATAACAAAAATCGCAACAACGTACCATTCCCAAATAGAAGAAGAATTACAGAAAATGCTTGACGCATGAATTATAAGGCAATCAAAATACCTGGAATGGATTGCAAATATGGTGGTGGTTCCAAAGAAAAATAAAGGGATAAGAATTTGTATAGACTTTACTGACTTAAACAAATCTTGTCCTAAAGATAGTTTTTCATTCCCAGATATTCCTCAAATGGTCGAATCAGCAGCGGGAAATGATAGAATATCTTCATTAGATGGGTATAAAGGTTATAATCAGATTCCCCTCGCTGAAGAAGATTAGGAGCACACCGCATTCTTTGCTCTAAGAGGATTATATTGTTATACAAAGATGCCATTCGGTTTGCGAAATGCTGGTGCAACGTATCAAAGAATGGTGGAGAAAGTGTTTGTGAGGTGGATCCACAAAACATTAGAGGTGTATGTAGATGACATGTTAATCAAGAGTAAAGAAGCTAAAAACCATGTGCAGGACTTGAAGGAGATTTTCGATCAAATGCGACAATTTAACATCAAGGTAAATCCCGAAAAGTGCATTTTTGGAGTGGCTTCAGGAAAAAAATTAGGATATATTGTGTCGAAAGAAGGAATACAAGTTCATCCAGAGAAAGTACAAGCAATTTGCGACATGCCAACACCAGCAACAATAAAAGATGTGCAAAAGTTGAATGGGATCTTGGTTTCGCTAGGAAGATTCATCTCGCGATCATCAGACAAATGTAAGCATTTCTTCAATATACTCAAGAAGGGAACAAAATTCAAGTGGACAGATGAATGTGAAAAGGCTTTTCAAGGAATCAAAGAACATTTAATGAACATATCTATCTTACAGAAAGAAGAGCCATGAGAAGAATTATTGATCTACCTTACGACAACTCCGCACGCATTAAGTGCAGTGTTACTGCGAGTGGATGCAGGAATAGAAAAACCAATTTATTACATTAGCAAAATATTTAATACCACAGAGAAAAATTACTCAAAGATTGAGAAACTAATTCTGGCATTGGTTTATGCAACATTTAAACTTCGCATCTATTTTCAAGCATATAAAGTAAAAGTATTAACAAAGGTTCCAATTGAGTCAGTAATGAAGAATTCAAAAAGGTGAGGCAGAGTTGAGAGATGGAATGCACAAGTAGGACACTTCGAAATCAAAAATGAAATTTTATCTTCGCCAAAATCACAAGTTGTAGCAGATTTGTTAGCAAAGTTTCCTCTAGAAGATGATGAAGTTTTGGAACAGATGATGGATGTAGAAGAAGAACAGGGAGAACCAAGATATCTGTTAACAGAACCCAACAGGTGGAAAATATTGGTGGATGGATCATCAAACGGGGAAGGTAATGGAGTTGGAGTTATCTTTATCTCTCCATAAGGAGAAAAAATTGCTTTTTCATTTAGATTGGAATTTGCATCCACTAATAATGAGACGGAATATGAAGCTGTAATACATGCTCTAAAATTGGTAATTGAAATAAAGTTGGAGAATGCTAGAATTACCTGTGATTCGCAATTGGTTATTCGCCAAATATAAGGAGAATACACAACAAATGAACCATCTTTGAAGAAATACAAGAAACTTGTTGAAGAACTGTCAACAAAAATTCCAAAAATAAAATGGAGACATATATCAAGAAAATATAACAGACTCGCAGATGCTTTTGCTTTCATATCCAGCATGATGGCAAATCCAACTGCGAGATGCATAAAAATTCAGACACTTATATCACCTTCAATCAATAAAGAAGAAGAAGAAGAAGAAGCAGATGTAATGATAATAGAAAGTGGCGAAGAAGAACCAAGAGGCAATATTGCAGATTGGCGAACAGAACTTCATGCATATTTGGCGAGAGGAGAAACACCAAGAAATAGATTAGAAGCACACAAATTAAAAAGTCGTGCAATAAATTATGAATTAAGAGATGGAGTGTTATATCACAAATCTTTTAATGGGCCATCACTTAGATGCATGACACGGGAAGAAGGGGAGAAAAATGTTAAAAATGTTGCATAGTGGGGATGCTGGTAATCACAGCTGTAGTACCAGAATATCACCACAACGATATTCTCATGATAAGAACAACGCTTTCACGAGAAGGTCAAATATTCCTATAAGTATAAATGACATTATTCACGAGAGTGTCGTGAGGATTCTTCAACAACATTTGGCGAACGTCACGAGGAAGCATCATAATAACTGACGATTGAAGAGACATGCTATGAGAGTGTTATTTCACGAGGATTACAAAAGTTGGCGAAGATTAATATTGTAAATACCACGATGAGATCGCAGAATATATCCGAAAGAAGGGGAAAACTTAGCTGTCACCCACAATGTAATTTCCTATATAAAGGGTTCAAGTAAGTCCAGATGATGATGATGTATTTTTTAGACTTGAGGAGAGAGAAACTCCAGAAAATAAAGTTGTAATTCTGAGTTTGAATATTTTCTGTAAACATTTCTAAGATCTAAATAATAAAAATGTCGTTTAATTCTTTAATCTTCAACTAGTTTCAGCGGAGGGAGATCTTTGGCATACAAAACAAAAATGCAAGGCTATTACTGGCCATATATGCATGAAGATGTGAAGCAACTATCAAAACGTTGCGAAGATTTTCAGCAACACGGAAAGAAGATACATGCACCAGGGGCACCATTGTCATCTTCAACAAGTGTATGGCCTTTCGGAAAATGGGGCTTGGATATTGTGGGACCATTTGTACCCGGTTCAGGACAAAGAAGATATTTGATTGTCGCTACATATTATTTCAAAAAGTGGGGAGAAGTAAAGGCCGTACAGCACATTCGTGATAAAGATATTTTTACATTCATATTTGAAAATATAATTTACAGAATTGGAATTCCTGCACAGTTGGTATCTTATAATGGAAATTAATTTGAAGGAAAAAACATAGAAATATTACTTAATGCATTTAAGATCAAATGTGGAAAATCAACACCTCTTTATCCACATGCCAATGGGCAGGCAGAAGCAACCAATAAGACAATCGCAGATATACAGAAGAAGAAATTAGAGGGACGCCACAGGGCATGGTGTGAACAAGTGCATAATGCAATTGTATGCATTTCGTAACCACAACAAATTAATTAATATTTTACTACCTAATTAACAAGTAATATAGGGTAGTCAAGATCGATCCCACGAGGAGCACGAGATTCTAGTTGTAAAATTGTCACACAAAGGGGGGTTGAATTGTCACAAAAAGTAAATAAAGCAATTAAAAATATAAAGGAAATCAATAAGAGAGATTAGATCAAGGAATCCTTCTTCGCTGCAAAACAATGATTAAAGTTATGTTTTTTTTCACTTCTTATTAGTCACAGATTATCACCAACCGTAGGATAGCAGGTTCGCTTAGCTAACCCCAAAATTCCTTATTTCACTGAGTAACATGTCCGCTTAGTTATCAGATTCTATTCAAAAGAACCACCTTGAGGTTCGCTTACAAGATTTAATTCCCCGAACGCATTAAGATTTATGAACTTAGGTTTAGTACTAGTAGTTAGACTCGGTTCGCTTGGTCCACTTTCTAGCATTTTTTTCACACACAATTGCTCCACGGAATCCCTCCGCAAGGTCTTGTGTTTTCTACTTGTGTAAAGAGTCAAGAAACGATTACTTATCCCCTAACTTTCACTAGCTTTAGATCAAATTAACAAATCAATTTAGTATGCATCCTAAACAACCTATCAATCAATCATAAACACTCATATTAGTAAAAACAAACGATAATCATATGAAAAACTTCAAAGTAGAATTGAAACAAAACTCAAATCATGTTAAGAACTAGGAATTCATCCTCAATCAAATTAGTTACTCATGCTAAGAGTTCACACAAAGAATAAAGAAAAGAATTGTGTGTGCAGAAGTGTGCAAAATTGTGCACAAAAGTGTGTGCAAGTGTAGAAGTGTATGGAAGTGTCTATAGAAAAGTAGAGAACTTCTCTATTTATAGGCTTCAATGTTCTCCATATCTTCCAAGGAATAGAATCCCTTTCCTTTAGCAATTAGCTTTCCAAATCCAAGCCTTTCTCAAATCTTCCATATTCTCTTTCCATATTCAAATCAAATTCTTCATCCAATTCCAAGTCTAAGTCTTCACATCCCATAAGAGAAATCCACACAAAATTCTGCAACTTTGGCTCGCCGAAAAAATGGGTTTTTGGCCGGAAATTGGCCGGAATCCGTCACCGCTGGCTACCCGAGATTCTCCACCGGTAAGGGAATATTCCGTCACGTCCCGTCCAAGTTAACGGTCAAACGGGTCAAACCGTTAGTCAAGTGGTCAAGAAATAGAGCAGTCAAACACCGAGTCAGCTCACTCAGCTGTCTAATTCAGTCTAACTGGGGTGTGTTGGATCGCTCATCGCCGGTACGAGTTGACTCGCCGGAGTGGAAATCTGGGCAGTGTCTCGGCTGTTTTCTGGGATTTTCCCAAGACAAATTCAAGACGTTTTTCCTTCCCTGTAACAAACCTAAACATACATATAATTGATTCATTCAGCTTTTCAACCTTGCCAACACTTCCCTTTATCAATCACCACCAGAACCCATTAGCTTTCTTCTCTGAGAGTTCAATCAATCAATCCGAGTTAACCCATCTTCGATATTGATCTTCTCCATCACTGAATTAGCCTCAATTGAGAGCAGCAACAAATTCTAATGGAAACCCTAACTCTTCTTTTGATTTTAACACCACGAGCTCAAACCCATTCTTCAGATCTATTAACAGCAACAACTTGAGTTTCTTCATCGGCTTCTCCTGAATTGATAATAGAAACAACTCCAATCATCAAAACCCCTTTCTTCGATTTTTATTTCCAACTCAATCTCACAGTACCACTTTCTCCTTGTTCTTGTTCTCGATTTCTCACCATTTCAGCAGCATCAGTAATTTCAAACCCTAATTCACTCGAGCTCACCATATCACCAATTCAAGCATTATTCGAAACCCATCATCAGGAACCCTCTACATAATCTCCTCACCATTTCTCAAATTCTGTTCTCCCTGAATTCCTCTGAAAATCTCGATCTCTCGAAATCAATTTCTGCCACTGCTAAGTTTAGGGATTTAGGATGAATGAGATGCAAATCTCGATTTTAGGTTATAGGTTGGGATGGTTATTGACAGTCAGTCCCTTCTGATAAGGGATATCCAATTGGCCTCCCCTTAACCTGTGTTGGATGCCTTTTATAATTATTCCCAAAAAAAAGTTGTCCCTTAACATGTGACTGGGCTACAGATTGCGCTCGCCCTATGAAATGACAATTATGCCCTTTTTGCTCAATTTTGGTGATTTCTTCTTCTTTTCCTCTGTGCGACTCCAGAGTACCTAATAACTCAAAAACACACGTAAAATACATAATTTGCAAGAAAAATAGCAAAGAAAGCATAAACTACTAGATAGTAAATTAGGTGTATTCTACACCTATCAGCAATATGGGCTTACAATACAACTAGGAGAGAAGCAACTGGGATGTCACCTTTTTGTCTAACATATGGTGTTGAAGCAGTACTGCCAACAGAAGTTGCTATCCCTACAACAAAAAGAGAGGCTTGGGAAAAGAATCTTAGTGCTGGTATGATTCTAAGTAAAATTGATGAGTTAGAAGAGAAGATAGAAAAATCTTAACAACATATGGAAAATTATCAGCGAAGATTGGCCGCGAGTATAACAAACGTGTCAAAAAACGTGAGTTCCAACCAGGTGATTTTGTGCTGCGAGAAACACCAGGTTATCAGCGAGAAAATGGTGGAAAGTTAGCGAGAAAATGGGATGGACCATATATTATTAAAGAGATAGTTGGAACAGGGGCGTATAAATTGATGGATCCGGAGGGTATATACGTTGGTTAGAGACTTGGTAGACCATGGAACATACTATATCTAAAAATATATTACTAGTAATAAATTCTGAGAGAGGTTAGATGATGATATCATATATGATGAAGCAAAGAAGAAATGAATAAAAGGAATTTTTATCATAGCTGCGAGATTATTCAATATTATAGAAAAAATAAGAAATAATGATATTCGCAAAAGAAATATTAAAATGGGACGAACCTTTATGGCGTATACCCTAGTTCGAGGATAAAATTTCGCAAGAGGCAAATGTAAGACCTAAAGTACGTCATATAAGGGGGTATCTCTTTGCATGGCTTAGGGATAAGGTTATACCACTATTGGAACCTGAGTCATGGAGATTTGGGGTCAATGAAACCCATCCGGGGGAGGTACCTTGGATTTTCAACCTGAACTTATGATTTAGGTTGGACGACTGAGGGTTTCTTCCAAGGAGTGCAGAGTATGATCAAGGCGCCGAGGTACACGGTTGAGCCAAGGGTGCCTGGGGCATATGAAACTACCCTGGCCATTCTTGGAAAGTCTTGACTATGATCCACTCAGCCTGAAGAAAACCCCACCTAGGGTGCAGTCTCGTAACCATAAGCCATATAGGAAAAAATCCATGAGAAAAAGATAAGATGAGATTAATGGGTTTTTACATGAAAGTGTAAAGACATCCTGCGATTTCATCGCAAGAAGACAATGTCATGGGGATTTATTTTTGCCAGAAAATTTAGGCCTGTCATATTGTCGCAACAAATTGAAAAAATGAGGATAAGGCAAGATCAATGGGTTCTTACTGATAGGCGTCTAAAACACCTAATTTTATATCTAGTATTTACGCTTTTTTTGCTATTATCCTTATGAATTGCATCTCCTACGTTTGTTTTCAGTTTTATAGGTGTTTTGGAGTCATTAGAGCAAAAGAAAAAGAAATGAGCTACTTGGAGCGAAAATGGCAATCATGGGTAGTCAGCCATTTATCATGGGCCTAAATAACTACCTCAGAAATTTCTACACTCTATAGAAGAATTGGACTTCAAATCAAGGAAGTCACATATGTGCATTCAAGATGGAGAGAAATTAGGTCTCTAAAGAAACCAAATCGAGAATCTTCAATTCACTAGCAGAAACATGAAATGAGAGTGAAAACCAATTGTCGGAGGATTCAAAAACTTGTTGCGGTCACTGCTAGCCACGACCAAATACTCATCTTCCAAGACAGTTAGGTCAGGAAAGGGAAGGTTAATGGCTCGGGCTGTGGTAGTTTTGTACAGAACAGTTGAAATAATAATTGTGCTTGAAATTCACTTTCTAATGGTGGAGATTGATGATGGTTATGAGAGCTCAAGAAGAACACGGAAAAGATGGGTTTTTGCCGAGAGAGAAAGTAAGTTGTGAAGGTGTCTTATTGTTGAAAATAAGTGAAAGAATGGAAGGATTGCAATTGTTCTAAGAGCTCCATCTATAACCGAGAATACAAAGGAAGAAAATCAAATGTTTCTAGACTGATTCCATGAATGATTGTATGGATTTTTGAGACCATTCCTATAGCAACAAGGAGGAGAAAGACAAACAAGGTTACTGCTGATTATCAGAGTTTGAATTTACAACAGCAAGAGAGGATGGTGTTGACTGCATTGTTCTTAGGCTCACAAATGATGAATGATTTGCATCTCCTGTAGGATTAAGAGTATGGGATGTGTATAAATGAGAAATTTCCGGAATTAGAGAGATGAAGGAGATGGTTTCTCAACATACAACAACACCATCAGGTTGCGTATACACAGAAACGCTGAACCACCAGCTTAATACCACCTAGTTTGCAGCTGTTACAATGGGGATTATCTGAGTCTCGAATTAAAGAGCACAAGGTGGTTATGAATTCAGAGATGGGATTGAGATGCAAGGGAAGAAACAAGTGCTGCTGTTGATCTTAGGAAGGATATTGAAAAGTTTCATCTGTGACTCAATGGAACTAGGTAGAGCAAAGATGTTAGAAGCTGCATCATTGGTGGAACAAGATTATGGAATCTGTTTTCCTGCCGAGAAGATAACTATAAAGTGGAGCTGTAGCCATTTGTATGCAGTGATAAAGGGTGAACTAAATGGCAATTCAGAGAATGGTTCGAACTGTTGGATGATGTTGCTATTGATGCCATTGGATGGCAGCGAGAACTGGTGATAGTTGATCTGTAGAAAGATAGGTTTGTGTTGGTGGTTGTTGGATGGAATTAAAGGTGATGTAGAGATGATGGTGGTTTTAAGTTGATCATGGGCATGTGGTGCTGCAGTTACAGGGTTAGGAAGAATAATGTGGTTGAGTGAATTAGTGGCTTGAGGATATGGAGATGCTAATGGCTGTAACAATGGGTCTTGAGCAGCCGAAGCTAAGAAGTGCAGCTATAGTGAGGCACTGGTGGCGATATTCTTGCAGAATGGGTTGTTGCATTGCACAAATGCAGTGGCAAATGGTATTACAGGCGAATGCAGGGTGTGAACTTGAAGCAGTTGGAGCTAGTGATTTTCATGGTATAAGAAATGGCAGTTTTGGTGGTTATAATGGGTTTGTTTCTGTGCAGTAGTGGAATGGAAACGCTGCAATAGATGTATGCTAGGAAAATTATTACAGGGGAGATGGCCAGCAGTTGGAAGAGGTAGTCTTATTGCATGATCAGTTGCAGGTGTTAGTGCAGTGGCTAGGCAGAGTGTCAAGGATTTGAGCTGCAATGAATCCGAGATTAAGGGAATAATAGCAGGTGGTCATGCTGGTGACAGAGATATAGGATATGGCTATATACGAAGGTCAAGGTGGTTGAGTTAGGTTAACAGGGTATGGAGATGAATAATGGGGAATTGAATGCAGAAACTGTGCAAAATGCAGTAAGAATGGAGATCCGGTAGTACTAGCTCGGGATGCCGGATATCAGAGGGTAGAGTGTGGATCATAAAGTTTCATTGAATCGCGAAGGGGGTATGTGTTGGATGCGTGATTCGGCTGCGGCATATATGAGTTTGGAGATACGCTTTTGAGTACGTTTTCGCAATAAATGAGAAGTTGGGTTAAATGGTTTTTGTGAATGTATGAACTATAGATAAGCAGAGATGAGTTGCTAGGAGTACATATTTTCCTACTGGCGGTTTCAGATATCTCAGGTGGCCATAGACAATTTTCGGCATCAAATTCCGGCGATCGGTGACCGGATTCCTGTGATGATGTCAGCAATCCGACGACCAAGTTTTAGACCCTTCCATAGGAGATGTTTAACACATAGGCTTGGTGGACCAATTGGAGATGGGTTTTGAGAAGACCTAAATTTGGAAAGAGTATCCTTTTGGAATGGGAGAAACATATAAATAGAAAATCTTTCTCTAAACCTATATATATCTCTATTAAGGAGACTTCTACTTTTGTTCTAGGGTTTCATGATAGTTTCTTCTTTGATTATTATGATGATGATTTCCAAAAACACAAGTAGTTGATTTTGTTATTGGTTAAAGATGTAGTTGGATTTTGAAAACAAGTTATGGATTTTATGAATTAGTTTTCTCTCAAAACCATCGTTCACTTTCTACAGTTTATAATAATTGCATGATTGACGTATTGCAATATGATTGAATGTTTGTTTGGTTGAGTCTAGAATTGATTGAACATACATCTATATCTATAGCTAATTTAGGGTTCATCATCGAGCGATAACCTTGAATACGAGTAGCATGATATGATTATAGTTTGTAGTGATACATCCTTGTAATCATATTTAGAAATTGACCTTTGTTCGAATTGTTTGCGCAATGTATTTCAATTGCATTGATTAGCCTATTTCACAAAACTTAATGCTCATAGGAATTTAACTTAATTATAGCAAGGCGTTAGGTTATTCTTTAGGTAGAATTCACATATGCAGCTCTAATGTGTGTGTTGATGACTTAGGAAATTTACGGAGTATTCTTGCAATAAGGTATTCTAGGGCTTTTGATGATAGCGAGATTAAATATGAATTCTAGTCATACATTCAATACTTGTTTACAATTGAAGATGAAACCTTTATCCAATATTTTCACCTTATTGATTTGCGTGTTTACTTTTTATTGTTTTTCTTTTATTTTATTTTAGTTTATAAAAATCAGAAAATCCTCGGTGTTTTATATAGGAAACCGAAATAACTTGACAACCTAGTCCTCTCTGTGGGAACGATCCTTTCTTTCCCTTGGTTCATTATATATTTTGAGTAGTAAGAAAGTGTAATTTATTTTTGATGCCTACGACAACGATCACTTACATGCGAATGTAAGAACGTCCTGCGATTTTATCGCAAAAACAAAAATTGGCAAAATAAGACCTAACTAGGAAGGAAAAATAAGACCAATAAAATAATTCCAAACATTAACTATTTTATTTTAAGAATGCAGGAAAGATTTGTTCATTCTAAGAAAGATAATGAGGGGCAAGTATGGGAATTTATAAATTGAATATCATTATCTTTCTCACAAATACTTAAAATGATAGAAGCATAACTAAATTCTAAAGTTGCGTAAAAGTATATCGCTCGCAAGAAAAGGGAAAAGATGAGAATTCAAGAAAACAAAAGCAGGACTCAAGCTTCAGTATTAGCCTCGCCAGTTTCGTTATCTTTTCCTGTGTTATTATCTTCGCTAGTGCTTCTATTATTATGATCAACTCGAGTTTCTTTTTCATTTAATTTCTCGCCAACTGTTGCTTCACCACCGGTAGCTTCTTCTTCAGGAGGGATTTCTTCTTTATCTACTGAATCTTCTTGAGAAACATCTTCTTCACCACTTACATAATTAAGATCATTATCAGCGGGATGAGGAATTTCATCATCATCTACTTCTAGAGGCTTGATTGATATAGGGGGAATAGAATTTGACAACAAAACTTCATTCTTCAGCGCTAAGATGAACTTGGCGAAGAAAAGCCCTATCACGATTTCTGATCTCCATATCTTTAAAATATTCAAGGTAGTCATATCTTCTTTCTGCTCGACCGCGAGAACGGGCAAGACGAGCAGCAAGCAATTCACTTTCCTTGAGAAGTTTATCCAGTTTATCATTCAAAGCAAAAATAGTTGAATGAAGACTCCTCTCAGATTCTGCGAAAAATAAGAGTAAACATGAAAGATATTCTTGCGAAGATTTTTCAAGAAGAATTATAAAGAAATATAATAGAGGAATTAACAGTTGAGGCATCCAAAAATGACTACCTTCTTTCTGCGAAGTTAAATTTTGAACTAGTGTCAAGCAAGAATCCTCCCATTGGTCCATGACTCATAAAATTTATCTCTAACTATGCCCTTCAGGCGAGATTTTATGCTTTCTTCTTTAGAGAGGAGATAAGTATTTTCCTTTTCTAATGAAGAATAAGACTCTTCTAATTGGGAATATTATTCTTTAAGTTGGCTTACCTTTATACTTAAATCTATTCTACCTTGGATGTGTGTATTTTTCTCAGTGATGGATGATTCAGTTACTTCCTTAAGTTCACCTTTTAGCGAATGAAGGGATCTTTCTTGGTTATCATACATTCTTTGAAGAATATTTATTTTCTGCGAGGAGATCGCCACCTTATTTGAAAGACCCCGCTTCTCTTGAGATAAAATCTTGTTTTCGTCTGATAAAGTTTCTATCGCTAAATTAGCCTTGGTTAACAAATAAGAGATGCGAGATATTTCGCTACTTAATAGATCATATTTCTGAGCTAATTGTGTATTCTCTTTGGTAAGGTTCTCTATCTAATCAAGGGAATACGTGTGAAGATTATCTAATCAGTTATATTCATCCATC
Organism: Papaver bracteatum; assembly: GCA_023529315.1. Taxonomy (NCBI): domain Eukaryota; kingdom Viridiplantae; phylum Streptophyta; class Magnoliopsida; order Ranunculales; family Papaveraceae; genus Papaver; species Papaver bracteatum. Next base: position 440,128 of record JAJJWX010003083.1, read on the forward strand.
CAAGAATCTCTATCAACGCAAATATCTTCAGTAACGGATTCAGCTTTGAATATCCCCATTAATTGATTCTGATTTAAGGCTTAATGTGCGAACACAGGATTTTAAGAAAATGGAGTATGAAAATAAGAAAAACAATTAACGTAGGAAAATCAAAGACAGAGATAGAAAAAGTGATACCTTTTAATTCATCATTTTTCTTTCGAAGATTCTCGCAATTCAGTGAAGAATTGTTAAGTTTATGATGAAGAGTATCCCATTATAAAGTCTTGGCTTGGAGAGTCCCCTTTAAACCTTCAACTTCATTTTTAAGAGATGCTTGCGAAACCATTCGGTCAGAACCAAAATATTTATTTAAAATCTCGCAAACACTATGCCTAATAGGATCGATAGAAGACTTCCTAGCATCATCTAAAATATCAGACAACACCTTAAAAACAACATCTACTGTAGTTGCAGGAATTCCCACACTACACCCAACTCAAGAATTTATCAATATTTATGACACAATTTGAAGATTAAGAACCTACTTTATTAATATGATCTTAAAAGAATTACAATGATCAAGAACACAAGACACTTAATAAGATTTTCTCTCTCCTAAAAACTTTTTTAGCACTCAAAAATTCATCATCCTCTCTGGAACTATTCATTTCCTTTATATAGGCATTTACATAGTGGATTATGATAGGTGTAGAATACACCGTATTTACTATGTAGAGTTTATGCTTTCTTTGCTATTTTTTCGTGTGAATTATGTATCTTATGTTCGCTTTTGAGTGTATTAGGTGCTTTGGAGTCATTTGGAGAAAAAGAATGAGAAAACGTCTATTTGGAGCTAAATGGAGCGAGAAGGTCGATTCATAGGCGAGTCATGGAGCCGTCAGAGATTGCACAATGAGGAAGTGAAGAATCAATTGTCAAGTAGCAAAGAATTAGGTTGTCGGTTATCTAAAACTGACATGCCAAATATTAATCAGGGTGGCCCATATCCAGGATGGGATGTTAGAATCTATTCCCATGCATAACCTGGCTAAACTAGATCGGGTTTTTCTTCTTTTTCATTACAACCCACCTAAATTTCAGAGAAGATGGGAAATGGAGGCACAACTATCTGAACTTAGGATTTAATTACAGGCAATGAATGGATTTGTTTCTGAGAAGAATGAATGGGTTTATGATGGTTTTGCGATTATCGAAATAGGGTTTGATTGAATCCAAAACGAAGATGAGTTAAGGGTTGATCAATTAAATCAGAAATTGTGTTGGTGTTCAAAGAGATAGGGTTTTGGTGGAATTGGTAGCTGTGTTTATTCATGGGTTCGAATCTGGGATGAACTGAGGTTCGAAGCTGAGTTGTAGATGAGCTAGGAATGTTTGTAGTGGGTATTGGAGCTGGTGCTTTGTAGCTGATGATATATGTACATATTCTGGTGGTACTTGGATTCAGAGCTGTGAGGTGCCGCAAGGGATTTAGTGAATTGTAGGCCTGAAGCTATGGTGCTATTGGTACTGCAATGCGGAAATGGTACTGAGCTGGAGATGATTGAAGTGACACAGTGGTTTGAGCTATAAGTGAATGGGTGATACACATGATGGAATATGTACTGGTCGTATTGAATTGTTTGGCTATGAAGTGACTGTTGCAGGAAGTGGCTGAGTTCGACAGTGGTTCGAGTGGCAGCATACACAGTGGTGGTGGTCTCATTTACCTGCAATGGCAGTGGGGGTCTTGTGCCAAAATGAAGAGTTTTCTTGGCTGTTCGGGGTCACTGTTATGAATGGTGGAATGCAAGGTGTATGAGCGTTGTTAGTATTGATCTGGTAGGAGCATGAGTGAGGCACTGTTGCTGTCTTAGGTTTGAGAACCAATTGGTTGCAAGCAGAAGCGGCCTGAGATGGTGCTGCGTTGCTCCTGCCATTGCAAAGTAAGGTGGAGGCAATGGAATTGGTGATGAAATACAAGCAATTGGTGGTGATTATTTTCAGTTGGCTGTGAATAAATGGGTTGATCCACAACTGATAGCTGTAGGTGTGCATTGAGTGGTGTTGCTGTGGCTCAGGGAAGGATTTGGAGCTCTGGAGATGCAGGGAGAGCAGCTGCTACTGACTGCAGGTAGTTTTGGAGGTAGTATTGGAAATGGAGTGAGTCTTGAGCTGAAGCTGCAACAAATTAGGAGGTGGTTTTGCAGTAAGATGGAACTGCAGAAGTGGTTGCAGCTCAGAAGCTATAGCTGCAGATTTTGGAGCTAAATTTCAGGTGAAGAATTGGCTGAGGAGATTGAGGTGGTGGCTGTGACGAATCGCATCTGTTTTTGGAAATTGAATGTTGTTAAAGGGTTGAGCTGGTGTTGTGAAATGGAAGATGGAACTGAAATTTGAATGAGCTGCGAAAATGAAATAATACCAGAGCTGTTGATCGTGTATGATGCAGAAATTGTGCGAAAACGGGGTGAAAATGGCACGCCGGTGAGCATAGTTCCGGTAGTTGGATTTCTGAGGTTAAAGTGTCGATCGCAATATTTCAGTGAATCGCGAGGGGGGTATGAGTCGGATCCAAGAATTGATGGCTGGAAGTATGACCTACGCGTCACGCTTTTGGGTACGTTTTCGCAAGAACAAGAAATTGGTTTAGGTGGTATTTTGTGAATGTTTGAAATGCAGAAAAGGAGAGATGAGTTGCTGGGAGTACATACTTATTGGATACAGTGTTTGAAATGTCAAATTGACCTAAGAAAGTTTCCGGTGACCGGATTCCGGCGATGATGTCAGCACTCCGACGACCCGTTTTGGACCCGAAAATTCCAGAGATATATTTTTCACACATGGGCTTGGTGGACTGGTAGATGGACGTGGACTTGCAGATTTTGAAGACTTTGACCTATTATTGGGAAGGAGAAAAAGGCTATAAAAAGGAAGTTTTCTACACAATTTAAGAGGCAACGTTTTTATTCTATTCTTGGAGCTTTTGCAGAGAACTACTTCTAGGGTTTGCTTTCTTTTATGTTTCATAGTCTTCCTTTGAATATTTTGATGATGAACTCCATGAACATGAGTATCTAAATACAATAATTGGTTATGGGATAAAAGTTGATTTCTTCAAGCATGTTATTTGATTCTATGAATTAGTTTTGTCTCAATTTTATCGTTCATGATTCATTGTTTTTATTATCATATGATTTGAATGCTAGTTTGGTTGAGTCCGGAATCAATTGGATTTGTTTTCATCTCTAAAGCTATATTAGGGTTTTCAATACGTAAAAGTTGTTATCTCTGATTTTTAGTAGCATCTTGTGGTTAATACTTGTAGTGATACATCTTTTTAATCGCATATGAATCATAACCTTTGTTAAAACGAATTAGTGCTTTTACACGTTTGTTTGCATCGATTAGTCTTATTTCATAGAACTTATTGCTCTTAGGGAGTTAAATCTAATTGTGCTTTTACACTTTAGGTTGCTTTTTAAGAAGATTTCACAGTAGCATCTTTTAATGTTGTTTGTGATAAAATCAGGAAATAAACGGGATACTCTTGCGATCAAGATATCCTAGGACTTTTGATAATTAAGAGATTAAATACCAATTCTAATCATAGATGAAAAATACATGCTTGTGAATGATACTATCCCTTAACCAATATCTTCTCCTTATTGATTATTCCAACTATTTACTTTTCTTTATTTAGTATTATTACTTTGATAAAAACAAAAACACATCTTGGGTTATTTGGTTACATAAGAATCTGAAAATTGCATAACAACAATCGCCTCTCTGTGGATACGAACTCTTTCTTATCGAATACTATA